>CM052782.1:82241186-82317474 GCA_028533395.1 Rousettus madagascariensis | reverse complement strand
AGGGTGATCATTGAAAAAAGAGGTCTTCTTATAGCCATTGTATGTTTCACTTTCTAGTAGTTTGGTGTTTCCATTGCTTTCTTGTCCTTGTGTTTCTGTTTCCTTTATTTTGGTTGGCTTTTGTAGGTTTCCTCTCATTATTGTTTTTATGTTATATACTTTGGTTGTGAATCTTTGGTTTGTGGTTACCATTAAAAATGTGTAAAAGATATATATATATATATATATATATATATATATATATATATATATAGTCATCCATTTTCTTCTGCGTGTACCTTATCCCCATTCCATTTGCAAATTTGGATCTTTGAATCTACCCTTTTCAGTCATTGTTATCTCAATTTGTCCCTATGTATGCTGAACTTTCTTTACTATATTGTTATAACAATTTCCCCATTATTGAAGCTCATAATTCCTTGTTCTAAGCAAAGGTTGCACTCCTCTGCTTCTATTTGTCTAATAGTCTCTTTACTCCCAATTATGTATTTTTTTCGTCATTTTGCTTTCAGTATTTCCTATAGTGCAGACCTCGTAGTGAATTCCCCCAATTTTTTTTTTATGTCTGGAAAAGTATTTATTTCTCCTTCATATCTAAAGGAGAGCTTTGTTGGATACATTATTCTAGGCTGGTAGTTCCTTTTACTTAATAGTTTAAATATCGATTCCATTTCTTTCTGACTGTAAAGTTTACACTGAGAAGTCTGAGGATAATCTAATGAGTTTACCTTTACAAGTTGCCTTTTTTTTCCCTCCCTGGCTGCCCTGAGAATTCTGTCTTTGTCATTGATTTTTGATCATTTTAATACAATGTGTCTTGGTGAAGGTATTTATGGGTTGAAATTATGGGTGTTCTGTTGACTTCTTGAATTCCAAGCTCCAGCTCATTGCTCATATTTGGGAAATTCTCATCAACTATTCGCCTGATAATGCTTTCTAATTCCTGCTCCTCTTCCTCGCCTTCGAAAATTCTCATTATTCTTATGTTTCCTCTCCTGCCTCTCCTGATGGTATTAGCTAATTCTTGTATTTCTCTTTCATTATTTTTTATTCTTTGGTTACTGTCTTCTTTCTTCTGATTTATTCTAGATTTCTGTATTCGATATCACTGATCATTTTCTCCATTTGGTCGACTCTGTTTTTCAAGCTTGCTATTTCATTTTTCAACTCTTGCAATCTGTTTTTCATCTCCAGAAGTTCTATGTGGTTCTTTTTGAGAGTTTCAGCCTCCTTGCTCTGCTCATGTAGGTGATTTTTCTATTTCTGAAATTGTTGATATTACTCACTTTGGTGTTCACTGAGATTTTTCAGAAGTACCATTCTGAATTCTCTGTCATTTAAGTGACATTTTTTTTTTGTCTGTAAGCTTATTTTCTGGAGATTTTTCTCTTTCTCTATGGGATGCCTTGTCACCTTGGTTGTTCATGGTGTTTAATGGACTATTTCTCCACCTGGGCATTAATGGAAATGTGTTCTGCTTTTTCTTTTTCTTTTCCAGAAAGATTTATTATATAATGATCCCTAGCCTGTTGCAAAGAAGGTGTTTTTCTTTTGCTTTCCAGTAGGTGGCGTCTAAGCCTCTTGGATCTCTGCTTTATATAAAGTCTTAACAATGCCTTTTTCTCCCTTATTGATGTTTAATCACCCGCACTACTCTCAATCTCGATTCTTGTCAGTGTTAGTGAAAGTTTTGGTAGCGTTTGATCGGATTCCCCTCGGGCTCCATAGTGTTCAGTCTCAGAGGTTATGGGGGTAGGGACTGTTTTGGATGGGGGATGAAGGCTGTGGCTCAGCCTTGGTTTTGTAACCACGAATGGTAAAAATCAACTGCTGTTGCTCTGTTGTTTTCCCTTTTCTGTCGTCCCAGTTTCTCTGCCTTCTGCTGTGATGACTGGGTGCTGCTGCGGGCCGTGGGGAACTCACAGCTTTCCCAGGTAGGGCTGTTCTGGGAACTCCTTTTCCCCTCCCCCTCCTCCTACAGGGAGCTCCAACTGTGAGAGGCGGCTTCTTTGTTTCTCCCACTTCAGAGCCTGACACCGGGGGTTCTGACCTGTGGTAGCTCTTATGCGCAGATCCCATGCTCGGATGTGCTAGTGTGCTAGTGGGTGTTGTCGTTGTATTAGATGTTCAGGTTATTGTTGTTTCAAAGGGCACCTGTCTCACTCCACCATGTTGAATCCCCTTTTATCTTCTTTTCAATATGGATTGTGTGTTATTTTTTCTTTTTGATTTTAAAAATATTTGACTAAATATTTTATTTGTATAATTACATTTATTAAAATTGAATCATTAATCTCTGTTGCTGAACTGTGTGGAAAAGAATGTTCTTTTATTCGTCTTGAATTTACCTTTATCCACTTTAAGAAATGTCTTCTAGTTGTCAGGTGTCACATTTGGTCACAAAAGAATGTCTTAAGGATACAGTACCTAATAGAGAAGAGGAAGGGCATGGAGGGCAACATGGATGAACCCGGAGGGCACTGTGCTGAGAGAAATAAGACAGAGAAAAAAAAGTAAATACTGTATGATCTCACTTATAGGCAATAAAAAAATGTAAGCAAAAACTATTGCGCCTAGGTCAAATACCAGTAATTCTCCATGTATGCTGTGTTACCTCACACAGGTCACGTACTCATCCTGAGCTAAAGTTTCTCATCAATAACCTAGTAATCAAATATATCTAACTAGAATAAATGAACAAATACATGAATGGCATTAAATACATGGTAGTTTCACTCTTTCAAATATGACTCAAAGCTCACTGACTCACAAGGTGGAGAGAAAATATCACTACTATTGTCATTATCGTCGTCGTCGTCATCATCATCATCATCGTTATCATCATCATTCTCATTATTATTATCAGAAAGAGGCAAAAATATTAATGCCATGGAATTTTAAAAAGTCCTAGTACTGAGTTATAAAAGAAAATTGATTTCACATGGGATGTTATATAGGGAATATCAAATAATGTAGTATACTTTTACTATAATTAGAAATTTTAAATAGTAATAAACACTATTGTAAAACATATCAAAAGTGCCTTATTAAATATCCATACTTTTGTTTGCATGGCAAGACTACAAATTTACAGGAAACTCATTTTAAAAAATCAACAGTCTTTGAGAAAAGCAGACACACACTAAAAACTATTTGATGTAAAAATATTCTGACATTATAAAACTATAAGAACCCTTTTATCTTAAAATGCAGAACCATAGCTGAAACAAAAAATGTTCAAATAAACCATTAAATGAACTGTGTATTTTTGACATATAATTAAAAACAAAAGTATATTTTAAGCCAAAAGCTGTTTTCTTTACATAGAAGCAATAATTGATAAATTTGGTAAAATATATAAATAAACAAATAAATACAAGCGAACAGCAACAACAAAAGATTGGATCTTTGATATGCAATTTTCTAAGCCCTTGAAAAGGTACATTGACTGTAGTGAATCATATCATGTAGGCAGTCTTGAATTGTCGTACATACGCCTACAAACACACACACACAATCAGAAAGAAATATTATGGTTTTCTTTCTTGAGACTGTAAAGTAATTAAGGTTAAATGAGATCATTTGGGAGAGGCACTGGTCAAAAAGGATTAGTGTCCTGATTCCTGATACATGGCTCCTAAAATCCCTTGTAAATAGGGGTGACAGGAGAACATTTTGTTCTAAAATTTAGTCTGTGACTTCACTTCCTAATGCGTAGCTCCTAAGACCTTTCTAATTTCCTGAGTGATAGGAAGATCTTGTACTGAGCCCCTAAATCCCAGAGAATTTCTTGGGTGATAGGACTATCTTTCATTCTAATGAGTTTCAGGATGGGTGTGCTTTACAGAAAGAACAAGCCATGAGTTAGAAGCTATAAACCTTCATTTCTATACCCCACGCTCTGGAGAGGGAAAATAGCTGAAAATGGAATTAATAATCAACCATGCCTATGTTATGAACCCTTCATAAAAATCTCTAAAATATGACGTTTGGAGAGTTTCCAGGTTGGTGAAAACATCCACCTACCAGGAGGATGGTGCACTCGAACTCTACGAAAACAGAAGCTCTTCAACTGGGATGCTTCCCAATCTTATCCTATGTATCTCTTCATTTGGCTGTTCATCTGTATACTTTATCGCATCCTTTAGTGCATAAACTAGTAAATGCAAGTGTTTCCCTGAATTCTGTGGGCTGTTCTAGAAATTGACTGAATTCAAGAAGAAGCGTTGTTGGAACTTCTTATTTATAGTCAAGTCAGACAGTCAAAAGTTGTGGGTGTCCTGAGGACCTACTATTTTTGATTGGCATCTGAAATAGGAAGTGGTCTTGTGAGACTGAGCCTTAACTTGTGGGGTCTGCAGTAACTCCAGTTAGTATTAGAATTAAATTGAATTGTAGGACACCCAGCTGGTGTTGCTAAGAATTGCTTGATGGGTGGCAAACCCATACATCTGGTATTAGAAGTCTTGTAAGTGTGGTAGTATTGTGAGAGTAAAGGAGAAACACACAAGTGGAGAGTGTTTTTTCTATATAGTATATATGAGGATACTGGCGAACTTTTTTTTTATCATCATGCTAACTTCTTTGGAAAGAATTAAAAAAGACATTTAATCTATGGGATATGACTTAGTAGCTGAATTGGTTCATCTTCATTTGGTATAAATGTAGCTTTGAACATTTTTATGAAAATTATGGACCATATCTCCATAAAAAGACTAGGAGGCATATGAGTGAAGAGTTTTCATTTTAGAGTAGTCATGGGCTCCAAGGATCTCATTAAGAACTGCTGCTTTCAAATGCCACTTGTAAAACAAACTAGATTTTCAGGAATACAGGGAAAGAAAAGTAAATTACAACACCTCCATATGGTGGAATGTTAAAGTCATTAAAATGATGTTTTTGAAGAATATCTAATATTATAAAATATTTTTCATATAATATGAACTGAAGTGAAAAAGAAAACAAAATTTTATTTTATTTATTTTCCACCTACAGCACCTGGTATTCCTAAGTGGAAGCATTCAAGTACGAACCAGGCCCGACCCTGCTTAGCTTCCAAGATCTGATGAGATCGGGCATGTTCAGGGTGACACGGCCGTAGACAAAACCCAGGATGTTAAAGCCAAAAATGCATGATCAAAATTACGTATTCGTGCATGCATCTATGGGTGTGTGTGTGTGTGTGTGTGTGTGTGTGTGTGTGTGTGTTTAGCCCTGAGGGAACTTTCTGATTAAGCATATTTGGATCCTAGTTTTAAGTCTCCACCAGTGTGTCAGTGTCTCATCAGAAACATCTTTGGGAGATGGTTTCAATTTTCATATGCATTCCAAAAATACATTTATTGTTCATTTATGGAACAGTGCTGCTGAGGACACAAATTACAAACACATTCACATAAGAAGGATTGCTCATCACATTCGGCTGTCACACTACACACAAGACACAGTGGCTTTCTGTTCTGCTCAGCAATGAAATAGTGTATAGGACATCTTTTAAAAAGCTGCTACTATAAACTATAAGGAAGCTGCCACTGTATTAATACTTGCTCAAGAAGTCTCTGCAGATGGTAAGTATGAGTACATGGATCTCTAATGAGTGTTTCCCACCAGCTCTTCAGTGCTGAAAACTGGTCCCATTATAAAGAGAGCTACATTTGTATCGAACTGAGCTAGAAGTTCACTCCAGTCAAGAACACTGGGGCCAAGAACTTGCTCAAATCAAAAATGTATTACATGCACTACAGGTAAGAACTATAATCCCTTCCACATTGTTAGAGTGCTGCCTTAGACATCTCAGCATACCCCAATTCTAGCACCAAATTGTTGAATGAACTTCTGGATTACAGAACACAGGTATTCAAAAACCTGTTTCCTTTGCGTGTGCTGCTGACTTTCTCTGAGGTTTATAATTTTTCAATCTCCTCTTCACAACAACCAATGAACTACAGTGTTAAAACACCATACCTCATTATTTATCTTAATGGTTTGAGTTCTCTTCAGGACATATATGCTCCCTTTCACAACATAGCAGCCTGATCCCGCTTGGTATGAATTTCCACCATGAAAACTGCCAGTTTTCACTAATCACTATCACATTTTTAAATATTGGAGGAGTCCAAGGTTGCTTCACTCACTGCAGATGTCAAGTCGCCTCTTAGAACAATACTACCGGCGATGCAAATTATGAATTGATCACCTGGCATATAGGATGCTTTTGGAGCCACATGATAAAACAGAAGCATAAAGAATAGACTTGGCTTAATGGAAAGCCATTGCCTCACGCATGATTCGTCAGAGTGATCTAACTTACTGTTTGAGCATATTTGGATCACAGCTTTTAGGCTCCACCAGTGTGTCAGTGTCTCATTAGAAACATCTTTGGGAGACGGTTTCAATTTCCATATGCATTCCAAAACATTTTCACTGTTCCTTTATGGAACGGTGCTGCTGAGGACACTGATTACGAGCACATCCTCACCATAAAGATTTCCCATCACATTTGCCTGTGACATACATGCAAGACTTTCTGTTACGCTTGGCAAAGAAACAATGTATAGGACATCTGTTAAAAGCCACTACTATAAACTACAAGGAAGCTGCCACTGTATTAGTACCTGCTCATGCAGTCTATGAAGATGGTTAGTTCGAGATCATGGATGTCTAAAAGCGGTTCCCACCAGCTCTTCGGTACTGAAAACTGGTTACATTATAAACAGAGCCACATCCATATCAGACTGAGTTAGAACTTCATTCCAGTAAAGAACACTGAGGTAAAAAAGTAGCACAAATCAAAAATGTATTACACGCTTTATGAGTAAAAACTGTAATTCCTGTAATTCCGTCCTCTACAGTGTTAAAATGCCACCTCAGACTTCACAGCATACACCAATTTCTAGCACCGAATTGTCGAATGGACTTCTGGATAACACAATAAAGGTATTCAAAAACCCGTTTCCTTTGCATGTGCTGTGAGCTCTCTCTAAAATTCATAGTTCTTCAACCTCCACTTCATGGCAACAAATAACCCACAGTACCGAAACACCACTCCAAATTGTTTATTGCAATGGTTCGAGTCCTCTTCAGCATATACGCTCCCTTCCAAACCATGGCAGCCTGAACCCACTTCGAACGAAATTTTACCGTGAAAACTTAATTTTTCTCTAATCACTTTAGCACTTTGTAGATGTTGGAAGAGTCCAGGTTGCTTCATACACTGCAAATATCAAGTCGCTTCTTAGAACAATACTGCAGTCAATTCAGAGTATCTATTTATTACTTGGCATATAGGCTGCGTTTAGAGCATCCCTACAAAAGATAAATTTTAGCGTGGAAGTGAATCAATCAAAGCCGCTGCTGCAAGTATTTTTCATCAGAGTTATCTAACTTCCTTATTAGGCATATTTGGGTCACAGCTTAGGCTCCACCAGTGGGCAAGTGTCTTCAAAAATTTATTTTATATTCAGTATCTAATTTATCAACCAAAAAAATAGGGTTAAAGTTAGGGTTAGGGTTAGAGTTAGAGTTACGGTTGGTTTAGGATTGGGTTGGGGTTAGGGTGAGGATTTGGGATAGGGTTAAAGTTAGGGTTAGTGTGATAAGGACAGGGTTAGGGTTAGGGTTGTCATTTGCCAAATGTTCATATTATCCTTCATTTGCAATGTTATTTTGTATTAATTCTACTTAAAGTTGAAATTTTAATATGACCTATCTAAACATTGTAGTGTTAGAACATAGGTTAATTCTGGTGTTTTGATGAAATTCAAATTCATAGAACATTCTCAAAAAATGTATTTTATATTCAGTATCTAATTTATCTACCCATAAATAGAGTAGGGTTTAGGGTTAGAGTTAGCGTTAAGTTTAGGTTTAGGGTTAGGGTTAGGGTTAGGGTTAGGGTTAGGGTTAGGGTTAGGGCTTGGGTTAAGATTAGGGTAAAAGTTAGGGTTATGTTCAAGGTCAGGGTTAAGGTTAGTTTTAAGCTTAGGTTTAAGTTTAGGGTAGGATTAGAGATAGGGTTTAGCGTTGGGGTAGGATTAGGTTTAGGATGATGGTTAAGGTTTAAGTTAGGGTTGTTATTAGGCAATTTTTCATGATTTTCTTCATTTACAATGTAATTTTTTGTTTTTTTCCATTAAAAATGAAACATTTTATAACCTATCTAAACATTGTCCCATAAAGAATATAGGCTCATTATGCTGTTATGATAAAATTCAAATTTATAGGGTAGTCTTCAAAAAATTATTTTATATTAAATATCTAATTAATCTATCCATAAACAGCGTTAGGGTTAGGTTTAAAGTTAGAGTTAGTGTTATGTTTGGGTTAGGGTTAGAGTTAAGGATAGATTTAGGTTTAAGGCTAGGGTTAGGGTTAGGTTTGGATAAGTGTTGAGTTAGAGTTAGGGTAGGGGTTAGCAGTTAGGTTAGGTTTAGTGTTAGGGTTAGAAATTGAGTTAGGACTAAAGTTAGGATTATGGTTAGCGTTACATTTAGGGTTAGGGTTATAGTTAGGGTTAGGGTTAGGGTTAGAGTTAGGAATAGGTTTGGGTTAGAGCTAGTGTAAGGGTTAGGGGTTACTGTCTGGCATGGTTTAGGGTTAGTATTATGATTTAGGTTAGTGTTAGGGTAAGGGTTAGGGATAGGAAGAGAATTAGGGTTAGGGTTAGGGTTATTATTTAACAAATTTTCATATTATTGTTCATGTACAGTGTTATTTCATGTTTATTCTTTTGAAAATTAAAATTTTTATGACCTATCTTAACATTGTTGCACAAACAATATAGGTTCCTTATGCTGTTTTAATGAAATTCAAATTCATAGGGCAGTCTTTTCTAATTTATTTTATATTCAGTATTGAATTTATCTACTTATAGATAGGGTTAGGGTTAGTTTTAGTGTAGGGAAAACGTGAAGGTTACATTTAGTGTAGGGTTAAAGTTAGGGTGAGGGTTATAGTTAGGGTTAGGTTTAGGCTTAGCTTTACTGTTAAGGTTAGGGTTAGGATTGGGTTAGAGTTAGAGATAGGGTTAGGGTTATGGGTTAGGTTTAGAGTTAGGTTTTGGTTAGGTTTAGAGTTAGGGTAAGGGTTGAGATTAAGGTTAGGGTTAAGGATGGGTCATGTTTAGGGTTAGGGTAGGGTTAGGGTTAGGGTTAGGGTTAGAGTTAGGGTTAGGGTTAGTGTTAGTGTTAGGATTATGGTTAGGGTTATCGTTAGGGAATTGGTTATGGTTAAGATTAGGGTTACGGGTTAGGGGTCAGATTAGTGTTAGGGTTAGGCTTATGGACAAGGTTAAGGTTAGTGTTAGGGTAAGGTTTAGGGTTAGAATTATTGTTAGGTTTAGGTTTAGGGTTAGGGTTTGGGTTATGGTCCGGTATAGGGACAGGGTTCGGTTTAGGGTAAGTTTTAGTTTTGGCATTAGGTTTAGGGTAGCTATTTGCCAAATTTTCATATTATTCTTCATATACAATGATATTTTCTATTTTTTTCTATTTAATATTATAATACCACGACCTATGTAATATCGTTGCATAAAGATATAGGCTCATTCTGCTGTTTCGATGAAATTCATATTCATAGGGCGTTCTTCAAAAAATTATCTTACAACCAGATTCTAATTATTCTATCAAAAATAGAATTAGGGTTAGGTTAGTGTTAGGTTTAAGGTAGGGTTAACATTAATGTTAGGGTTAGTGTTGGGGTATGTGTTAGGGTTAAGTTTAGGGTAAGGGTTAGGGTTAGGGGCAGGGTTAATGTTATTTTAGGATTAGTGTTACTAGTTAGGATTAGGGCGAGGGTTAGGTTTTGGGGTAGGGTTCGTGTTAGTGTTAGATTTAGTGTTGGGATTAGTGTTAGGTTTAATGTTAGGATTATGTTTAGGATTAGGATTATGGTTATGGGCTAGGGTTAAGTTTAGGTTTACTGTTACGGTTAAGGACAGGATTAGGGTCCAGATTAGGCTTATAATTAGGGTTCTTATTAGCCAAATTTTTAAGTTATTCTTCATTCAAAATGTTATTTTGAATTTTTACTATTTAAAATTAAAATTGTTATGTCCTACGTAAACATTATTGCATAAAGACATAGGCTAATTCCGCTCTTTTTATTAAATACAAATTCATAGGACAGTCTTCAAAAAATTATTTTATAACCAGTATCTAATTTATCTACCCTAAATAGAATTAAGGTTAGGGTTAGGGTTAAGGTTATATACATGGTTAGGGCTGGGATTAGGGTTAGATTTAGAACTGTTATTTGCCAAATTTTCATATTATTCTTCATTTAAAATGTTATTTTTTATTTTTTTCTTTTAAAATTATAATTTTTATAACCTATTTAAACATGGTTGCATAAAGAATTTAGACCCATCTGTGGTTTTGATGAAATTCAAAATCATAGAACGGACTTCGAAAATGGATTTTATATTCAGCATCTAATTTATCAACCCATAAATAGTATTATACAGAGTTAAGGTTAGGGTTAGGGTACTTTTACAGTTAGGATTAGTGTTAGGTTTAGGTTTAGGGTTAGGGTTAGGATTAGTTTTATGGTTAGTGTTATGTTCAGGTTTAGGGTTAGTGTTAGGGTTAGGGTTAGGTGTGGGTTAGGGTTTGTTTTAGGTGTACTATTAGTTTTGGGGTTAAGGTTTGGGTTAGGGTTGTTATTTGCCAAATTTTCATATTATTCTTATGTTACAATGTTATATTCTATTTTTTCTATTTAATATTAAAATTTCTGTGGCCTATCTAAACATCGTTGAATAAAGAATATAGGCTCATTCTGCCATTTTGATGAAATTCAAATTCTTAGGGCATTTTTAAAACATTTTATTTTATTTTCGGTGTCTAATTTATCCACCCATAAATAGCGTTAGAGATAGGATTAGGGTGAAGGCTTTGTTTAGGTTTAGGGTTAGGTTTAGGGTTAGGTTCAGAGTTAGGTTTAGGTTTAGGGTAAGTGTTAGGGTTAGTGTTAGGATTAGGATTTAGGGTAATGGTTAGGATTGGGTTGGGTTATGGTTATGGTTAGTGTTAGAGGTACTGTTAAGGTTAAGGTTAGGGTCAAGGTTAAGTTTAGGTTTAGGGTTAGGGTTGGGGTTAAGTTTAGATTTAGTGTTAGGGTTAGGGTTAGGGTTAGGGTTAAGGATAGGCACAAGATGAATTTTAGGGCTCTGTTTAGAGATAGGGTTGTTAAATGCCAAATTTTCATATTATTCTTCATTTACAATGTTTTATTTTTCATTCAAAAATTAAATTTTTATAACCTATCTAAACATTTTGGCATAAATAATATAGGCTCATTTTGCTGTTTTGATTAAATTCAAATCCATAGGGCAGTCTTCAAACATTTATATGATATTCATTTTCCAATTTATCTACCCATAAATATGGTTAGGATTTGGGTTAGGGTTAGTGTAAGGGTTAGGGTTAGCCTAAGGGCTAGAGTTAGTGTTAGGGTTTAGTTTAGGGTTAGGGTTAGGTTTAGTGTTAGGGTTCTTATTTGCCAAATTTTCATATTATTCTTCATTAACATTGTTATTTTGTACTATTTATATTTAAAATAAATTTTATGACTTATTTTAATATTGTATAAACCATATAGGCTCATTCTGTTGTTCTCATAAAATTCAAATTCATAAGGCAGTGTTCAAAATTATTTTATATCCAGTATCTAATTTATTTACCCATAAATAGGTATAGGGTTAGGTTAGGGTTAGAGTTAATGTTAGGGTTAGTGTTAGGTGTAGAGTTAGGTTAAATTTTAGGCTTAGGGTTTTGGCTAGTGTTTTTATTTTCAAAATTTCACATTCTTCTTCATTTACAATGTTATTTTGGACTTTTTGCATTTAAAATAAAAATTTGTAGGACCAATCTAAGCATTGTTGCTTAAATAATATAGGCTCTTTCTGCCGTTGTGATGAAATTCAAATTCATAAGAAAGTGTTCAAAATTTTATTTTATAATAATTTTCTATCTTATCTACCCATAAATAGGGTTAGAATTAGGGTTAGGGATAAGGTTAGGGTTAGGGTTGGGTTAAGAATGGGGTTAGAGTTAGGTTTAGGTTAGGGTTAGGATTAGGGTTAGGGTTTGGGTTAGAGTAGGATAAGTTATAAGGCTAGGTTTAGGGTTAGGGTTAGGTTTAGCATTTGGTTAGTATTAGAGTAAGGGCTAGGTAAAGGTTAGGAATAGGATTATGGTTATGGTTAGGTTAGGGTAGGGTTAGGATTAGGGTTAGGGTTCGATTAGGATTGTTATTTGCCAAATTTTCATATTATTCCTCATTTACAATGTCATTTTGTATTTTTCTGTTTAAAATTATAATTTTTGAACCTATGTTAACATTGTTGCATAATGAATATATGCTCGGTCTGCTGTTTTGATGAAATTCAAATTCATAGGGCAATCTTCAAAGTTTATTTTAGATTCTGTATCAAGTTTATATACCCATAAATAGGGTTAGGTTTAGGTTTAGGGTATGCTTAGGGTTAATTTTAGGATAGAGTTGGGCTTGAGTTTTGGTTAGGGCTAGGGTTAGGGTAGGGATTAGGCTTAGGTTTAGAATTAGTGTAGGTGTTAGGTTTAGGGTTAGGGTTTGAGTTAGTGCTGTTAATGGCCAAATTGTCATATTTTTCTTCATTTACTATGTTATTTTGTAGTTTTTCTATTTAAATTAAAATTTGTATGACTTATCTAAATATTTACATAAAGAATGTGTGCTTATTCTGCTCTTTTGATGTAATTCAAATTCATAGGGCAGATTTCAAAAATTTATTTTATATTCACTATCTAATTTATCTACATATAAATAAAGTTAAGGCTAGTGTTAGGGTTAAGGTTAGGGTTAGGGTTAGAATTAGACTTAGAGTTAGGGTTGAGTTAAGGTTAGGATTAGGGTTATGGTTTAGGATATGTCAGAGTTAGGTTTAGGGTTAGCGTTAGGTTTTTGGATAGGGTTAGTGTTAGGTTTAGGAATAGGTTAGTGTTACAGTTAAGGGTAGGGTTAGGGTTTAGGGTTAGGGTTTGAGTTAGGGTTATTATTTGCAAAATTTTTATATTGTCTTCACTTATAATTTTATATTCTATTTTTTTCCATTTAAAATTAAAGTTTTTATGGACTATCTAAACATTGTTGCATAAAGTATATAGGTTCACTCTGCTGTTTTGATGAAATTCTAATTCATAGGGCAGTGTTCAAAATTTTTATTTTATATTCAGTATCTATTTTAACTACAAATAAATAAGATTAGGTTTAGTGTTAGAGTCAGTGTTAGAGTTAAGGTTTGGGTTAGAGTTGGGTTAGGATTATTGTTAAGGTTAGGGTTAGAATTAGATTTAGGGTTAGTGTTAAGATTAAGGTTAGGTTTAGAGATAGAGTTAAGATTAGAGTTAGGGTAGGGTTATGTTTATGTATACGATTATGGTTACTGTATGGTTAGGGTTAGGATTAGTGTTGGGTTACGGATAGTGTTTGGATTAAGGTTAGCATTGCTATTTTTCAAATTTTAAATTATTCTTGATTTACAGTGTTATTTTAAAATTAAAGTTAAAAATTTTATGGCCTATCCTAACATTGCTGCATAAAAATATAGGCTCATTCTGCTGTTTTGATAAAATTTTAATTCATAAGACAAACTTCAAAAATGTATGTTATATTGAGCATCTAATTTATCAACTCATAAATAGGGTTAGGGCTAGTGTTAGTGCTAGGTATAGGGTCAGGTTTAGTGTTAGATTTAGGGTTATGGTTAGGGTTAATGTTAAGGTTATGTTTAGGGTTGGTGTCAGGATTAGGATAAGGGTTAGGGATATGGTAAAGTTTTGGGTTAGGATTAGTGTTAGGGTTAGGGTTAGTGTTCAGTTAGGGTTAGGGTAAAGTTTACAGGTATGGATAGGGTTAGGATTAGGATTATGTTTAGGGTTAGGGTTATTGTTAGGGTGAGGTTTAGGGTTAGTGTTAAAGTTAGGGTTAGGGTTAATGTTATAGGTAGGGTTGAGTTATGCTTAGAATTATGATTGTGGTTAGGTTTAGGTTTAGGGTTAGGGTTAGGTATAGGGACAGGTTTAGGTTTCGGGTAAGGGTTAGGGTTAGAATTTGATTTAAATTTAGAATTTAGGTTAGGGTAAGTATTTGCAAAATTTTCATATTGTTCTTCATTTACAAGTTATTTTGTATTTTTTCTATGTAAAATTAAAATTTCTATGACCTGTCTAAACAATGTTGCATAAAGAATATAGGCTCATTCTGCTGTTTTGATGAAATTCAAATCCATAGGGCAGTCTTCAAAATTTACTTTATATTCAATATCTAGTTTATCTACCCATAAATAGGGTTAGCATTAAGTTTAGGGTTAGGTTTAGCAAAAGGGCTAGGCTTATATTTATGGTTATAGTTAGGGTTAGGGTTTTATTTCCCAAATTTCATTTTATATTCAGTACCTAAATCATCTACGCATAAATAGAGTTAGGGTTAGGGTTAGGGTACGGTTAGGTTTAAGGTTTGTGTTAAGGTTGGGTTAGGGTTAGGGTTAGGATTAAGGATAAAATTAGTGTTAAGGTTAGGATTAGACTTCATTTAGGGTTAGGGTAAGGGTTAAGGGTTAGGGTTAGCTTTAGGACTTAGTGTTACAGTTAGATTTATGGTTAGTGTTAGGGTTAGCTTTAGGATTAGGATTAGGATTAGGAATAAGATTGCGATAGGGTAAGGGTAAAGGTTAAGTTCAGTTTTAGAGTTGTTATTTGCCAAATTTTCATATTATTCTTCATTTACAATGTTTTTTTAAAATTTTTTCTATTTAAAATTAAAATATTTGACCTATCTAATCATGGTTGCATAAAAAATATTTGCGCATTACGCTGTTTTGATGAATTTCAAATTCACATGGCGATCTTTAAAATTTTATTTTATATTCAGTATCTAATTTATCTACTCATACAGGGTTAGGTTTAGGGTTAAGTTTAGGGTTAGGGTTGGTTTAGGGTTAGGGTTATGGTTAGAGTTAAGGTTAGGGTTAGGGTGAGGATTAGGGTTAGGGTTCTGGTTAGGGAGTGGGTCACGTGACATTGGGTGAGAGCGTGGCGCTTACTTTGAGTTACCTTTCTACGTTACTTCGTAAAATTCACATAAGCAATGAGAAAAGGAGAGTCGGTGAGTAAGAGAGAGTGCACAAGACAGCAACTCACTGCCCTTTAATCAAAAGGTCAAGTCTGCATGACTAGACTTGATTAGGGACAGTGGTGTAGGCTACCAGACAATGATCATTGGATAACTAGCCTGAGGTTTCAACTCTGGTCAGTTAACCTGCTGAAAGGCAATATTAGTGGCTTAGTACATTAACTGTGCTGAAATTTGGAGACAGAGTCTGCTTGAGGAAGGTACTTTAGAGTGATGAAAACAGCAGCTGCCATATTGCTGCATTGTAGCAAAAATACTGAGTCATTGTGAAAATAACTCTTAACAGCTTCCGGAGCGACTCCCACACTATTCTTGGATGTGTGAGGGAGTTACTTAATGGATCAATGCTGAAATATTGAAAATGTAAAGTTTATGAGATGTGTTTTGAGCTCACTTGATTGAGGATAGAGGAAGAGGAATAAGGTAGAAGTCACCTGAAAATCACTTAGAAGTCACTAGGAAATTATGCGGCGGTCACGTGAACATTTTGCGGGTTTCACACGGTGATCTTGTAACATCCTATGGAAATAGTTTGTCTAACAGGTGACTAGCCTTCTTACCGTGGGCATAGATTTTCACTCTACTTCTTAAAATTAACCAACTTGAGTGCGTGAAATGTTTTCCATTGGAGTTAACCTTGCAAATGAAACTGGCATGGTGTCATGTTTTCAGACATCCACTCTACTTCCCCCGATCTAGGCAGAGGACTGGGCCGTGGGTCATGGACTTCTATTGACTTTTTATTTTGACCAAGACGGTCTTGTTACCACGTGCCAAGTCCTCTACCTAAGGTCTCGTATTTCAAATTTAAGCTTGATTCTGTGGGCCAAGGTCTCCACTACACTTCCTGGAAATTAGAAACAATTTTTGGCAGTTCTTCCAAGCTCCACAATCGGGCTCATAAAGGAGAGTCCAGGTTTGTGCAGTTTCTAAAATTGCACACTACTTTCTATTATGAGGGTAAAGCCTGGGGGCTTAGGTTACGGTCACCTTTCAATAATTGGCAAAAGGGAAAATCGGTGACATACAACCCGGTTATACTGAATTGAGTGTTAGGATAATGTAAGTTTGGCGCCGTTGGGACAAATTTCTATTCCAGATGCTTTAAAGGGAGGACAGTCTTGATGCTGCGAACCAAGTCTTCTGCCTAGGAGATGATATCTTGATTCTGTGGACCAACTCCTCACCAAGATTTTCCAGTAGCAGGAGCTGGGCTGGGTGTTGTAGGGCTAGGTGTTCAGTCTGGAGTTGTTACCAATTGGATGGTCATGATCTTGTGCCAACTAGTTCCTTTTAGGAAGTCCAGGCCTGGTGCCAATTTCAAGAGTCTCCATTCTAGTTTCTCTTCCATAAAAAGGCTTGTTGCTGTGTGCCTAGGACTCCAGGGCACACTCGTTCATACAGGGCAGGCTTAGAACCACGGGCCCAGACAATTCCTTCAGTCTCTGTTAGGGAAAGATTTAAGAAATGCTTTGGGACAATTACTCAGCTCCACTTCCTGGAAATAGGGGAAGGGATGGAACTGCAAACCAAGGTCAGCACTCTGGTTCCTGATTAGAAATCCAGGCAGTACACAGGATCTTAAGTCTCGAGTTAAGATTCTCTTAGCTGAGGACAAGCTTGCCCTGATGGGTAAGTTCTCCTCTCTACTCATTTTCAGATAGGACAGGTGTATTGCCATTGTTCTCAGTCACCTTTGTAGTTATTGTTAGGAAAAGACAGTCTTTGTTCTTTGGGCCCAGATCACCACTCCACAACCTTTCAAGTAAGAACTGTTGCTGGTAAGAACTGAAACCTCCACGTTTCTTTTTGTTTAGAAGATCATTTGTTTAGAGAAGACAGCTTTGTTTGTGGGTCTCGTATTCCACATAAGTTTCCGTTCACAGGGGCTACCACAGGTGTAGCGAGTGTAGTTGTTTCATCTAGTCTGTTATCAATAAGATAGTCTTGACCTTGGGAGCCTGAGCCTGCCCCTAGTTCCTTTGAGGAGAGTCTTGGCTTGGTGTCACAGGCCCAAGTCTCCATTCTAGTTTCCCTTACATAAAGACAGACTTGCTTCTGTGGGCCTATGAGAACACAAGACATTCATTCAGGGAGGACAGACTTAGAAACGTGGGCCTAGGCCACCATTTCAGTCTCTATAAGGAAAATACAGAAGAAATGCTGTGGGATGAGGTCTCAGCTCTAACTCCTGGAGAAGGGGAAGGGATTAGAACAGTAAGCCAAAGGCAACCCTCTTGCTCCTAAGAGAAATTCCAGACATGGACTCAAGGTTTTAGTTCTCCAAGAAAGATATTTTTTACCAGAGGAAAGACTGGCCTTGCCGTTTAAGGTCATGAATCTATTAAATTTCAATGAGGACAGGCTTTTTGGCTTTAGAAAAGGGCTCCACTGTATTATTGGTAGGAAGACAATAGCTTTGTGTCATGGTCCCTGTTCTCTAGTCTACATCAATTGAAGGAAGGACAGTACTGTTATCATGAACAGAGGTCTCCTTTCTTTTCTGTAACAATAGACACCTTTGGTCTGTGGGCCATGCACTGCCCATTACTTTTCATAACAGGGTCTATGTTGTTGGTAGTGTGAGCAGGTGTTTTGCCTAGTTTGTTCAAAATTAGTTGGTGTTAACACCGGGACCATGCCCCTGAGGGGTCACGACAGGATCATGTGACTGCACTGTGGGACTCGTGTGCCCATCAAGAGACTGGTTTGTATGAAACACAAGGAGATCAAGTGACAGATGGGGATGATGCAGTGCTTTGTTTGAAATGACAAGTGCAATCACTTGATAAAATTCATATAAACACTGAGGAAACATTAGGCACTGTGTAACAGATGGAGCCGAGACGGCTTCCTAACTGACCTCCAGTCAAATGTCACGTCCACATTACAAAACTTACTTGAGGTCAACAATATGTGTGGCCAGACAATAATCTTCCATTCGCCTCAGGTTTTGTCTGTTGTCAGGAAACAGTTTTATGGCAGTGGCGGTGACGGTTGCATGTTGACTGCATTGAGACCTTGAGGCCGAGTGTGCTGTGAGGAAGGGACTGGATAGAAGTGGGAACAACAGCCACCATATTGCTGTATTATAGCAAAAATGCTGAGTCATTGTGAGCACAACTCTTAACGGCTTCAGATGTGACTCCCACATTTCTTGGATGAGGACTAAAGGCCACTACTGTGAAGAGGGAATTGCTTAAGGGCTGATGCATCAATGCTGAAATGATGAAAATGTGCAGTTTATGAGACATGTTTTGAAAATGTTTCTTTGAGGATAAGGGAAGGGAATGAGGTGAAAGTCGCCAGAAAATCATGTAGTAATTCATAGGGAATTATGTAGCGGTAGTGTGAATAACTCATGGGGCTCGCATGTGGATTTTGGAAGATCCTGCGGGAATCATTTCTCTACCTGGTGACTAGGCTTCTTACTGTGGGCATAGATTTTCACTCTACTTAGAATAAACCAGGCTTGAGTGTGTGTGAAACAATTTCCACCTGAGTTTATCTTGAAAATAAGACCAGCATAATGTGTTTTCAGGCATCCACTCTACTTGCCCCAGTCTAGGCAGAGGACTGGGTCATGGGCCATGTACTTCTACTGACTTTTTGTTGCTACCAAATGGTCTTATTGCCATGTGCCAAGTCCTCTACTAAGATTCCGTTATGAAAACTTAGGCTAGATTCTGTGGGTCAAGGTATCCACTCCATTTCCTGGGATTAGGAACAATGCTTGGCCGTTTTTCCGAATCGCCAATTGAATTCCTGAAAAAAGAGTCTAGGCTTTATTCCAAGTTACTATGTGCTCATACTACCTTCTCTTACCAGGGGAAAGACTTGGTGCTGTAGGTTACAGTCACATTACAATAATTGGCAAAAGGGAAAATTGATGACTTGCTACCAAGTTGTGCTGCATGGAGTGTTAGCATAATACAAGGTTGGTGCCATTGACCCAAATCTCTTTCGTAAATGCTTTAAAGAGAGGACAGTCTCGGTGCCGTGAATCAAGTCCTCCATTCTTCCTCCTACTAAGAGATGACATCTTGGTTCTGTGGGCCAAGGTTTCCCCAAGAGTTTCTGGAAACAGAGTCCAGGCTGGGTCTTGTGGGGCTAGTTCTACAGTCTGGACTTTGCTACCAATTGGATGAACATGACCTTCTGGGCTTGGGGCTGCCAACTAGTTGCTTTTAAGAGGTCCAGGTTTGGTGTCAATTTCCACAGTCTCCATTCTAGTATCTCTTCCATTAAAAGGCTTGTTGCTGTGTACCTAGGTCTCTAGGTGACATTCATTCAGAGAGTACAGGCTTAGCACCATTAGTCCAAGGCCACCCCTTCAGTCTCTGTTAGGGAAAGACAGAAGAAATGCCGTGCACCAATTTCTCAGCTCTACTTCCTGGAAATAGGGGAAGGGATGGAACTGCAAACCAAGGTCAGTACTCTGGTTCCTGTTTAGAAATTTAGACAAGATACAAGGTCCTAAGTCTCAAGTTAACATTTCCTTACCCGAAGACAGGTTTTCCCTGTGCAAGGTCTCCTCTCTACTAGTTTTCATAGGGAACAGGTGTTTTTTTTTTTTTTTTTTTTTTGCCATGGGTCCCAATCACCCTTGTATTTATTGTTAGGAAAAGACCTGCTTTGTGCCTTGGGCACGAGTCACCACTCCACGTCCTTTCAATAAAAGCCATGTTGGTGGTACAAACAGAGGCCTCTGTTCTTTCTTTTTTATAGAGAAGACAGCTTTGTTTGTGCTCCATGTGCTCCACATGAGTTTCTGTTGCAGGGGCTACTTTTGGTGTAGTGTGAGTAGTTGTTGTTTTGTCTAGTCTGTTATCAATTAGACCGTCTTGACCTTGGAGGCCAGGGTCTTCCCCCTAGTTCCTGTGAGGTGAGCCCAGGCTTGGTATCACAGGCCTACGTCTCCCTTCTAGTTTCACTGTCATAAAGACAGGCTTGATACTGTGGGCCTAGGAAACCCAAAGACATTTGTCCAAGGAGGACAGACTTGGAACCGTGGACCTAGGCCACCTCATTTGTCTTCGTTAGGAAAAGTCAGAAGAAATTCTGTGGGGTGAAGTATCAGCTCTACCGCCTGAAAAGGTGATGGAATAAGAATCGCAATCCAAAGTCACCCCTGTAGCTCCTAAGAGAAATTCCAGATATGGAGTCAAGGTTCTACTTCTCCAAGAAAAATATTCTTACCAGAGGAAAGACTGGCCATACCGTTTAAGGTCACTAATCTACTAGATTTCAATGAGGACAGGATTGGTGGCTTTAGAACAGGGCTCAGTTGTGTTACTGGCAGGAAGAGACTTGCTTTGTGTCATGGTCCAGGTTTTCTTGTCTACATCAGCTGAAGCGAGGACAGTACTGTTACCATGAATGGAAGTCTCCTTTCTTTTCTGTATCAATAGACATCTTTGATCTGTGTGCCATGCACTGCCCATTAGTTTCCATCACAAGATCTACGTTTTTGGTAGCGTGCACAGGTCTTTTGCCTAGTCTGTTCAAAATTAGACATTATTAACTGTGGGACCATGGCCCCGCAGGAGTCATGACAGGGTTACATGACCACTCCACGGGAATCTCGAGCCCATCAAGAGACTGGCCTGTAGGAAACACAGGGAGATCATGTGACATGTGGGGAAGACGTAGTGCTCTCTTTGGCATGACATGTGCATATCACTTGTATCACAGAAGGTGGTTGAGATGGCCTCGTAACTAACCTCCAATCAAATGTCGTGCCCACATTTCAAAACTTACTTGAGGTCAACGGTATATGTGGCCAGAGAATGATCCTCCATTTGCCTCAAGATTTGTCTGTTGTCAGGAAACCTGCTTTGTGACAGCGGAGGAGGCAGTCGAATATTGGCCACTTTGAAACCTGGAGGCTGAGTGTGCTGTGAGGAAGGGAATAGTAATGGTGAATACAACGGCTACCGTTTTGCTATATTGTAGGTAAAATGCTGAGTCATTGTGAGGATACCTTGTCATGGCAGAAGGAACGGCTGTCTCTGAATTCCATTATAGTAGAGCTCAGACTACAAATTGTGACAGAGACTGGCTTAACGACCATAAAAAGGAAGCTGAGATATTGACATTGAGGCAATTCCTTCAATGTGTTCTGAAAACCCTGGTTTAGGCCAGCTAAGGAAAATGAGGTGGAAGTCAATTGAAAGTCTCTTTGCAAGAACAGAGGAATCATGCGATATTCACATGGCTTCCTACAGGAATAATGCGATGATCAGGAGGTTGGCCTGAGGCCATCACAGGGAGATTACGTGACATTGGGTGATGGTGTTGCACTCACTTTTGAATTACCCTTCTACGTCTCTTGGTGAAATTCCCCTAACACTGAGAAAAGGAGAGTTTATGTGTAAAAGAGAGTGGACGAGACAGCCAACTCACTGCCTTTCAAATGAAAGGTCAGGTCTGCATGACTAAACTTGCTTGAGAACAGTGGTGTAGACTACTAGACAGTGATCCCTCAATAACTGGCCTGAAGTTTCAACTGTGGTCAGCCAATCTGCTGCAAAGCAATGAGAGCGGCTATAGCACAAGGTCGAAATTTGCTTCATTTTAGCAAAAATGCTGAGTCATGTGAGCATAACTCTTATTGGCTTTGGGTGCAACTCCCACACTATTCTTGGATGTTTACCTCAGGTTACTGATGTTGAGAGGTAATTTCTTACGGGCCAGTGCATCAATTGCTGAATTGTTGAAAATGTGCAGTTAATTAAATGTTTTGAAAACACTTGGATGTGAATAGGGGAAGAGGAATAAGTTGGAAGTTACCCGAAAATCACATAGCAATGACTAGGGTCATGCATCGGTCACGTGAACATCTCATGGGATTCACATAGGGGTCTTGGAAGACCCTGAGAAAATCATTTTTTTTTAACCAGGTGACTAGTCTTGTTATTGTGGGTGTAGGTTTTCACTCTACTTCACAGAATGAACTAGATTTGATTGTGTGTGAAACGATTTCCACTCGAGTTTACCTTGTAAATGAGACTGACATCATGTTGTATTTTCAGACATCCACTCAACTTCTCCCGATCCAGGAAGAAAACTGGGTCATGGACCATGGACTTCTATTGACTTTTTATTTCTCCCTAGATGGTCTTTTTTTACCATGTGCCAAGTCCTTCACCTAAGGTTCCGTTATGAAAATTTAGGCTACATTCTGCAGGCCAATGTCTCCACTTTATTTTCTGCATTAGGAACGATGCTTGACTGTGTTTCCGAGCACCCCAATCGAATTCCTGAAAGAAGAGTCTAGGCTTTGTGGCAAGTTTCTAAGTGCCCACACTACCTTATTTTACCAGAGGAAAGAAAGCCTTGGTGCTATAGGTTATGGTCACCTTCTAATAACTGGCAAAATTAAAAATTGGTGATGTGGGACAGGATTATGCAGAATGGAGGTTAAGAAGACACGAGATTGGTATCATCGTCCCAAATACCTATAGTAAATACTTTAAGCTGAGGACCTTCTTGGTGCCATAAACCAAGTCCTTCGTTCTTCCTCCACCTAGGAGATGGCATCTTGGTTCTGTGGGCCAACGTCTCCCCAAGAGTTTCCGGAAGAAGGTGCCAGCCTGGGTGTTGTTAGGCTAGGTATTCGGTCTGGACTTTGTCACCAATTAGATGGTCTCGACTTTGTGGGCCTGAGTCTGGCAACTAGTTCCTTTTAGGAGGTCCAAGTTTGGTGCCAATTTCCATAGACTCCATTATAATATATCTCTTCCATAAAGAAGCCTTGTTGCCGTGTGCCTAGGACTCCAGGCGACATTCGTTCAGAGAGGACAGGCTTAGAATCATTGGCCCAGGTCACCCTTTCAGTCTCTGTTAGGGAAATACAGAAGAACTGCTGTTGACCAACTTCTCAGCCCCACATCCTGGAAATAAGGGAAAGGGGTTGGAACTGAAAACCAAGGTCTGAACTCAGGTCCCTGATTAGAAATCCAGACAGGAGACACTGTCCAAGGTCTCTAGTTAAGATTCTCTTTCCTAAAGATGGGCTTGCCGTGAGGGTTAAGGATTCCATCTACTTGTTTTCACAGAGGACAGGTTTATTGCCGAGGGTCCCACTCACCTTTGTAGTTATTGTTATGAAAAGACATGCTTTGTGCCTTGGGCTCGTGTCATTACACCACATTTTTTCAAGAGAAGGCCCTCTTGCTGGTGTAAAGGGAAGCCTCTGTTCTTCCCTTTGTTTAGAGAAGACAGCTTTGTTTGTGGGCCGTGAGTTCCAAATGAGTTCTACTCACCAGGGCTACCTTGGGTGTAGTGTTAGCAGTTGTTTTACCTAGTTTGTTATCAATTAAATGGTATTAACCTTGGGAGCCTGGACTTGCAACCTAGTTCCTGTGAGGAGAATCCAGGGTTGAGGTTACAGGCCTGAGTCTCCATTCTTGTTTCCCTTGTATAAGGACAGGCTTGTTGCTGTGGGCCTAAAATAGCGCACAACATTCATTCAGATAGGATAGGCTTAGGACCGTGGGCCCAGGCCACCACTTCAGTCTCAGTTAGGAAAAGACAGAAGAAATACTGTGGGACAAGATATCAGCTTTAACTCTTTCAAGGGGAAAGGATTGGAACTCCACTCCAAAGTCATCCTTCTTGCTCCTAAGAGAAATTTGAGACATGGAGCCACGTGTCTAGTTTTCTAAGAAAAATATTCTTAGCAGAGGGAAGTCTCACCTTGCAGTTTACAGTCTCCAATCTACTAATTTTCAGTGAGGACAGGCTTGGTGGCTTTAGACCAGGGCTCTGTTGTATTATTGTTAGATAGAAAGTGTCTTTGGGTCATGGCCCAATCCACATCATTTGAAGGGAGGACGGTACTCTTACCGTGAACAAAGGTCTTCTTTCTTTTCTGTAACAATAGATCATTTTGGTCTGTGGGCCCAGCACTGCCCATCAGTTTCTGTCAAAGAGTCTAGGTTGTTTGTAGTGTGAGTAGGCGTTTTGCCTAGTCTGTTCAAATTAGACAGGGTACATTGGGTACATTGCCCTGCAGAATTCATGACAGGACCGTGTGTCCTCCTTATGGGAATCACGTGCACATCAAGAGACTGGCTTGTATGAAAAACAGGGAGATCATGTGACAGATGTAGTGCTCCCTTTGGAATAATGAGAGCACATTACTTAATAACATTCACAGAAACACTGAGAAAACATTAGTCTCTGTGTAACAGAAGGTGACCGGGACAGCCTCCTAACTGACCTCCAATCGAATGTCATTTCCACATTACAAAACTTTCTTAAGGTCAATGGTATATGTGGCAGGACCTTGATCCTTAATTTGCCTCAGTTTTTGTCTGTTGTCAGGAAACCTGCTTTGTGGCAGTGGAGACGGCGGTTGCATTTTGGCTGTGTTAAACACTGGGGGCTGTGTGTGCTGTTTGTAAGGCACTGGATAGAGGCGGAAACAAGAGTTGCCTTTTTGCTGTATTATTTGTAAAATGCTGAGTCATTGTAAGGATACCTCTTCATGGTGGAAAGAAAGGCTGCCTCTGAATTCCTCAATAGCAGACCTCAGACTACAAATTCTGATAGGGCCTGGCTTATCGACCATAAAGAAAGCTGAGATATCGACATGGGGGTATTTCCTTCAACATGTTCTGGAAATCCTTGGTTTAGCCCAGCACATGAAAATGAGTTGGAAGTCACCTGAACATCTCATTGCAAGAATGGAGAGTTTGTGTGTAAAAGAGAGTAGATGAGACAGACAACTCACTACACTTCAATCGAAAGGTCAGGTCGGCATGACTATCCTTGCATATGGAAAACCATTTAGGATACCAGACAATGATCCTTAGATAGCAGTCATCAGGTTTCGGCTGTGGTCATCCAACCTGCTGGAAGGCAATGGGAGCAATGGGAGTGGCTTAGGACATTAACTTTGTTGAAATTCGGAGTCTCAGTCTGCTTGAAGAAGTTACTTTACAGTGGTGGAAACAGCAGCAACCATATTGCTGTACTGTAGCAAAAATGCCGAGTCATCGTGAGCATAATTCTTAACAGCTTCATGTGCGACTCCCGCAGTATTCTTGGATGAAGACCTCAGGCCGTTATTATTGAGAGAAAATTGGTTAATGGCCACTGCATCACTGCGGAAATATCGAAAATGTGCAGTTTATGAGACATGTTTTGAAAACACATGGTTCAGAATAGGGGACGAGGAATAAGGTGGAATTCACCTGAAAATCATATAGTAGACACCTTGCAAGATAGACATGGGGGTCTTGGAAGACCCTAAAGGAATAACTTGTCTACCAGGTGACACATCTTTTTACTGTTGGTGTAGGTTTCCACTCTACTTCTTAGAATGAACCAGGCTCGAGTGTGTGTGAAATGTTTTCCATTCGATTTTACCTTGAAAATGAGACTGGCATGGTGTCGTGTTTTCAGACATCCACTCTACTTTC
Source organism: Rousettus madagascariensis (assembly GCA_028533395.1). Lineage (NCBI taxonomy): Eukaryota > Metazoa > Chordata > Mammalia > Chiroptera > Pteropodidae > Rousettus > Rousettus madagascariensis. Next base: position 82,291,873 of record CM052782.1, on the reverse strand, counting down.
CCTGATCCAGGCAGCGGACTGAGTCCGCTATTGGCATTTTATTTCTACTGAGATGGTCTGTTACAGCATGCCAAGCCTTGCACCCAAAGGTCTGTTATGAAAATTTAGGCTCTATTCTGCGGTCCAATGTCTCCATTCTACTTCCTGGAATTAGGAACAATACTCGGCCACAACTCCACAGTTGAATTTGTAAAAAGAAGAGTCCAGGCTTTGTTCAAGTTTGTAAAAGCCTGGAGTACCTTCACTTACCAGGGGTAAGCCTTGGTGCTGCACGTAACGGTTACCATTCCATAATTTGTAAAATTTAAAATCGGTGATGTGGGACCCAGTTGTGCTGAATGGAGTGTTAGGATGGCACAAGGTTGGAGCAGTGGGCCCAAATTTCTATCATAAATACTTTACAGGGAGGACAGTCTTGGTGCTATGACCTGAGTTCTCCGTTCTTCTTCCTTCTAGGAGATGACATCTTGTTTGTGTGGGGTAAGGCCTCCCCAAGTGTTTCTGGTAGCAGGGGCCAGGCTGGGTGTTGTTTGGCTAGGTCTTCAGTCTGGGCTTTGTTACCAATTTGATAGTCATGATCTTGTGGCCTTGGGGCAGCCAACTAGTTTCCTTTAGGAGGTCCAGGTTTGGTGCTGATTTCCATAGTCTCTGTGTTAGTTATCTTCCATAAACGACACTTGTTCCTGTATGCTAGGATTTCAGGTGATATTCATTCTGAGAGGACAGGCTTAGAATCATCAGCCCAGGTCACTCCTTCAGTTACTGTTATGGAAAGATAGAAGAAATGCTGTTGGCCAATTTTTCACCTCTCCTGGCTGAAAATAGGGAAAGGGATTGGAACTGCAATCAAAAGTCAGCACTCTGGTTCCGGATTAGAAAACTAGACAGGAGACTCGGTTGTAGGTCTAGAGTTAAGATTTTCTTACCTGAAGATAGGCTTGCCCTGATGGTTAAAGTCTCCATCTACTACTCTTCAGAGAGGATGGGTTTATTGCCAAGAGCTCCAGTCACCCTTGTAGTTATTGTTAGGAAAAGACAGGCTTGCGCCTTGGGCTCAAGTCACCACTCCACATTCTTTCAGGGGAATACGCTCTTGCTGGTGTGAAAGGAGGCCTCTGTTTGTGTGTGTGTGTGTGTGTGTGTGTGTGTGTGTGTGTGTGTAGGGAAGACAGCTTTGTTTGTGGTCTGTGTGCTCCACATGAATTTCTGTTCACAGAGGCTACCTTTGGTGTAGTATTAGCAGTTGTTTCATCTAGTCTGTCATCGATTAAATAGTATTGACCTCAGGACCTTCAACCTGGTTCCTGTGAGTAGAATCCAGGCTAGAGGTCACGAGCCTGAATCATCATTCTAGTTTCTCTTGCATAAAGACAGGCTTGTTGCTGTGGGCCTAAAACACCAGCAGACATTCGTTCGGGTAGACAGGCTTAGAACTGTTGGCCCAGGCTACCACTTCAGTCTCTATTAGGAAGCGACAGAAGAAATGCTGTGGGATAAGGTCTCTGCTCTAACTCCTGAAAAAGTTGAAGAGAGTGGAACTGCAAGCCAAAGTCACTCCTCTTGCTCCTAAGAGAAATTCCAGACATGGAGCCAAGTTTCTAGATCTCTAAGAAAAAAATTTCTTACCAAAGAAACCAAAAATTAGTCTTGCCACTAATTTTCAACGAGGTCAGGCTTGATGGCTTTAGACAAGGGCTACATTGTACTATTGTTACGAAGAGAGTGGCTTTGTGTCATGGGCCTGGGAGTCCAGTCTACATCATTTGAAGGGAGGACAGTACTCTTACCATAAATGAATGTCTCCTTTCTTTTCTGTAATAATAGATAATTTTGGTCTGTGGGCCATGTACTGTCCATTAGTTTCCTTCAAAGGGTCTACGTTGTTGGTAGTGTGAGCAGGTGTTTTGCCTAGTCTTTTCAAAATTAGACAGTGTTAACCTTGGATCCATGGCCCCGTGGGAGTCATGACAGGATCTCCGACCTCCGTGTGGGAATTACGTGCCCATCAGGAGACTGGCTTGTGTGAAACACAGGGAGATGATGTGACAGATGGGGATGATGTAGTTCTCCCTTTGGAATAATGAGTGCATATCATTTGATCATATTCACATAAACACTGAGAACACATTAGCCTCTGTGTAATAGAAGGTGGCCGAGACAGCCCCCTAACTGACCTCCAATCGAATGTTGTTTCCACATTACAAAACTTACTTGAGGTCAACGGTATATGTGGTCAGAAAATGATCCTTAATTCACGTCAGGTTTTGTCCGTTGTCAGAAATCTGCTTTGTGACAGTTGTGGTGGTGATCTCACATTGACTGTGTTGAAATCTGGAGGTTGAGTGTGCCGTGAGTTAGGTACTGGATAGAGGTGGAAACAAGTGTCACAATTTTGCTATTATTATTGTTAAAATTTGAGTCATTGTGAGTATACCCCTTCATGGCAGAAACAACGGCTGCCTCCGAATTCCTCTACAGGGACCGGCTTAATGACCATAAAGAAAGCTGACATATTGACATTGAAGCATTTTCTTCAACACATTCTAGAAATTCATGGTTTAGCCCAGCACAGGAAAGTGAGTTGGAAATCACCTAAAAGTTTTGTTGTAAGTAAGAGGGAATCTCACAATAGTTACGTGGCTCGCCCATGGGAATCACATGACCATTGGAAGACTTGCCTGAGGGTATTACAGGGAGAGCATGTGACATTGGGTGATGGTGTGGCACTCACTCTTTTATTACTCTTGTACATTCCTTGGTAAAATTCACATAAACACTAAGGAAAGAAGAGTCCATTTTAAGAGAGAGTGGACAAGACAGCCAACTCACTGCCCTTCAATCAAATGGTCAGGTCTGCTTGACTAGACTTGCTTAAGAACAGCTTTTAAGATTACCAGACAATGGTTCTTAGATAACTATCCTCAGGTTTTGGCTGTGGTAAGGATACCTTATTGGAGGAAATGGGAGCAGCTGTAGCACATTGATTGCATTGAAATTTGGAAGCTGATTCTGTTTGAGGAAGATAATTTAGAGCAGTGGAAACTGTAGCTGCCATTGTTGTAACCACCAGCCCCCAAAATACACGTGGACCACCAGAAGAACTCAGTGAGTTATAGGAAACACACTCTTTATTCAGCCAGCTGGGTCTGCCAGGGGTACGCAGACCCCAAATTAAGAAGCCCCGAAATGCAGAGGTACAGGGCGTTTAAGCCCCAAATCCCACTCTTCCTTCTGTCTAAACACAAAGGTCTATTTTTCTTCTATTCATTGCCTGTCGACCCACAGGTCGGGTGTGCAAGCGAGGGTACAGAAGCAGAAAGCTTATTGTTAGAATGTTATGTTCCCATAGGTAATAGCCTATGTTCCCATGGCGATAGCCAAGCAATAATTTCCCAGCCAGCACACCATATTGCTGTATTGAAGTAAAAATTTTGAGTCATTGTGAGCATAACTCAATGGCTTCGGGTGTGACTCCCGCTCTTTTCTCGGTTGCGGACCTCAGGCCTTTACTGTTGAGAGGCAATGCATAATGGCCAATGCATCAATGCTGAAATATAAAAAATGTGCAGTGTGAGACTTGTTTTGGAAACACTTTGTTGAGAATAGAGGAAGGGAATAAGTTGGACGTCACCTGAAAATCAGGTAGCAGTCATTAGGGAATCTTACGGTGGTCACGTGAACACCTTGTGGGATTCACATGGGGCTCTTGGAAGACTGTGTAGGACCGTTTGTCTACCAGGTGACTAATCTCCTTACTTTTGGCATAGGTTTTCACTCTCCTTCTTAGCATGAACCAGGCTTCAGTGTGTGCGAAACATTTTCTGTGGAGGGTGTGCTGCAATCTGACAATATCCTTGCAATCTGTGAGGCCAACCAATGGTTGGCTCACCTCTACGAATCCTTCCAAGAATGGAGAGGTAGGTACTGATAGGAAATTGAATATTTTGAAATGCAAATGATTATAGCAGGCTGGGTAGGGTGGGGGTAATCTACGGATATGCAAATGATTATAGTAGGATATGAAGGCTGGGTAGAGATAATCTCATTTTAGCCAGCAAATGTGTGCTCTTGTACCAAAGCAACTTGCAAAAATAAAATCGCTATCTACTCCATTATCAGTGGATAGTGGGTCTCCTGATCCCAGCTTTCTGTGTTCTCTGTCTTCTTTTCTCAGTTCCCTAATGTTCCCATTCAGGATTATTTTCCAGAGCCATGCTGGATGTGGCAGGATTTACCACTTGCTGGACATGGCAGGTGGCACCTGAACAGGGACCTGAGTACAGGAAAACTTGTCAATAAGGTAAGGTGAGGAGACTCCCTTGGGTAAAACATACACAAAAGAGAAGAAGGGAGAACATGCAGGTAACAGGCCAGTAAAATTCAAGAAGAAACGTGTGTTAAATACATTTAAAGAATAGGCTGTAATAGTTGGGAGTAAAACATAGGACAACAAGGGTCAAAAGACCGCAATATTTTGGTACAAATGCTTAAGACTATTCTTTTTGTACAAATGCTTAAGACTATGCCTAGAGCTAGAAACTATAAAGTGCAAGAACAATTAACAGAATTTTTAAGTTTTGTGCAAGAAATTTATCCTTCGTTCCCAGAGGAGGGAACTGTAAATAGTCAGACTTGGCAGAAGATTAGGAAGCCATTCCGAGGGCACCATACCTACTGTTGTGGCACGTTCAAATCTAAGACCCACAGAGCCAATTTTGATTAATTATGAGCCTTTATTAGCCAGCCGGTGACTGATTCTCCTCACTAGAGAATCAGCCCCGAGCTTCCAGAGGGGATAGCTTAAAAAGCCCCAAAACCCCCTCCAGCAAGCAAGCAGGTGTACAGAAGCAGATGTTGGTGGTTAGTTTTGTTATCTATACTCTGGTGGCAATATTGTTTTATTGTTCTTCTTGGGAGCCTTGGGAGCTATTTTCTCCTAGGCAGCTGGCGCCTGGAGATATCACTCTCTGCCCTGTCCTTGGGGCTGACTTACTGAGGAATTGATACCAATAACCATAACAACATATTTTCCAAAGTAGTCATGGCCGGAATAAAGAGGGGAGATGTGAACAAGGAAGATGTTATTGAAATGCACTTTTACACTGTTACACTATGAGAGGCCCGCTAAGATCCCCGTTTTTACATTCTCCTTATAGGCTTTAATGAGAGATTGTCTTGATTTTACCTGGGAGGATCTAAAACTCCCGGGAGGAGAAGGTAATGAGTTAGTTGCTATACTGCGAAGGCCTTTGGAAGGGCATGAGGACCTTCAGACTACTCTACCACCTTCTGCTCCTCCACCACCATTGCCTCCTGAGTATGAGCAAGAAACAGACAGAGAGGCTCACAGAGACCAGCAGGCTAGGGGAGAAAAGGACAGTCAGGAATGGACTTTAACTGGCTGAGTCGGTGCCCCCAGGGAAGTTACAAATACTGATGATGGAGATATAGGAGTATGTGTATAAACTCTAATCTATATTTTTCTGTGTTATATGTAATATGGTGGTTCATTCATTCTAATTATGATGGAAAGAAAAATGTCTGTTTTTGCTAACAGAAAGTATGCAGTATAGAGATTTATTTTTAAGGAAATTAAAAAAAAAGGTGTTCGTCTTAAAGTTGGTTATTTCTGAATGAGTAGAAAGAGGCTAACTGAAAGAATGAAAAAAAAATCCTGAGAGGAAATTTTGTGTGATTAAACTAAACAAGATTGTAAATTTAAATGCCGAAATTATACTAATGCAAAATTAAAGTTGTGTTTTAATGTTTCTTAGATTACTAGTCTGCTACTGATGTTATGGAAAAATTTTTTGAGTAGAAAACAAGGATTCCATGATTCATCAAAGTAAATTTTGCTTTAACCAGTTTTCTGAGACTTTTAGAGAATATACTAACATTAGACCAAAGGCTAAGGGCCAGACACTCCTAGCTATATATTTCATAACTTGGTGTGTGCCCAATATTTAAAGGAAGCTCCGAAAGATGGGGCCTAAACCCCAACCCCTCAGGGTGCCTTGGTGCCAGAAGTCCTTAAGATGTCCAATAACTGGGACTGGGCAGATAAAAAATCAGAGTACAAAAAGGGTGCAAATTTTAGCAGCCTTAATACAGGGACCATCTCGAGGTGACTCTAGGCAATAAAAATCTTGCAGGCCTGGATGGTCTAGATCTTGGTTGGCCATGAGTGGCATTGTTGGGAATGAGGCAAAATCAACGTGCACATAGCAGAAGGCAGGGCGCTAAAAGGACCAATGTTCATTCAGCCCTGGGAATTCGGGGAGGGGTGGACCTCATAAGCCCTCACCCCACATAGCAAGCCTCTCATGAAGGAACTGCTCTCTCCTCCAACAATGAAGGCACAAGAGCTTGTCAGGTCCAGTCCTAGGAAAATCCGCTACGATCATAACGGTGGAACCTCAGGTCACCCTCGACATGGCAAAAAGGAGAAAGAGAATTTTTACTAGATACTACAGCTACCTACTCTGTCCTGACCCATTTCATGGGCCTCTCTCCAATGCTAACTACGCAGTAACAGGAATAGTTAGCCCTCAAGGCAAATAGAAAGGCCCTACCAAGTTTTGTCAAGTTCCCGAATGCTGTGAAATTACAAGGAGTCAATGGCTGCATACATTTGTCTTGAATTAGATCAGTTTCTTAGGAGTCCTCACGGGTTTCTCCAGAAAATAAACTGGAAAGAACCCACAGAAGATCTTAAGTTCTTGTTCTGGAAACTAGATAAGTCCACATGTCCCAGGGAATCAGAAAACTTTTGTGTACCTTGAATTAACAAACTGCCATGAAAAATGATTTCATTGTCAATTACCTTAACTATTAGCTTTGACTTATTTTTTTCTATCTTTTTGCTAAGTTTATATTCTTTAGGTTACAAGGCTTCTACATGCTGGAAAAACTTCATGTTGTGTGGCCCCGGGGGGCTTTAGAATAGGCTTTCAGAGATTTTTATTCCCAGTAGGCAGGGACTATAGCCCTATCTCAGCTTTGAAAAAGTTACAGAAGACAGACCTTCTTCCTTCAACACCCCCTTAAGATTAAGGTGTTGTAGCCGCCAGCCCCCGAAAGACACATGGACCACCAGAACGCAGTGAGTTATAGGAAACATACTCTTTATTCAGCCAGCTGGGTCTGCCAGGGGTACGCAGACCCCAAATTAAGCAGCCCCAAAATGTAGCGGTACAGGGTTTTTAAGCCCCAAATCTCATTCTTCATTCTGTCTAAGCACAAAGGTCTATTCTTTCCCTATTCATTACCTGTCGGCCCACAGGTTGGGTGTGCAAGTGGGGGTACAGAAACAGAAAGCTTATTGTTAGAATATTGTGTTCCTATGGGCGACAGCCTATGTTCCCATGGACATAGCCAAGCAGTAATTTTCCAGCCAGCACATTCCCCACCGGCCTTAGCAGAAAATCAAATCCTTGATTCTTCATGTGGAATTTGCTCATAGCCTCTATTCTGCAATACTAAAAGTCTAATAGAATTAATTCTCTTCTTTATATATGAAAACAAGAAATTGAGAAAACATGGGCCAAAAGTTAATAAGAGGAGGAGGAGGATTAAAGGTTAGCTACAGCAGATTGAAGGGTTGTTAGCCATGGTGACCAATTGAATATCTTATGAAACTAGTTATTTGATTCCAGTCTCTGTCCTTCCTTGATATCTAAATTTCTCTGTACTACTAGTAAACTTTTTCTAATTATTCCAGAGTTATTGGCATGAAAGCAACAGGTTTCACCTGGGGCCATACATAATTTATCTTGTTCTAAGAATAATAGATTTAAACCTCTTCTATTCCGAAGGACTTTTTCTGCTAGTGAATTGACTTGAAATTCTAGCCTGCTGAGCTTAGTTTAGGGGAATTCCTACCCTAACATAGTAAAGGGGTTTTGGGTTTAGGCACAACCATCAATCTTGTCCTATGTCTGGGGTGGTCTTGGTTAAGACTTTGTGTATTGTCGTTAGCAAAGTTATTAATGTTCCCTCTGTTTCTGGTTGTGGCTGGTCGAATGCCTGGAGTAAAGAGGGAAAAAGGAAGAAACAGAGGGTTATATTTATGTACACTTGAGTCTTAGTCTCAAGGGCCCATCTTCCTGAGCTGTCGACTCTCGTGCTACCTTCACATGGGAGTGAAGAATCCAGGATGAGATGTCATCTACTTTAACTGCAGTGTGTGTCATCAGGTAGAGAGTGAAGGGTCCTTTCTATTTGGGTTCTAGTCAGTTGGAAGTGAGCTTCCGGATCCACACACAGTCCCCAGGCTGAAAATGATGGGGAAGTCCGTCCTCCGGGGCTGAGTGGGCAGCATGAACCTGGTACTAAATCTCCTTCTGTACACTTTGAAGGGCCTGTAAAGACTTAAGTAAGACAAGGTGACACAGTTCCATTTTTTTCTCATCTTCTATTCTAAGTATTAAAGGTGGGAATTTTCCAAAGAAAATTTCAAATGGGGTGAATCCATTAATATACAGAGTACACCTGGTGTGGAGAAGAGCAAAGGGGAGAAGTTCCATCCAGGTCCCACCAGTTTCTAATCCTAACTTGACTGTCTCTTTTGAGGGTCCGATTCATTCTCTCTATTTGGCCCAAACTCTGGGGCCGGTAGGCGCAGTGGAGTTTAGGTAGCTGGCCAATTGCTGTGATACCTTTGCTATGAAGGCTGGCCCATTATCCGACCCTAAAGTTCCAGGGAGACCAAATTGAGGGAGAATTTCTTGTAGTAGTTTCTTAGTAACTACTAAGGCAGTCACTTTCTTGGTAGGGAAGGTGTCTATAAGAACAAGGAAATACTTGTAGTCCCCCGCAGTTGGGGTTACCTCAGTGAAATTGACTTCCTAGTGGTCCCCTGGATAAGTTCTTCTTTCTCTATGCCTAGGTTCTTCTATCTTCCCTTTCTTTGGATTAAGTTGGGCACAAGCTGAGCATCATGAGGCAAACTCCTCTGTGGTTCTTCTCCCTTCTAACAAGTGAAAATAGGGGTCTAAAGCTTGGAGCATCTTAGTCTGCCTTAGTTGGTAGAGGAGAGTTCTTTTAAGGGCCCGTGACAGCCTGATTTTTCTATTTGGGGTCATCCACTACCCCTGTTGGTTCCTAGTATATGTTCTCTTCTGCCATATAGGTTGGAAGTGGAGGCAGTTCTGGGTAAGGGACAACAGTCAGTAGATGTGGCAGGGGCCCCATGGGCCTTATGGCCACTGTTCTTGCCTCTGCATTGGCTTGTAGGTTTTCCTCAGATTCAGGACTATTCCCTTTTTGATGCCCTTTACAAAGAACAATAGCCAGAGCCTTAGGCATCCATATGGCTTCAAGTAAGGCTAAGATCTCCCCCTTGTTCTTGATGTCCTTCCCAGCTGAAGTCAGAAGCCCTCTTTCCTTGTAGATGGTTCCGTATACATGTGCAGTGGCAAAGGCGTATTGGCTGTCAGTGTATACTGTGACTACCTTATCCTTTCCCCATCTTAGTGCCTCAGAGGAGGCGATGAGTTCTGCCTTTTGAGCAGAATTCCCTTTGGGAAGAGCCTGTGACCAGATAGTGCCAGTTAGAGTTACGACCCCTGCCCCAGCACACCTCCTTCCTTCCTGTATGAAGTTGCTCCTGTCTGTGAACAGAACTTCATCAGCCTCAGGCAGAGGGGAGTCTTTGAGGTCTGGCCGCGAGGAACACACAGCATCAGTGAAATCTGTGCAGTCATGAATGGGGGTCTCAGGGTTTGGGTCTGGCAACAGATTGGCTGGGTTGATGACAGTAGCTTTGGATTTTAGCCATACGTTTGGGGTCATCTGGTGCTTCACCGTTGTTGAACACCTTCTGAGCTATCTCAACAAGTTAGGACAGGTTCATCCTTGCAAAACCTTCTAATGTTTTTTGCAATTTACACCGGATATCAAGGGCTGCCTAAGTAGCAAAGGCTATATTAATTGCCTGCTGGTTTTCAGGGGCCTCAGGATCAGTGGGGGTGTATACCCAGTACGCCTCATTCAAGAAACGCTCCACGGGATTCCTGAGGTCCCTCCCTGTATAACTTCAGTTACCTTAGAAAGGTTAGTTGGCTGGGGAGCAGCCATCCTAATTCCCCCAATTAGAACCTGGTGATACCGATCTAATGCTGTTCTACCTGCCTGAAAATTATGTCTCCAGTCTGGGCGGGTGGAGGGAAATGCCTCCTCAATCTATTCCCCTGAGATTCAGAAGGGGTCCGGAACGTCTCCCGGGACCCCCGCAGTCGTGGCTAATGGGTGCGTCCACCCGAACCACTCTTGACTGCCAGAAATTCAGAAACCGGCTACCGGTAAACTGAGACTGAGGCGCCGAAGAGACCAACAGACTGGACAAACATATAACAACCACTCACCGGCCGGCCGCAGAGGTCCCTCCGGGTCGGGTGCCTTGGGGCCGTGGAGATCCCGGACGAGCCCCCAAATGTTATGCCCCGACTTGTATCTCCACGAACCACCAAGAAGCCGACACTGATGCAAGAGCAAGAGGGAGTTTATTTCAGACTCGAGTCCGGATCGCAGTCCGCACACCGACGCAGCAGTGAGTAGGAGGCGGTCCCAAACATGGGGCTTCAGGGGTATTTGAAGGGAAAAATCGTAAGCATGGGGAGCGATGTCTTGGCGTTACAGGATTGGTACAACGAGCTTGTCGCTTAGCAGGATTGGCTGGGTGATGGCGCCAAGGAACAAGGCGGGGAATTTGGAGAGTTACTTTCCATAGTTGCTCTGATTGGCTGAGTCTAGGGTGGGGTGATCGTCTTGCTATCTGCAGCTTTTCCGGGAACTGGCCTGTGCTTAAGATGGAGTCTCATACCTAAGATGGAGTCACTTTGGTTGTTCAGAGCCAAGGAGAGGGGTTCTGAACAAGGTTTAACCATTGATCGATGTAGGGAAACTGATTGGGATGTCCCGAGTCTCCCGTGATCATCTTTCAAACGTTATTCACCAAAACCTTGTCAAACGAGCCCTCTGGAGGCCTGTTTACATCAAAAGACAGCCACTCAACTTCACACAAGGTTCTTAGTCTGCCTGGAGAAAACTTTATGCCATAGTCAGCTCCCTCTACAAACACTTCTTTGAAAGGTCACAGGAGACACTCCAAGGGTGTGTTCTGTAAACTCGGGCTTCCTCCCATCACTTGCACGAAAAACACAAAACACAAAACACAGAACAGACACTCAGTCGAGAACAATTACTGAGATGCAGGTGGACCCAGATAAGTCTGCCACTCACAACCTAGACAGGACCAGAGACAGTAAACAGAACCCGACAACAGGGCACAGGAGGTGGCATCCCATGGCCTGGCCATGGTCTGGGAGATATGACTGCATCCAGTCTCTCCACGGACCCCCAATGGCCAGTCAGCAGAACCAGGAAGGTATCTTTTATCCAGATGCCGAGGCCTCAGAGATTCCAGATTCCCGTCGGGACCAAGAACAAAGAGTGTGTCCTGAAAGTTGCATCCTTGATGATTGCATTAACCCCATTATGGCATTCCAGGGCCCTGGAACATCTCAGGTTGGCCAGTTCATTGAATCCATAACAGAGACAGCAATCCCTTCAGAGGCTGGTCCAGTCTTAGATCTCAGGGCTACTCTCTGAGATCTTGCTGGGGCCTCCAAATGTTGTAGCTGCCAGCCCCTAAAAGATACATAGACCACCAGAACTCAGTGAGTTATAGGAAACACAGTCTTTATTCAGCCAGCTGGATCTGCCAGGGGTATGCAGACCCCAAATTAAGCAGCCCTGAAATGTAGAGGTACAGGGTTTTTAAGCCCCAAATCTCATTCTTCATTCTGTCTAAACACAAAGGTCTATTTTTTTTTCTATTTATTACCTGTCAACCCACTGGTTGGGTGTGTAAGTGGGGTACAGAAGCAGAAAGCTTATTGTTAGAATATTATGTTCCTATGCATGACAGGCTATGTTTCCATGGACATAGCCAAGCAGTAATTTTCCAGACAGCACAAAGGGAATAGAATCTCTGAAGGGAAATAATGTAGGGAGGAGACAGGAAAATTGAGGTGTTGGTCGGGTCACATCAGAGACTACAATGCCTCTGAATGGGATTAAAATAAAGTTAAATTACATTTACAAGAGATTTATTGTGGGTTCTGCAAAACTGGCTGAGGAAACTTTAGATGGTTTGAGAGGCTTTAACCCCTAAAATTTTCTTAAATATCCTGCCTGGTACTTATTTCGTCTACTATTGTTGCTGTTAACAAACTTTAACTACAAAAACAAAAAGGAGGAGTAGGCCCCGTAATTTCTCAGAATGTCTTAAATCACATACTCTTTACTTAAAATTTTTTAAACATAGATGATGATGGTCAAAAAGCTGCAGAATGTTCTGGTTTGTTAGAAAGATCCATTAACTAATGAATGGCATGGCCTTGATCCCGTATTAATATGGAGCCAGGGGCATGTTTGTGTTTTTCCTAATGGTACAGATAGACCTTGATGGCTACCTGAAAACCTGGTCAGGCATTGTGAAGATGGCAGATGGATCAGACCCAGAGAAACTCACCTGGAGGGTACTAAGCCTTTTTGAAGACCACCCTGAAAGGAAACATTTGAAAGGATTTCTGGTGATCTTTTGCCACCTTGGACTTTATTTATCTAACTAAATCCTCTACTGCATTTGAATATTAAACATAGCTATGGGGTTTGAGCCTGTGTTGTTGACCCTTATATTTTTCTAATTGGAAAAATGCAAACAAATGCTTCAAATGAACTTCTTAATGTATCTTGTACCAGTTGTAGTTTTGCTAATTATGTGTGTCCCCATAATAAGGTGGTATTGTAAAAGTGGAACATTCTCCAGTAATCTAGTCACAAAGACAAGACAGGGAGTGATATTTTCAAGCACCAGCTCCTAAAGAAAAAATAATAATATCATTGCCAGTATTCAAATAACAGAACTGTCTACCAGGCCCTGTTTGCTATAAGATTTTGAAGTCCCCCAGAAACAACATTTTTGCACTAGATGATAACAGCCAACTTCTGCTTTTATAATCTGCTTAATGTATAACTATGGTGTAGTTCTAAGAGATGTCCTGTGCAAAGATGTACTAATGGCTAACTTCTGCTTCTGTAAACCTGCTTGCTTGTTTGATGTAGTTTTAGGCTTTATAAGTTGCCTCCTCTGGAAGCTCGGGGCTGATTCTCTAGAAGGGAGAATCAGTCACCAGCCGGCTAATAAAGGCTTATAATTCTTCTCAATTGGCTCCGTGGGTCTTAGATTTGAACACACCACAACAGTATGTGTAACTAATGTGATCTATAATCAGTCTAAGTGGAATTGGCAATGGGTGCAATTGCATTTACATAATTTAAACTTAGATTTGCATAATTTACATCAGTAGATTTTGGCTACACAGAATGCAAAGGATACTTTTATTAATCCAAAAGATTTAGCTAAAGATTTTTTAGATAGTTTACAAGGGTTTAATCCTGTGAATATAATTAAACATATGTTTTGGATTTTTATCTGGAACTGTACGTTTACTAGTTGTATTCTTTTGTGTTTTTTCAGTTGACAGCCGAATCCTCCAAAAACAAGTCGAACAGACTCACATTACATTGCATGTTCTGCAGTTTAAAAATAAATAGGAATGGGAGATGTGGAGAGCAGGTTGCAAGCTGACAAGGTCCTTGCAATCTGTGAGGCCAACCAAGAGTTGCCTCACCTCCAGGAATCCTCCTAAGAATGGGGAAGTAGGAACAGATGGGAGAACAATGCAGGTTGTGAAATGCAAATGATTATAGCAGGCTGTGTAGGGTGGAGGTAATCTACAGAAATGCAAATGATAATAGTAGGATGTGGAGGTTGGGTGGGGATAATCTCATTTTAGCCAGGAAATGTATGCTCTTGTATAAAAGAAACTTGCAAAAATAAAATCACTCTCTACTTCATCATCAGTGGATAGTGGGCCTGCTGATCCCAGCTTTCTATCTTCATTCATTTTTCAATCTCCCACCATTCCCACTCAGCATTATTTTCCAGGGTTGTTCAGGATTTACCACTTCCTGGACGTATTGGTTTTCCACTCGAGTTTACTTTGAAAATGAACCCGCCATGGTGTCATGTTTTCTACTACCAGTGATCAAGGCAGAGGATTGAGTCATTAGCCATAGACTTGTATTGACTTTTTATTTCTACCAACATGATCTTGTATCAAGTTCCCTATTTCGGGTGAGTAGATTCTAGTCTTGGTGTTGAATAACTAAAGTGACTCCATCTTAGGTATGAGACTCCATCTTAAGCACAGGCCAGTTCCCGGAAAAGCTGCAGATAGCAAGACGATCACCCCACCCTAGACTCAGCCAATCAGAGCAACTATGGAAAGTAACTCTCCAAATTCCCCGCCTTGTTCCTTGGCGCCATCACCCAGCCAATCCTGCTAAGCGACAAGCTCGTTGTACCAATCCTGTAACGCCAAGACATCGCTCCCCATGCTTACGATTTTTCCCTTCAAATACCCCTGAAGCCCCATGTTTGGGACCGCCTCCTACTCACTGCTGCGTCGGTGTGCGGACTGCGATCCGGACTCGAGTCTGAAATAAACTCCCTCTTGCTCTTGCATCAGTGTCGGCTTCTTGGTGGTTCGTGGAGATACAAGTCGGGGCATAACATTTGGGGGCTCGTCCGGGATCTCCACGGCCCCAAGGCACCCGACCCGGAGGGACCTCTGCGGCCGGCCGGTGAGTGGTTGTTATATGTTTGTCCAGTCTGTTGGTCTCTTCGGCGCCTCAGTCTCAGTTTACCGGTAGCCGGTTTCTGAATTTCTGGCAGTCAAGAGTGGTTCGGGTGGACGCACCCATTAGCCACGACTGCGGGGGTCCCGGGAGACGTTCCGGACCCCTTCTGAATCTCAGGGGAATAGATTGAGGAGGCATTTCCCTCCACCCGCCCAGACTGGAGACATAATTTTCAGGCAGGTAGAACAGCATTAGATCGGTATCACCAGGTTCTAATTGGGGGAATTAGGATGGCTGCTCCCCAGCCAACTAACCTTTCTAAGGTAACTGAAGTTATACAGGGAGGGACCTCAGGAATCCCGTGGAGCATTTCTTGAATGAGGCGTACTGGGTATACACCCCCACTGATCCTGAGGCCCCTGAAAACCAGCAGGCAATTAATATAGCCTTTGCTACTTAGGCAGCCCTTGATATCCGGTGTAAATTGCAAAAAACATTAGAAGGTTTTGCAAGGATGAACCTGTCCTAACTTGTTAAGATAGCTCAGAAGGTGTTCAACAACGGTGAAGCACCAGATGACCCCAAACGTATGGCTAAAATCCAAAGCTACTGTCATCAACCCAGCCAATCTGTTGCCAGACCCAAACCCTGAGACCCCCATTCATGACTGCACAGATTTCACTGACGCTGTGTGTTCCTCGCGGCCAGACCTCAAAGACTCCCCTCTGCCTGAGGCTGATGAAGTTCTGTTCACAGACAGGAGCAACTTCATACAGGAAGGAAGGAGGTGTGCTGGGGCAGGGGTCGTAACTCTAACTGGCACTATCTGGTCACAGGCTCTTCCCAAAGGGAATTCTGCTCAAAAGGCAGAACTCATCGCCTCCTCTGAGGCACTAAGATGGGGAAAGGATAAGGTAGTCACAGTATACACTGACAGCCAATACGCCTTTGCCACTGCACATGTATACGGAACCATCTACAAGGAAAGAGGGCTTCTGACTTCAGCTGGGAAGGACATCAAGAACAAGGGGGAGATCTTAGCCTTACTTGAAGCCATATGGATGCCTAAGGCTCTGGCTATTGTTCTTTGTAAAGGGCATCAAAAAGGGAATAGTCCTGAATCTGAGGAAAACCTACAAGCCAATGCAGAGGCAAGAACAGTGGCCATAAGGCCCATGGGGCCCCTGCCACATCTACTGACTGTTGTCCCTTACCCAGAACTGCCTCCACTTCCAACCTATATGGCAGAAGAGAACATATACTAGGAACCAACAGGGGTAGTGGATGACCCCAAATAGAAAAATCAGGCTGTCACGGGCCCTTAAAAGAACTCTCCTCTACCAACTAAGGCAGACTAAGATGCTCCAAGCTTTAGACCCCTATTTTCACTTGTTAGAAGGGAGAAGAACCACAGAGGAGTTTGCCTCATGATGCTCAGCTTGTGCCCAACTTAATCCAAAGAAAGGGAAGATAGAAGAACCTAGGCATAGAGAAAGAAGAACTTATCCAGGGGACCACTAGGAAGTCAATTTCACTGAGGTAACCCCAACTGCGGGGGACTACAAGTATTTCCTTGTTCTTATAGACACCTTCCCTACCAAGAAAGTGACTGCCTTAGTAGTTACTAAGAAACTACTACAAGAAATTCTCCCTCAATTTGGTCTCCCTGGAACTTTAGGGTCGGATAATGGGCCAGCCTTCATAGCAAAGGTATCACAGCAATTGGCCAGCTACCTAAACTCCACTGCGCCTACCGGCCCCAGAGTTTGGGCCAAATAGAGAGAATGAATCGGACCCTCAAAAGAGACAGTCAAGTTAGGATTAGAAACTGGTGGGACCTGGATGGAACTTCTCCCCTTTGCTCTTCTCCACACCAGGTGTACTCTGTATATTAATGGATTCACCCCATTTGAAATTTTCTTTGGAAAATTCCCACCTTTAATACTTAGAATAGAAGATGAGAAAAAAATGGAACTGTGTCACCTTGTCTTACTTAAGTCTTTACAGGCCCTTCAAAGTGTACAGAAGGAGATTTAGTACCAGGTTCATGCTGCCCACTCAGCCCCGGAGGACGGACTTCCCCATCATTTTCAGCCTGGGGACTGTGTGTGGATCCGGAAGCTCACTTCCAACTGACTAGAACCCAAATAGAAAGGACCCTTCACTCTCTACCTGATGACACACACTGCAGTTAAAGTAGATGACATCTCATCCTGGATTCTTCACTCCCATGTGAAGGTAGCACGAGAGTCGACAGCTCAGGAAGATGGGCCCTTGAGACTAAGACTCAAGTGTACATAAATATAACCCTCTGTTTCTTCCTTTTTCCCTCTTTACTCCAGGCATTCGACCAGCCACAACCAGAAACAGAGGGAACATTAATAACTTTGCTAACGACAATACACAAAGTCTTAACCAAGACCACCCCAGACATAGGACAAGATTGATGGTTGTGCCTAAACCCAAAACCCCTTTACTATGTTAGGGTAGGAATTCCCCTAAACTAAGCTCAGCAGGCTAGAATTTCAAGTCAATTCACTAGCAGAAAAAGTCCTTCGGAATAGAAGAGGTTTAAATCTATTATTCTTAGAACAAGATAAATTATGTATGGCCCCAGGTGAAACCTGTTGCTTTCATGCCAATAACTCTGGAATAATTAGAAAAAGTTTACTAGTAGTACAGAGAAATTTAGATATCAAGGAAGGACAGAGACTGGAATCAAATAACTAGTTTCATAAGATATTCAATTGGTCACCATGGCTAACAACCCTTCAATCTGCTGTAGCTAACCTTTAATCCTCCTCCTCCTCTTATTAACTTTTGGCCCATGTTTTCTCAATTTCTTGTTTTCATATATAAAGAAGAGAATTAATTCTATTAGACTTTTAGTATTGCAGAATAGAGGCTATGAGCAAATTCCACATGAAGAATCAAGGATTTGATTTTCTGCTAAGGCCGGTGGGGAATGTGCTGGCTGGAAAATTACTGCTTGGCTATGTCCATGGGAACATAGGCTGTCGCCCATAGGAACACAATATTCTAACAATAAGCTTTCTGTTTCTGTACCCCCACTTGCACACCCAACCTGTGGGCCGACAGGTAATGAATAGGGAAAGAATAGACCTTTGTGCTTAGACAGAATGAAGAATGAGATTTGGGGCTTAAAAACCCTGTACCGCTACATTTTGGGGCTGCTTAATTTGGGGTCTGCGTACCCCTGGCAGACCCAGCTGGCTGAATAAAGAGTATGTTTCCTATAACTCACTGCGTTCTGGTGGTCCATGTGTCTTTCGGGGGCTGGCGGCTACAACACCTTAATCTTAAGGGGGTGTTGAAGGAAGAAGGTCTGTCTTCTGTAACTTTTTCAAAGCTGAGATAGGGCTATAGTCCCTGCCTACTGGGAATAAAAATCTCTGAAAGCCTATTCTAAAGCCCCCCGGGGCCACACAACATGAAGTTTTTCCAGCATGTAGAAGCCTTGTAACCTAAAGAATATAAACTTAGCAAAAAGATAGAAAAAAATAAGTCAAAGCTAATAGTTAAGGTAATTGACAATGAAATCATTTTTCATGGCAGTTTGTTAATTCAAGGTACACAAAAGTTTTCTGATTCCCTGGGACATGTGGACTTATCTAGTTTCCAGAACAAGAACTTAAGATCTTCTGTGGGTTCTTTCCAGTTTATTTTCTGGAGAAACCCGTGAGGACTCCTAAGAAACTGATCTAATTCAAGACAAATGTATGCAGCCATTGACTCCTTGTAATTTCACAGCATTCGGGAACTTGACAAAACTTGGTAGGGCCTTTCTATTTGCCTTGAGGGCTAACTATTCCTGTTACTGCGTAGTTAGCATTGGAGAGAGGCCCATGAAATGGGTCAGGACAGAGTAGGTAGCTGTAGTATCTAGTAAAAATTCTCTTTCTCCTTTTTGCCATGTCGAGGGTGACCTGAGGTTCCACCGTTATGATCGTAGCGGATTTTCCTAGGACTGGACCTGACAAGCTCTTGTGCCTTCATTGTTGGAGGAGAGAGCAGTTCCTTCATGAGAGGCTTGCTATGTGGGGTGAGGGCTTATGAGGTCCACCCCTCCCCGAATTCCCAGGGCTGAATGAACATTGGTCCTTTTAGCGCCCTGCCTTCTGCTATGTGCACGTTGATTTTGCCTCATTCCCAACAATGCCACTCATGGCCAACCAAGATCTAGACCATCCAGGCCTGCAAGATTTTTATTGCCTAGAGTCACCTCGAGATGGTCCCTGTATTAAGGCTGCTAAAATTTGCACCCTTTTTGTACTCTGATTTTTTATCTGCCCAGTCCCAGTTATTGGACATCTTAAGGACTTCTGGCACCAAGGCACCCTGAGGGGTTGGGGTTTAGGCCCCATCTTTCGGAGCTTCCTTTAAATATTGGGCACACACCAAGTTATGAAATATATAGCTAGGAGTGTCTGGCCCTTAGCCTTTGGTCTAATGTTAGTATATTCTCTAAAAGTCTCAGAAAACTGGTTAAAGCAAAATTTACTTTGATGAATCATGGAATCCTTGTTTTCTACTCAAAAAATTTTTCCATAACATCAGTAGCAGACTAGTAATCTAAGAAACATTAAAACACAACTTTAATTTTGCATTAGTATAATTTCGGCATTTAAATTTACAATCTTGTTTAGTTTAATCACACAAAATTTCCTCTCAGGATTTTTTTTTCATTCTTTCAGTTAGCCTCTTTCTACTCATTTAGAAATAACCAACTTTAAGACGAACACCTTTTTTTTTAATTTCCTTAAAAATAAATCTCTATACTGCATACTTTCTGTTAGCAAAAACAGACATTTTTCTTTCCATCATAATTAGAATGAATGAACCACCATATTACATATAACACAGAAAAATATAGATTAGAGTTTATACACATACTCCTATATCTCCATCATCAGTATTTGTAACTTCCCTGGGGGCACCGACTCAGCCAGTTAAAGTCCATTCCTGACTGTCCTTTTCTCCCCTAGCCTGCTGGTCTCTGTGAGCCTCTCTGTCTGTTTCTTGCTCATACTCAGGAGGCAATGGTGGTGGAGGAGCAGAAGGTGGTAGAGTAGTCTGAAGGTCCTCATGCCCTTCCAAAGGCCTTCGCAGTATAGCAACTAACTCATTACCTTCTCCTCCCGGGAGTTTTAGATCCTCCCAGGTAAAATCAAGACAATCTCTCATTAAAGCCTATAAGGAGAATGTAAAAACGGGGATCTTAGCGGGCCTCTCATAGTGTAACAGTGTAAAAGTGCATTTCAATAACATCTTCCTTGTTCACATCTCCCCTCTTTATTCCGGCCATGACTACTTTGGAAAATATGTTGTTATGGTTATTGGTATCAATTCCTCAGTAAGTCAGCCCCAAGGACAGGGCAGAGAGTGATATCTCCAGGCGCCAGCTGCCTAGGAGAAAATAGCTCCCAAGGCTCCCAAGAAGAACAATAAAACAATATTGCCACCAGAGTATAGATAACAAAACTAACCACCAACATCTGCTTCTGTACACCTGCTTGCTTGCTGGAGGGGGTTTTGGGGCTTTTTAAGCTATCCCCTCTGGAAGCTCGGGGCTGATTCTCTAGTGAGGAGAATCAGTCACCGGCTGGCTAATAAAGGCTCATAATTAATCAAAATTGGCTCTGTGGGTCTTAGATTTGAACGTGCCACAACAGTAGGTATGGTGCCCTCGGAATGGCTTCCTAATCTTCTGCCAAGTCTGACTATTTACAGTTCCCTCCTCTGGGAACGAAGGATAAATTTCTTGCACAAAACTTAAAAATTCTGTTAATTGTTCTTGCACTTTATAGTTTCTAGCTCTAGGCATAGTCTTAAGCATTTGTACAAAAAGAATAGTCTTAAGCATTTGTACCAAAATATTGCGGTCTTTTGACCCTTGTTGTCCTATGTTTTACTCCCAACTATTACAGCCTATTCTTTAAATGTATTTAACACACGTTTCTTCTTGAATTTTACTGGCCTGTTACCTGCATGTTCTCCCTTCTTCTCTTTTGTGTATGTTTTACCCAAGGGAGTCTCCTCACCTTACCTTATTGACAAGTTTTCCTGTACTCAGGTCCCTGTTCAGGTGCCACCTGCCATGTCCAGCAAGTGGTAAATCCTGCCACATCCAGCATGGCTCTGGAAAATAATCCTGAATGGGAACATTAGGGAACTGAGAAAAGAAGACAGAGAACACAGAAAGCTGGGATCAGGAGACCCACTATCCACTGATAATGGAGTAGATAGCGATTTTATTTTTGCAAGTTGCTTTGGTACAAGAGCACACATTTGCTGGCTAAAATGAGATTATCTCTACCCAGCCTTCATATCCTACTATAATCATTTGCATATCCGTAGATTACCCCCACCCTACCCAGCCTGCTATAATCATTTGCATTTCAAAATATTCAATTTCCTATCAGTACCTACCTCTCCATTCTTGGAAGGATTCGTAGAGGTGAGCCAACCATTGGTTGGCCTCACAGATTGCAAGGATATTGTCAGATTGCAGCACACCCTCCACAGAAAATGTTTCGCACACACTGAAGCCTGGTTCATGCTAAGAAGGAGAGTGAAAACCTATGCCAAAAGTAAGGAGATTAGTCACCTGGTAGACAAACGGTCCTACACAGTCTTCCAAGAGCCCCATGTGAATCCCACAAGGTGTTCACGTGACCACCGTAAGATTCCCTAATGACTGCTACCTGATTTTCAGGTGACGTCCAACTTATTCCCTTCCTCTATTCTCAACAAAGTGTTTCCAAAACAAGTCTCACACTGCACATTTTTTATATTTCAGCATTGATGCATTGGCCATTATGCATTGCCTCTCAACAGTAAAGGCCTGAGGTCCGCAACCGAGAAAAGAGCGGGAGTCACACCCGAAGCCATTGAGTTATGCTCACAATGACTCAAAATTTTTACTTCAATACAGCAATATGGTGTGCTGGCTGGGAAATTATTGCTTGGCTATCGCCATGGGAACATAGGCTATTACCTATGGGAACATAACATTCTAACAATAAGCTTTCTGCTTCTGTACCCTCGCTTGCACACCCGACCTGTGGGTCGACAGGCAATGAATAGAAGAAAAATAGACCTTTGTGTTTAGACAGAAGGAAGAGTGGGATTTGGGGCTTAAACGCCCTGTACCTCTGCATTTCGGGGCTTCTTAATTTGGGGTCTGCGTACCCCTGGCAGACCCAGCTGGCTGAATAAAGAGTGTGTTTCCTATAACTCACTGAGTTCTTCTGGTGGTCCACGTGTATTTTGGGGGCTGGTGGTTACAACAATGGCAGCTACAGTTTCCACTGCTCTAAATTATCTTCCTCAAACAGAATCAGCTTCCAAATTTCAATGCAATCAATGTGCTACAGCTGCTCCCATTTCCTCCAATAAGGTATCCTTACCACAGCCAAAACCTGAGGATAGTTATCTAAGAACCATTGTCTGGTAATCTTAAAAGCTGTTCTTAAGCAAGTCTAGTCAAGCAGACCTGACCATTTGATTGAAGGGCAGTGAGTTGGCTGTCTTGTCCACTCTCTCTTAAAATGGACTCTTCTTTCCTTAGTGTTTATGTGAATTTTACCAAGGAATGTACAAGAGTAATAAAAGAGTGAGTGCCACACCATCACCCAATGTCACATGCTCTCCCTGTAATACCCTCAGGCAAGTCTTCCAATGGTCATGTGATTCCCATGGGCGAGCCACGTAACTATTGTGAGATTCCCTCTTACTTACAACAAAACTTTTAGGTGATTTCCAACTCACTTTCCTGTGCTGGGCTAAACCATGAATTTCTAGAATGTGTTGAAGAAAATGCTTCAATGTCAATATGTCAGCTTTCTTTATGGTCATTAAGCCGGTCCCTGTAGAGGAATTCGGAGGCAGCCGTTGTTTCTGCCATGAAGGGGTATACTCACAATGACTCAAATTTTAACAATAATAATAGCAAAATTGTGACACTTGTTTCCACCTCTATCCAGTACCTAACTCACGGCACACTCAACCTCCAGATTTCAACACAGTCAATGTGAGATCACCACCACAACTGTCACAAAGCAGATTTCTGACAACGGACAAAACCTGACGTGAATTAAGGATCATTTTCTGACCACATATACCGTTGACCTCAAGTAAGTTTTGTAATGTGGAAACAACATTCGATTGGAGGTCAGTTAGGGGGCTGTCTCGGCCACCTTCTATTACACAGAGGCTAATGTGTTCTCAGTGTTTATGTGAATATGATCAAATGATATGCACTCATTATTCCAAAGGGAGAACTACATCATCCCCATCTGTCACATCATCTCCCTGTGTTTCACACAAGCCAGTCTCCTGATGGGCACGTAATTCCCACACGGAGGTCGGAGATCCTGTCATGACTCCCACGGGGCCATGGATCCAAGGTTAACACTGTCTAATTTTGAAAAGACTAGGCAAAACACCTGCTCACACTACCAACAACGTAGACCCTTTGAAGGAAACTAATGGACAGTACATGGCCCACAGACCAAAATTATCTATTATTACAGAAAAGAAAGGAGACATTCATTTATGGTAAGAGTACTGTCCTCCCTTCAAATGATGTAGACTGGACTCCCAGGCCCATGACACAAAGCCACTCTCTTCGTAACAATAGTACAATGTAGCCCTTGTCTAAAGCCATCAAGCCTGACCTCGTTGAAAATTAGTGGCAAGACTAATTTTTGGTTTCTTTGGTAAGAAATTTTTTTCTTAGAGATCTAGAAACTTGGCTCCATGTCTGGAATTTCTCTTAGGAGCAAGAGGAGTGACTTTGGCTTGCAGTTCCACTCTCTTCAACTTTTTCAGGAGTTAGAGCAGAGACCTTATCCCACAGCATTTCTTCTGTCGCTTCCTAATAGAGACTGAAGTGGTAGCCTGGGCCAACAGTTCTAAGCCTGTCTACCCGAACGAATGTCTGCTGGTGTTTTAGGCCCACAGCAACAAGCCTGTCTTTATGCAAGAGAAACTAGAATGATGATTCAGGCTCGTGACCTCTAGCCTGGATTCTACTCACAGGAACCAGGTTGAAGGTCCTGAGGTCAATACTATTTAATCGATGACAGACTAGATGAAACAACTGCTAATACTACACCAAAGGTAGCCTCTGTGAACAGAAATTCATGTGGAGCACACAGACCACAAACAAAGCTGTCTTCCCTACACACACACACACACACACACACACACACACACACACACAAACAGAGGCCTCCTTTCACACCAGCAAGAGCGTATTCCCCTGAAAGAATGTGGAGTGGTGACTTGAGCCCAAGGCGCAAGCCTGTCTTTTCCTAACAATAACTACAAGGGTGACTGGAGCTCTTGGCAATAAACCCATCCTCTCTGAAGAGTAGTAGATGGAGACTTTAACCATCAGGGCAAGCCTATCTTCAGGTAAGAAAATCTTAACTCTAGACCTACAACCGAGTCTCCTGTCTAGTTTTCTAATCCGGAACCAGAGTGCTGACTTTTGATTGCAGTTCCAATCCCTTTCCCTATTTTCAGCCAGGAGAGGTGAAAAATTGGCCAACAGCATTTCTTCTATCTTTCCATAACAGTAACTGAAGGAGTGACCTGGGCTGATGATTCTAAGCCTGTCCTCTCAGAATGAATATCACCTGAAATCCTAGCATACAGGAACAAGTGTCGTTTATGGAAGATAACTAACACAGAGACTATGGAAATCAGCACCAAACCTGGACCTCCTAAAGGAAACTAGTTGGCTGCCCCAAGGCCACAAGATCATGACTATCAAATTGGTAACAAAGCCCAGACTGAAGACCTAGCCAAACAACACCCAGCCTGGCCCCTGCTACCAGAAACACTTGGGGAGGCCTTACCCCACACAAACAAGATGTCATCTCCTAGAAGGAAGAAGAACGGAGAACTCAGGTCATAGCACCAAGACTGTCCTCCCTGTAAAGTATTTATGATAGAAATTTGGGCCCACTGCTCCAACCTTGTGCCATCCTAACACT
The DNA here is from genome assembly GCA_028533395.1 of Rousettus madagascariensis. NCBI lineage: Eukaryota > Metazoa > Chordata > Mammalia > Chiroptera > Pteropodidae > Rousettus > Rousettus madagascariensis. The sequence continues at coordinate 82,267,139 of CM052782.1, read as the reverse complement.
CCATTCAGCACAACTGGGTCCCACATCACCGATTTTAAATTTTACAAATTATGGAATGGTAACCGTTACGTGCAGCACCAAGGCTTACCCCTGGTAAGTGAAGGTACTCCAGGCTTTTACAAACTTGAACAAAGCCTGGACTCTTCTTTTTACAAATTCAACTGTGGAGTTGTGGCCGAGTATTGTTCCTAATTCCAGGAAGTAGAATGGAGACATTGGACCGCAGAATAGAGCCTAAATTTTCATAACAGACCTTTGGGTGCAAGGCTTGGCATGCTGTAACAGACCATCTCAGTAGAAATAAAATGCCAATAGCGGACTCAGTCCGCTGCCTGGATCAGGGAAAGTAGAGTGGATGTCTGAAAACACGACACCATGCCAGTCTCATTTTCAAGGTAAAATCGAATGGAAAACATTTCACACACACTCGAGCCTGGTTCATTCTAAGAAGTAGAGTGGAAACCTACACCAACAGTAAAAAGATGTGTCACCTGGTAGACAAGTTATTCCTTTAGGGTCTTCCAAGACCCCCATGTCTATCTTGCAAGGTGTCTACTATATGATTTTCAGGTGAATTCCACCTTATTCCTCGTCCCCTATTCTGAACCACGTGTTTTCAAAACATGTCTCATAAACTGCACATTTTCGATATTTCCGCAGTGATGCAGTGGCCATTAACCAATTTTCTCTCAATAATAACGGCCTGAGGTCTTCATCCAAGAATACTGCGGGAGTCGCACATGAAGCTGTTAAGAATTATGCTCACGATGACTCGGCATTTTTGCTACAGTACAGCAATATGGTTGCTGCTGTTTCCACCACTGTAAAGTAACTTCTTCAAGCAGACTGAGACTCCGAATTTCAACAAAGTTAATGTCCTAAGCCACTCCCATTGCTCCCATTGCCTTCCAGCAGGTTGGATGACCACAGCCGAAACCTGATGACTGCTATCTAAGGATCATTGTCTGGTATCCTAAATGGTTTTCCATATGCAAGGATAGTCATGCCGACCTGACCTTTCGATTGAAGTGTAGTGAGTTGTCTGTCTCATCTACTCTCTTTTACACACAAACTCTCCATTCTTGCAATGAGATGTTCAGGTGACTTCCAACTCATTTTCATGTGCTGGGCTAAACCAAGGATTTCCAGAACATGTTGAAGGAAATACCCCCATGTCGATATCTCAGCTTTCTTTATGGTCGATAAGCCAGGCCCTATCAGAATTTGTAGTCTGAGGTCTGCTATTGAGGAATTCAGAGGCAGCCTTTCTTTCCACCATGAAGAGGTATCCTTACAATGACTCAGCATTTTACAAATAATACAGCAAAAAGGCAACTCTTGTTTCCGCCTCTATCCAGTGCCTTACAAACAGCACACACAGCCCCCAGTGTTTAACACAGCCAAAATGCAACCGCCGTCTCCACTGCCACAAAGCAGGTTTCCTGACAACAGACAAAAACTGAGGCAAATTAAGGATCAAGGTCCTGCCACATATACCATTGACCTTAAGAAAGTTTTGTAATGTGGAAATGACATTCGATTGGAGGTCAGTTAGGAGGCTGTCCCGGTCACCTTCTGTTACACAGAGACTAATGTTTTCTCAGTGTTTCTGTGAATGTTATTAAGTAATGTGCTCTCATTATTCCAAAGGGAGCACTACATCTGTCACATGATCTCCCTGTTTTTCATACAAGCCAGTCTCTTGATGTGCACGTGATTCCCATAAGGAGGACACACGGTCCTGTCATGAATTCTGCAGGGCAATGTACCCAATGTACCCTGTCTAATTTGAACAGACTAGGCAAAACGCCTACTCACACTACAAACAACCTAGACTCTTTGACAGAAACTGATGGGCAGTGCTGGGCCCACAGACCAAAATGATCTATTGTTACAGAAAAGAAAGAAGACCTTTGTTCACGGTAAGAGTACCGTCCTCCCTTCAAATGATGTGGATTGGGCCATGACCCAAAGACACTTTCTATCTAACAATAATACAACAGAGCCCTGGTCTAAAGCCACCAAGCCTGTCCTCACTGAAAATTAGTAGATTGGAGACTGTAAACTGCAAGGTGAGACTTCCCTCTGCTAAGAATATTTTTCTTAGAAAACTAGACACGTGGCTCCATGTCTCAAATTTCTCTTAGGAGCAAGAAGGATGACTTTGGAGTGGAGTTCCAATCCTTTCCCCTTGAAAGAGTTAAAGCTGATATCTTGTCCCACAGTATTTCTTCTGTCTTTTCCTAACTGAGACTGAAGTGGTGGCCTGGGCCCACGGTCCTAAGCCTATCCTATCTGAATGAATGTTGTGCGCTATTTTAGGCCCACAGCAACAAGCCTGTCCTTATACAAGGGAAACAAGAATGGAGACTCAGGCCTGTAACCTCAACCCTGGATTCTCCTCACAGGAACTAGGTTGCAAGTCCAGGCTCCCAAGGTTAATACCATTTAATTGATAACAAACTAGGTAAAACAACTGCTAACACTACACCCAAGGTAGCCCTTGTGAGTAGAACTCATTTGGAACTCACGGCCCACAAACAAAGCTGTCTTCTCTAAACAAAGGGAAGAACAGAGGCTTCCCTTTACACCAGCAAGAGGGCCTTCTCTTGAAAAAATGTGGTGTAATGACACGAGCCCAAGGCACAAAGCATGTCTTTTCATAACAATAACTACAAAGGTGAGTGGGACCCTCGGCAATAAACCTGTCCTCTGTGAAAACAAGTAGATGGAATCCTTAACCCTCACGGCAAGCCCATCTTTAGGAAAGAGAATCTTAACTAGAGACCTTGGACAGTGTCTCCTGTCTGGATTTCTAATCAGGGACCTGAGTTCAGACCTTGGTTTTCAGTTCCAACCCCTTTCCCTTATTTCCAGGATGTGGGGCTGAGAAGTTGGTCAACAGCAGTTCTTCTGTATTTCCCTAACAGAGACTGAAAGGGTGACCTGGGCCAATGATTCTAAGCCTGTCCTCTCTGAACGAATGTCGCCTGGAGTCCTAGGCACACGGCAACAAGGCTTCTTTATGGAAGAGATATATTATAATGGAGTCTATGGAAATTGGCACCAAACTTGGACCTCCTAAAAGGAACTAGTTGCCAGACTCAGGCCCACAAAGTCGAGACCATCTAATTGGTGACAAAGTCCAGACCGAATACCTAGCCTAACAACACCCAGGCTGGCACCTTCTTCCGGAAACTCTTGGGGAGACCTTGGCCCACAGAACCAAGATGCCATCTCCTAGGTGGAGGAAGAACGAAGGACTTGGTTTATGGCACCAAGAAGGTCCTCAGCTTAAAGTATTTACTATAGGTATTTGGGACGATGATACCAATCTCGTGTCTTCTTAACCTCCATTCTGCATAATCCTGTCCCACATCACCAATTTTTAATTTTGCCAGTTATTAGAAGGTGACCATAACCTATAGCACCAAGGCTTTCTTTCCTCTGGTAAAATAAGGTAGTGTGGGCACTTAGAAACTTGCCACAAAGCCTAGACTCTTCTTTCAGGAATTCGATTGGGGTGCTCGGAAACACAGTCAAGCATCGTTCCTAATGCAGAAAATAAAGTGGAGACATTGGCCTGCAGAATGTAGCCTAAATTTTCATAACGGAACCTTAGGTGAAGGACTTGGCACATGGTAAAAAAAGACCATCTAGGGAGAAATAAAAAGTCAATAGAAGTCCATGGTCCATGACCCAGTTTTCTTCCTGGATCGGGAGAAGTTGAGTGGATGTCTGAAAATACAACATGATGTCAGTCTCATTTACAAGGTAAACTCGAGTGGAAATCGTTTCACACACAATCAAATCTAGTTCATTCTGTGAAGTAGAGTGAAAACCTACACCCACAATAACAAGACTAGTCACCTGGTTAAAAAAAAATGATTTTCTCAGGGTCTTCCAAGACCCCTATGTGAATCCCATGAGATGTTCACGTGACCGATGCATGACCCTAGTCATTGCTATGTGATTTTCGGGTAACTTCCAACTTATTCCTCTTCCCCTATTCACATCCAAGTGTTTTCAAAACATTTAATTAACTGCACATTTTCAACAATTCAGCAATTGATGCACTGGCCCGTAAGAAATTACCTCTCAACATCAGTAACCTGAGGTAAACATCCAAGAATAGTGTGGGAGTTGCACCCAAAGCCAATAAGAGTTATGCTCACATGACTCAGCATTTTTGCTAAAATGAAGCAAATTTCGACCTTGTGCTATAGCCGCTCTCATTGCTTTGCAGCAGATTGGCTGACCACAGTTGAAACTTCAGGCCAGTTATTGAGGGATCACTGTCTAGTAGTCTACACCACTGTTCTCAAGCAAGTTTAGTCATGCAGACCTGACCTTTCATTTGAAAGGCAGTGAGTTGGCTGTCTCGTCCACTCTCTTTTACACATAAACTCTCCTTTTCTCAGTGTTAGGGGAATTTCACCAAGAGACGTAGAAGGGTAATTCAAAAGTGAGTGCAACACCATCACCCAATGTCACGTAATCTCCCTGTGATGGCCTCAGGCCAACCTCCTGATCATCGCATTATTCCTGTAGGAAGCCATGTGAATATCGCATGATTCCTCTGTTCTTGCAAAGAGACTTTCAATTGACTTCCACCTCATTTTCCTTAGCTGGCCTAAACCAGGGTTTTCAGAACACATTGAAGGAATTGCCTCAATGTCAATATCTCAGCTTCCTTTTTATGGTCGTTAAGCCAGTCTCTGTCACAATTTGTAGTCTGAGCTCTACTATAATGGAATTCAGAGACAGCCGTTCCTTCTGCCATGACAAGGTATCCTCACAATGACTCAGCATTTTACCTACAATATAGCAAAACGGTAGCCGTTGTATTCACCATTACTATTCCCTTCCTCACAGCACACTCAGCCTCCAGGTTTCAAAGTGGCCAATATTCGACTGCCTCCTCCGCTGTCACAAAGCAGGTTTCCTGACAACAGACAAATCTTGAGGCAAATGGAGGATCATTCTCTGGCCACATATACCGTTGACCTCAAGTAAGTTTTGAAATGTGGGCACGACATTTGATTGGAGGTTAGTTACGAGGCCATCTCAACCACCTTCTGTGATACAAGTGATATGCACATGTCATGCCAAAGAGAGCACTACGTCTTCCCCACATGTCACATGATCTCCCTGTGTTTCCTACAGGCCAGTCTCTTGATGGGCTCGAGATTCCCGTGGAGTGGTCATGTAACCCTGTCATGACTCCTGCGGGGCCATGGTCCCACAGTTAATAATGTCTAATTTTGAACAGACTAGGCAAAAGACCTGTGCACGCTACCAAAAACGTAGATCTTGTGATGGAAACTAATGGGCAGTGCATGGCACACAGATCAAAGATGTCTATTGATACAGAAAAGAAAGGAGACTTCCATTCATGGTAACAGTACTGTCCTCGCTTCAGCTGATGTAGACAAGAAAACCTGGACCATGACACAAAGCAAGTCTCTTCCTGCCAGTAACACAACTGAGCCCTGTTCTAAAGCCACCAATCCTGTCCTCATTGAAATCTAGTAGATTAGTGACCTTAAACGGTATGGCCAGTCTTTCCTCTGGTAAGAATATTTTTCTTGGAGAAGTAGAACCTTGACTCCATATCTGGAATTTCTCTTAGGAGCTACAGGGGTGACTTTGGATTGCGATTCTTATTCCATCACCTTTTCAGGCGGTAGAGCTGATACTTCACCCCACAGAATTTCTTCTGACTTTTCCTAACGAAGACAAATGAGGTGGCCTAGGTCCACGGTTCCAAGTCTGTCCTCCTTGGACAAATGTCTTTGGGTTTCCTAGGCCCACAGTATCAAGCCTGTCTTTATGACAGTGAAACTAGAAGGGAGACGTAGGCCTGTGATACCAAGCCTGGGCTCACCTCACAGGAACTAGGGGGAAGACCCTGGCCTCCAAGGTCAAGACGGTCTAATTGATAACAGACTAGACAAAACAACAACTACTCACACTACACCAAAAGTAGCCCCTGCAACAGAAACTCATGTGGAGCACATGGAGCACAAACAAAGCTGTCTTCTCTATAAAAAAGAAAGAACAGAGGCCTCTGTTTGTACCACCAACATGGCTTTTATTGAAAGGACGTGGAGTGGTGACTCGTGCCCAAGGCACAAAGCAGGTCTTTTCCTAACAATAAATACAAGGGTGATTGGGACCCATGGCAAAAAAAAAAAAACAAAAAAAAAAAAACACCTGTTCCCTATGAAAACTAGTAGAGAGGAGACCTTGCACAGGGAAAACCTGTCTTCGGGTAAGGAAATGTTAACTTGAGACTTAGGACCTTGTATCTTGTCTAAATTTCTAAACAGGAACCAGAGTACTGACCTTGGTTTGCAGTTCCATCCCTTCCCCTATTTCCAGGAAGTAGAGCTGAGAAATTGGTGCACGGCATTTCTTCTGTCTTTCCCTAACAGAGACTGAAGGGGTGGCCTTGGACTAATGGTGCTAAGCCTGTACTCTCTGAATGAATGTCACCTAGAGACCTAGGTACACAGCAACAAGCCTTTTAATGGAAGAGATACTAGAATGGAGACTGTGGAAATTGACACCAAACCTGGACCTCTTAAAAGCAACTAGTTGGCAGCCCCAAGCCCAGAAGGTCATGTTCATCCAATTGGTAGCAAAGTCCAGACTGTAGAACTAGCCCCACAAGACCCAGCCTGGACTCTGTTTCCAGAAACTCTTGGGGAAACCTTGGCCCACAGAACCAAGATGTCATCTCTTAGTAGGAGGAAGAATGGAGGACTTGATTCACGGCACCGAGACTGTCCTCTCTTTAAAGCATTTACGAAAGAGATTTGGGTCAATGGCACCAACCTTGTATTATGCTAACACTCCATTCAGCACAACTTGGTAGCAAGTCATCAATTTTCCCTTTTGCCAATTATTGTAATGTGACTGTAACCTACAGCACCAAGTCTTTCCCCTGGTAAGAGAAGGTAGTATGAGCACATAGTAACTTGGAATAAAGCCTAGACTCTTTTTTCAGGAATTCAATTGGCGATTCGGAAAAACGGCCAAGCATTGTTCCTAATCCCAGGAAATGGAGTGGATACCTTGACCCACAGAATCTAGCCTAAGTTTTCATAACGGAATCTTAGTAGAGGACTTGGCACATGGCAATAAGACCATTTGGTAGCAACAAAAAGTCAGTAGAAGTACATGGCCCATGACCCAGTCCTCTGCCTAGACTGGGGCAAGTAGAGTGGATGCCTGAAAACACATTATGCTGGTCTTATTTTCAAGATAAACTCAGGTGGAAATTGTTTCACACACACTCAAGCCTGGTTTATTCTAAGTAGAGTGAAAATCTATGCCCACAGTAAGAAGCCTAGTCACCAGGTAGAGAAATGATTCCCGCAGGATCTTCCAAAATCCACATGCGAGCCCCATGAGTTATTCACACTACCGCTACATAATTCCCTATGAATTACTACATGATTTTCTGGCGACTTTCACCTCATTCCCTTCCCTTATCCTCAAAGAAACATTTTCAAAACATGTCTCATAAACTGCACATTTTCATCATTTCAGCATTGATGCATCAGCCCTTAAGCAATTCCCTCTTCACAGTAGTGGCCTTTAGTCCTCATCCAAGAAATGTGGGAGTCACATCTGAAGCCGTTAAGAGTTGTGCTCACAATGACTCAGCATTTTTGCTATAATACAGCAATATGGTGGCTGTTGTTCCCACTTCTATCCAGTCCCTTCCTCACAGCACACTCGGCCTCAAGGTCTCAATGCAGTCAACATGCAACCGTCACCGCCACTGCCATAAAACTGTTTCCTGACAACAGACAAAACCTGAGGCGAATGGAAGATTATTGTCTGGCCACACATATTGTTGACCTCAAGTAAGTTTTGTAATGTGGACGTGACATTTGACTGGAGGTCAGTTAGGAAGCCGTCTCGGCTCCATCTGTTACACAGTGCCTAATGTTTCCTCAGTGTTTATATGAATTTTATCAAGTGATTGCACTTGTCATTTCAAACAAAGCACTGCATCATCCCCATCTGTCACTTGATCTCCTTGTGTTTCATACAAACCAGTCTCTTGATGGGCACACGAGTCCCACAGTGCAGTCACATGATCCTGTCGTGACCCCTCAGGGGCATGGTCCCGGTGTTAACACCAACTAATTTTGAACAAACTAGGCAAAACACCTGCTCACACTACCAACAACATAGACCCTGTTATGAAAAGTAATGGGCAGTGCATGGCCCACAGACCAAAGGTGTCTATTGTTACAGAAAAGAAAGGAGACCTCTGTTCATGATAACAGTACTGTCCTTCCTTCAATTGATGTAGACTAGAGAACAGGGACCATGACACAAAGCTATTGTCTTCCTACCAATAATACAGTGGAGCCCTTTTCTAAAGCCAAAAAGCCTGTCCTCATTGAAATTTAATAGATTCATGACCTTAAACGGCAAGGCCAGTCTTTCCTCTGGTAAAAAATATCTTTCTTGGAGAACTAAAACCTTGAGTCCATGTCTGGAATTTCTCTTAGGAGCAAGAGGGTTGCCTTTGGCTTACTGTTCTAATCCCTTCCCCTTCTCCAGGAGTTAGAGCTGAGACCTCATCCCACAGCATTTCTTCTGTATTTTCCTTATAGAGACTGAAATGGTGGCCTAGGCCCACGTTTCTAAGTCTGTCCTCCCTGAATGAATGTCTTGTGTTCTCATAGGCCCACAGAAGCAAGTCTGTCTTTATGTAAGGGAAACTAGAATGGAGACTTGGGCCTGTGACACCAAGCCAAGACTCTCCTCAAAGGAACTAGGGGCAGGCTCAGGCTCCCAAGGTCAAGACTATCTTATTGATAACAGACTAGATGAAACAACTACACTCGCTACACCTGTGGTAGCCCCTGTGAACGGAAACTTATGTGAAATACGAGACCCACAAACAAAGCTGTCTTCTCTAAACAAATGATCTTCTAAACAAAAAGAAACGTGGAGGCTTCAGTTCTTACCAGCAACAGTTCTTACTTGAAAGGTTGTGGAGTGGTGATCTGGGCCCAAAGAACAAAGACTGTCTTTTCCTAACAATAACTACAAAGGTGACTGAGAACAATGGCAATACACCTGTCCTATCTGAAAATGAGTAGAGAGGAGAACTTACCCATCAGGGCAAGCTTGTCCTCAGCTAAGAGAATCTTAACTCGAGACTTAAGATCCTGTGTACTGCCTGGATTTCTAATCAGGAACCAGAGTGCTGACCTTGGTTTGCAGTTCCATCCCTTCCCCTATTTCCAGGAAGTGGAGCTGAGTAATTGTCCCAAAGCATTTCTTAAATCTTTCCCTAACAGAGACTGAAGGAATTGTCTGGGCCCGTGGTTCTAAGCCTGCCCTGTATGAACGAGTGTGCCCTGGAGTCCTAGGCACACAGCAACAAGCCTTTTTATGGAAGAGAAACTAGAATGGAGACTCTTGAAATTGGCACCAGGCCTGGACTTCCTAAAAGGAACTAGTTGGCACAAGATCATGACCATCCAATTGGTAACAACTCCAGACTGAACACCTAGCCCTACAACACCCAGCCCAGCTCCTGCTACTGGAAAATCTTGGTGAGGAGTTGGTCCACAGAATCAAGATATCATCTCCTAGGCAGAAGACTTGGTTCGCAGCATCAAGACTGTCCTCCCTTTAAAGCATCTGGAATAGAAATTTGTCCCAACGGCGCCAAACTTACATTATCCTAACACTCAATTCAGTATAACCGGGTTGTATGTCACCGATTTTCCCTTTTGCCAATTATTGAAAGGTGACCGTAACCTAAGCCCCCAGGCTTTACCCTCATAATAGAAAGTAGTGTGCAATTTTAGAAACTGCACAAACCTGGACTCTCCTTTATGAGCCCGATTGTGGAGCTTGGAAGAACTGCCAAAAATTGTTTCTAATTTCCAGGAAGTGTAGTGGAGACCTTGGCCCACAGAATCAAGCTTAAATTTGAAATACGAGACCTTAGGTAGAGGACTTGGCACGTGGTAACAAGACCGTCTTGGTCAAAATAAAAAGTCAATAGAAGTCCATGACCCACGGCCCAGTCCTCTGCCTAGATCGGGGGAAGTAGAGTGGATGTCTGAAAACATGACACCATGCCAGTTTCATTTGCAAGGTTAACTCCAATGGAAAACATTTCACGCACTCAAGTTGGTTAATTTTAAGAAGTAGAGTGAAAATCTATGCCCACGGTAAGAAGGCTAGTCACCTGTTAGACAAACTATTTCCATAGGATGTTACAAGATCACCGTGTGAAACCCGCAAAATGTTCACGTGACCGCCGCATAATTTCCTAGTGACTTCTAAGTGATTTTCAGGTGACTTCTACCTTATTCCTCTTCCTCTATCCTCAATCAAGTGAGCTCAAAACACATCTCATAAACTTTACATTTTCAATATTTCAGCATTGATCCATTAAGTAACTCCCTCACACATCCAAGAATAGTGTGGGAGTCGCTCCGGAAGCTGTTAAGAGTTATTTTCACAATGACTCAGTATTTTTGCTACAATGCAGCAATATGGCAGCTGCTGTTTTCATCACTCTAAAGTACCTTCCTCAAGTAGACTCTGTCTCCAAATTTCAGCACAGTTAATGTACTAAGCCACTAATATTGCCTTCCAGCAGGTTAACTGACCAGAGTTGAAACCTCAGGCTAGTTATCCAATGATCATTGTCTGGTAGCCTACACCACTGTCCCTAATCAAGTCTAGTCATGCAGACTTGACCTTTTGATTAAAGGGCAGTGAGTTGCTGTCTTGTGCACTCTCTCTTACTCACCGACTCTCCTTTTCTCATTGCTTATGTGAATTTTACGAAGTAACGTAGAAAGGTAACTCAAAGTAAGCGCCACGCTCTCACCCAATGTCACGTGACCCACTCCCTAACCAGAACCCTAACCCTAATCCTCACCCTAACCCTAACCTTAACTCTAACCATAACCCTAACCCTAAACCAACCCTAACCCTAAACTTAACCCTAAACCTAACCCTGTATGAGTAGATAAATTAGATACTGAATATAAAATAAAATTTTAAAGATCGCCATGTGAATTTGAAATTCATCAAAACAGCGTAATGCGCAAATATTTTTTATGCAACCATGATTAGATAGGTCAAATATTTTAATTTTAAATAGAAAAAATTTTAAAAAAACATTGTAAATGAAGAATAATATGAAAATTTGGCAAATAACAACTCTAAAACTGAACTTAACCTTTACCCTTACCCTATCGCAATCTTATTCCTAATCCTAATCCTAATCCTAAAGCTAACCCTAACACTAACCATAAATCTAACTGTAACACTAAGTCCTAAAGCTAACCCTAACCCTTAACCCTTACCCTAACCCTAAATGAAGTCTAATCCTAACCTTAACACTAATTTTATCCTTAATCCTAACCCTAACCCTAACCCAACCTTAACACAAACCTTAAACCTAACCGTACCCTAACCCTAACCCTAACTCTATTTATGCGTAGATGATTTAGGTACTGAATATAAAATGAAATTTGGGAAATAAAACCCTAACCCTAACTATAACCATAAATATAAGCCTAGCCCTTTTGCTAAACCTAACCCTAAACTTAATGCTAACCCTATTTATGGGTAGATAAACTAGATATTGAATATAAAGTAAATTTTGAAGACTGCCCTATGGATTTGAATTTCATCAAAACAGCAGAATGAGCCTATATTCTTTATGCAACATTGTTTAGACAGGTCATAGAAATTTTAATTTTACATAGAAAAAATACAAAATAACTTGTAAATGAAGAACAATATGAAAATTTTGCAAATACTTACCCTAACCTAAATTCTAAATTTAAATCAAATTCTAACCCTAACCCTTACCCGAAACCTAAACCTGTCCCTATACCTAACCCTAACCCTAAACCTAAACCTAACCACAATCATAATTCTAAGCATAACTCAACCCTACCTATAACATTAACCCTAACCCTAACTTTAACACTAACCCTAAACCTCACCCTAACAATAACCCTAACCCTAAACATAATCCTAATCCTAACCCTATCCATACCTGTAAACTTTACCCTAACCCTAACTGAACACTAACCCTAACCCTAACACTAATCCTAACCCAAAACTTTACCATATCCCTAACCCTTATCCTAATCCTGACACCAACCCTAAACATAACCTTAACATTAACCCTAACCATAACCCTAAATCTAACACTAAACCTGACCCTATACCTAGCACTAACACTAGCCCTAACCCTATTTATGAGTTGATAAATTAGATGCTCAATATAACATACATTTTTGAAGTTTGTCTTATGAATTAAAATTTTATCAAAACAGCAGAATGAGCCTATATTTTTATGCAGCAATGTTAGGATAGGCCATAAAATTTTTAACTTTAATTTTAAAATAACACTGTAAATCAAGAATAATTTAAAATTTGAAAAATAGCAATGCTAACCTTAATCCAAACACTATCCGTAACCCAACACTAATCCTAACCCTAACCATACAGTAACCATAATCGTATACATAAACATAACCCTACCCTAACTCTAATCTTAACTCTATCTCTAAACCTAACCTTAATCTTAACACTAACCCTAAATCTAATTCTAACCCTAACCTTAACAATAATCCTAACCCAACTCTAACCCAAACCTTAACTCTAACACTGACTCTAACACTAAACCTAATCTTATTTATTTGTAGTTAAAATAGATACTGAATATAAAATAAAAATTTTGAACACTGCCCTATGAATTAGAATTTCATCAAAACAGCAGAGTGAACCTATATACTTTATGCAACAATGTTTAGATAGTCCATAAAAACTTTAATTTTAAATGGAAAAAAATAGAATATAAAATTATAAGTGAAGACAATATAAAAATTTTGCAAATAATAACCCTAACTCAAACCCTAACCCTAAACCCTAACCCTACCCTTAACTGTAACACTAACCTATTCCTAAACCTAACACTAACCCTATCCAAAAACCTAACGCTAACCCTAAACCTAACTCTGACATATCCTAAACCATAACCCTAATCCTAACCTTAACTCAACCCTAACTCTAAGTCTAATTCTAACCCTAACCCTAACCTTAACCCTAACACTAGCCTTAACTTTATTTATATGTAGATAAATTAGATAGTGAATATAAAATAAATTTTTGAAATCTGCCCTATGAATTTGAATTACATCAAAAGAGCAGAATAAGCACACATTCTTTATGTAAATATTTAGATAAGTCATACAAATTTTAATTTAAATAGAAAAACTACAAAATAACATAGTAAATGAAGAAAAATATGACAATTTGGCCATTAACAGCACTAACTCAAACCCTAACCCTAAACCTAACACCTACACTAATTCTAAACCTAAGCCTAATCCCTACCCTAACCCTAGCCCTAACCAAAACTCAAGCCCAACTCTATCCTAAAATTAACCCTAAGCATACCCTAAACCTAAACCTAACCCTATTTATGGGTATATAAACTTGATACAGAATCTAAAATAAACTTTGAAGATTGCCCTATGAATTTGAATTTCATCAAAACAGCAGACCGAGCATATATTCATTATGCAACAATGTTAACATAGGTTCAAAAATTATAATTTTAAACAGAAAAATACAAAATGACATTGTAAATGAGGAATAATATGAAAATTTGGCAAATAACAATCCTAATCGAACCCTAACCCTAATCCTAACCCTACCCTAACCTAACCATAACCATAATCCTATTCCTAACCTTTACCTAGCCCTTACTCTAATACTAACCAAATGCTAAACCTAACCCTAACCCTAAACCTAGCCTTATAACTTATCCTACTCTAACCCAAACCCTAACCCTAATCCTAACCCTAACCTAAACCTAACTCTAACCCCATTCTTAACCCAACCCTAACCCTAACCTTATCCCTAACCCTAATTCTAACCCTATTTATGGGTAGATAAGATAGAAAATTATTATAAAATAAAATTTTGAACACTTTCTTATGAATTTGAATTTCATCACAACGGCAGAAAGAGCCTATATTATTTAAGCAACAATGCTTAGATTGGTCCTACAAATTTTTATTTTAAATGCAAAAAGTCCAAAATAACATTGTAAATGAAGAAGAATGTGAAATTTTGAAAATAAAAACACTAGCCAAAACCCTAAGCCTAAAATTTAACCTAACTCTACACCTAACACTAACCCTAACATTAACTCTAACCCTAACCTAACCCTATACCTATTTATGGGTAAATAAATTAGATACTGGATATAAAATAATTTTGAACACTGCCTTATGAATTTGAATTTTATGAGAACAACAGAATGAGCCTATATGGTTTATACAATATTAAAATAAGTCATAAAATTTATTTTAAATATAAATAGTACAAAATAACAATGTTAATGAAGAATAATATGAAAATTTGGCAAATAAGAACCCTAACACTAAACCTAACCCTAACCCTAAACTAAACCCTAACACTAACTCTAGCCCTTAGGCTAACCCTAACCCTTACACTAACCCTAACCCAAATCCTAACCATATTTATGGGTAGATAAATTGGAAAATGAATATCATATAAATGTTTGAAGACTGCCCTATGGATTTGAATTTAATCAAAACAGCAAAATGAGCCTATATTATTTATGCCAAAATGTTTAGATAGGTTATAAAAATTTAATTTTTGAATGAAAAATAAAACATTGTAAATGAAGAATAATATGAAAATTTGGCATTTAACAACCCTATCTCTAAACAGAGCCCTAAAATTCATCTTGTGCCTATCCTTAACCCTAACCCTAACCCTAACCCTAACACTAAATCTAAACTTAACCCCAACCCTAACCCTAAACCTAAACTTAACCTTGACCCTAACCTTAACCTTAACAGTACCTCTAACACTAACCATAACCATAACCCAACCCAATCCTAACCATTACCCTAAATCCTAATCCTAACACTAACCCTAACACTTACCCTAAACCTAAACCTAACTCTGAACCTAACCCTAAACCTAACCCTAAACCTAAACAAAGCCTTCACCCTAATCCTATCTCTAACGCTATTTATGGGTGGATAAATTAGACACCGAAAATAAAATAAAATGTTTTAAAAATGCCCTAAGAATTTGAATTTCATCAAAATGGCAGAATGAGCCTATATTCTTTATTCAACGATGTTTAGATAGGCCACAGAAATTTTAATATTAAATAGAAAAAATAGAATATAACATTGTAACATAAGAATAATATGAAAATTTGGCAAATAACAACCCTAACCCAAACCTTAACCCCAAAACTAATAGTACACCTAAAACAAACCCTAACCCACACCTAACCCTAACCCTAACACTAACCCTAAACCTGAACATAACACTAACCATAAAACTAATCCTAACCCTAACCCTAAACCTAAACCTAACACTAATCCTAACTGTAAAAGTACCCTAACCCTAACCTTAACTCTGTATAATACTATTTATGGGTTGATAAATTAGATGCTGAATATAAAATCCATTTTCGAAGTCCGTTCTATGATTTTGAATTTCATCAAAACCACAGATGGGTCTAAATTCTTTATGCAACCATGTTTAAATAGGTTATAAAAATTATAATTTTAAAAGAAAAAAATAAAAAATAACATTTTAAATGAAGAATAATATGAAAATTTGGCAAATAACAGTTCTAAATCTAACCCTAATCCCAGCCCTAACCATGTATATAACCTTAACCCTAACCCTAACCTTAATTCTATTTAGGGTAGATAAATTAGATACTGGTTATAAAATAATTTTTTGAAGACTGTCCTATGAATTTGTATTTAATAAAAAGAGCGGAATTAGCCTATGTCTTTATGCAATAATGTTTACGTAGGACATAACAATTTTAATTTTAAATAGTAAAAATTCAAAATAACATTTTGAATGAAGAATAACTTAAAAATTTGGCTAATAAGAACCCTAATTATAAGCCTAATCTGGACCCTAATCCTGTCCTTAACCGTAACAGTAAACCTAAACTTAACCCTAGCCCATAACCATAATCCTAATCCTAAACATAATCCTAACATTAAACCTAACACTAATCCCAACACTAAATCTAACACTAACACGAACCCTACCCCAAAACCTAACCCTCGCCCTAATCCTAACTAGTAACACTAATCCTAAAATAACATTAACCCTGCCCCTAACCCTAACCCTTACCCTAAACTTAACCCTAACACATACCCCAACACTAACCCTAACATTAATGTTAACCCTACCTTAAACCTAACACTAACCTAACCCTAATTCTATTTTTGATAGAATAATTAGAATCTGGTTGTAAGATAATTTTTTGAAGAACGCCCTATGAATATGAATTTCATCGAAACAGCAGAATGAGCCTATATCTTTATGCAACGATATTACATAGGTCGTGGTATTATAATATTAAATAGAAAAAAATAGAAAATATCATTGTATATGAAGAATAATATGAAAATTTGGCAAATAGCTACCCTAAACCTAATGCCAAAACTAAAACTTACCCTAAACCGAACCCTGTCCCTATACCGGACCATAACCCAAACCCTAACCCTAAACCTAAACCTAACAATAATTCTAACCCTAAACCTTACCCTAACACTAACCTTAACCTTGTCCATAAGCCTAACCCTAACACTAATCTGACCCCTAACCCGTAACCCTAATCTTAACCATAACCAATTCCCTAACGATAACCCTAACCATAATCCTAACACTAACACTAACCCTAACCCTAACTCTAACCCTAACCCTAACCCTAACCCTACCCTAACCCTAAACATGACCCATCCTTAACCCTAACCTTAATCTCAACCCTTACCCTAACTCTAAACCTAACCAAAACCTAACTCTAAACCTAACCCATAACCCTAACCCTATCTCTAACTCTAACCCAATCCTAACCCTAACCTTAACAGTAAAGCTAAGCCTAAACCTAACCCTAACTATAACCCTCACCCTAACTTTAACCCTACACTAAATGTAACCTTCACGTTTTCCCTACACTAAAACTAACCCTAACCCTATCTATAAGTAGATAAATTCAATACTGAATATAAAATAAATTAGAAAAGACTGCCCTATGAATTTGAATTTCATTAAAACAGCATAAGGAACCTATATTGTTTGTGCAACAATGTTAAGATAGGTCATAAAAATTTTAATTTTCAAAAGAATAAACATGAAATAACACTGTACATGAACAATAATATGAAAATTTGTTAAATAATAACCCTAACCCTAACCCTAATTCTCTTCCTATCCCTAACCCTTACCCTAACACTAACCTAAATCATAATACTAACCCTAAACCATGCCAGACAGTAACCCCTAACCCTTACACTAGCTCTAACCCAAACCTATTCCTAACTCTAACCCTAACCCTAACCCTAACTATAACCCTAACCCTAAATGTAACGCTAACCATAATCCTAACTTTAGTCCTAACTCAATTTCTAACCCTAACACTAAACCTAACCTAACTGCTAACCCCTACCCTAACTCTAACTCAACACTTATCCAAACCTAACCCTAACCCTAGCCTTAAACCTAAATCTATCCTTAACTCTAACCCTAACCCAAACATAACACTAACTCTAACTTTAAACCTAACCCTAACGCTGTTTATGGATAGATTAATTAGATATTTAATATAAAATAATTTTTTGAAGACTACCCTATAAATTTGAATTTTATCATAACAGCATAATGAGCCTATATTCTTTATGGGACAATGTTTAGATAGGTTATAAAATGTTTCATTTTTAATGGAAAAAAACAAAAAATTACATTGTAAATGAAGAAAATCATGAAAAATTGCCTAATAACAACCCTAACTTAAACCTTAACCATCATCCTAAACCTAATCCTACCCCAACGCTAAACCCTATCTCTAATCCTACCCTAAACTTAAACCTAAGCTTAAAACTAACCTTAACCCTAACCTTGAACATAACCCTAACTTTTACCCTAATCTTAACCCAAGCCCTAACCCTAACCCTAACCCTAACCCTAACCCTAACCCTAACCCTAACCCTAAACCTAAACTTAACGCTAACTCTAACCCTAAACCCTACTCTATTTATGGGTAGATAAATTAGATACTGAATATAAAATACATTTTTTGAGAATGTTCTATGAATTTGAATTTCATCAAAACACCAGAATTAACCTATGTTCTAACACTACAATGTTTAGATAGGTCATATTAAAATTTCAACTTTAAGTAGAATTAATACAAAATAACATTGCAAATGAAGGATAATATGAACATTTGGCAAATGACAACCCTAACCCTAACCCTGTCCTTATCACACTAACCCTAACTTTAACCCTATCCCAAATCCTCACCCTAACCCCAACCCAATCCTAAACCAACCGTAACTCTAACTCTAACCCTAACCCTAACTTTAACCCTATTTTTTTGGTTGATAAATTAGATACTGAATATAAAATAAATTTTTGAAGACACTTGCCCACTGGTGGAGCCTAAGCTGTGACCCAAATATGCCTAATAAGGAAGTTAGATAACTCTGATGAAAAATACTTGCAGCAGCGGCTTTGATTGATTCACTTCCACGCTAAAATTTATCTTTTGTAGGGATGCTCTAAACGCAGCCTATATGCCAAGTAATAAATAGATACTCTGAATTGACTGCAGTATTGTTCTAAGAAGCGACTTGATATTTGCAGTGTATGAAGCAACCTGGACTCTTCCAACATCTACAAAGTGCTAAAGTGATTAGAGAAAAATTAAGTTTTCACGGTAAAATTTCGTTCGAAGTGGGTTCAGGCTGCCATGGTTTGGAAGGGAGCGTATATGCTGAAGAGGACTCGAACCATTGCAATAAACAATTTGGAGTGGTGTTTCGGTACTGTGGGTTATTTGTTGCCATGAAGTGGAGGTTGAAGAACTATGAATTTTAGAGAGAGCTCACAGCACATGCAAAGGAAACGGGTTTTTGAATACCTTTATTGTGTTATCCAGAAGTCCATTCGACAATTCGGTGCTAGAAATTGGTGTATGCTGTGAAGTCTGAGGTGGCATTTTAACACTGTAGAGGACGGAATTACAGGAATTACAGTTTTTACTCATAAAGCGTGTAATACATTTTTGATTTGTGCTACTTTTTTACCTCAGTGTTCTTTACTGGAATGAAGTTCTAACTCAGTCTGATATGGATGTGGCTCTGTTTATAATGTAACCAGTTTTCAGTACCGAAGAGCTGGTGGGAACCGCTTTTAGACATCCATGATCTCGAACTAACCATCTTCATAGACTGCATGAGCAGGTACTAATACAGTGGCAGCTTCCTTGTAGTTTATAGTAGTGGCTTTTAACAGATGTCCTATACATTGTTTCTTTGCCAAGCGTAACAGAAAGTCTTGCATGTATGTCACAGGCAAATGTGATGGGAAATCTTTATGGTGAGGATGTGCTCGTAATCAGTGTCCTCAGCAGCACCGTTCCATAAAGGAACAGTGAAAATGTTTTGGAATGCATATGGAAATTGAAACCGTCTCCCAAAGATGTTTCTAATGAGACACTGACACACTGGTGGAGCCTAAAAGCTGTGATCCAAATATGCTCAAACAGTAAGTTAGATCACTCTGACGAATCATGCGTGAGGCAATGGCTTTCCATTAAGCCAAGTCTATTCTTTATGCTTCTGTTTTATCATGTGGCTCCAAAAGCATCCTATATGCCAGGTGATCAATTCATAATTTGCATCGCCGGTAGTATTGTTCTAAGAGGCGACTTGACATCTGCAGTGAGTGAAGCAACCTTGGACTCCTCCAATATTTAAAAATGTGATAGTGATTAGTGAAAACTGGCAGTTTTCATGGTGGAAATTCATACCAAGCGGGATCAGGCTGCTATGTTGTGAAAGGGAGCATATATGTCCTGAAGAGAACTCAAACCATTAAGATAAATAATGAGGTATGGTGTTTTAACACTGTAGTTCATTGGTTGTTGTGAAGAGGAGATTGAAAAATTATAAACCTCAGAGAAAGTCAGCAGCACACGCAAAGGAAACAGGTTTTTGAATACCTGTGTTCTGTAATCCAGAAGTTCATTCAACAATTTGGTGCTAGAATTGGGGTATGCTGAGATGTCTAAGGCAGCACTCTAACAATGTGGAAGGGATTATAGTTCTTACCTGTAGTGCATGTAATACATTTTTGATTTGAGCAAGTTCTTGGCCCCAGTGTTCTTGACTGGAGTGAACTTCTAGCTCAGTTCGATACAAATGTAGCTCTCTTTATAATGGGACCAGTTTTCAGCACTGAAGAGCTGGTGGGAAACACTCATTAGAGATCCATGTACTCATACTTACCATCTGCAGAGACTTCTTGAGCAAGTATTAATACAGTGGCAGCTTCCTTATAGTTTATAGTAGCAGCTTTTTAAAAGATGTCCTATACACTATTTCATTGCTGAGCAGAACAGAAAGCCACTGTGTCTTGTGTGTAGTGTGACAGCCGAATGTGATGAGCAATCCTTCTTATGTGAATGTGTTTGTAATTTGTGTCCTCAGCAGCACTGTTCCATAAATGAACAATAAATGTATTTTTGGAATGCATATGAAAATTGAAACCATCTCCCAAAGATGTTTCTGATGAGACACTGACACACTGGTGGAGACTTAAAACTAGGATCCAAATATGCTTAATCAGAAAGTTCCCTCAGGGCTAAACACACACACACACACACACACACACACACACACACACACCCATAGATGCATGCACGAATACGTAATTTTGATCATGCATTTTTGGCTTTAACATCCTGGGTTTTGTCTACGGCCGTGTCACCCTGAACATGCCCGATCTCATCAGATCTTGGAAGCTAAGCAGGGTCGGGCCTGGTTCGTACTTGAATGCTTCCACTTAGGAATACCAGGTGCTGTAGGTGGAAAATAAATAAAATAAAATTTTGTTTTCTTTTTCACTTCAGTTCATATTATATGAAAAATATTTTATAATATTAGATATTCTTCAAAAACATCATTTTAATGACTTTAACATTCCACCATATGGAGGTGTTGTAATTTACTTTTCTTTCCCTGTATTCCTGAAAATCTAGTTTGTTTTACAAGTGGCATTTGAAAGCAGCAGTTCTTAATGAGATCCTTGGAGCCCATGACTACTCTAAAATGAAAACTCTTCACTCATATGCCTCCTAGTCTTTTTATGGAGATATGGTCCATAATTTTCATAAAAATGTTCAAAGCTACATTTATACCAAATGAAGATGAACCAATTCAGCTACTAAGTCATATCCCATAGATTAAATGTCTTTTTTAATTCTTTCCAAAGAAGTTAGCATGATGATAAAAAAAAGTTCGCCAGTATCCTCATATATACTATATAGAAAAAACACTCTCCACTTGTGTGTTTCTCCTTTACTCTCACAATACTACCACACTTACAAGACTTCTAATACCAGATGTATGGGTTTGCCACCCATCAAGCAATTCTTAGCAACACCAGCTGGGTGTCCTACAATTCAATTTAATTCTAATACTAACTGGAGTTACTGCAGACCCCACAAGTTAAGGCTCAGTCTCACAAGACCACTTCCTATTTCAGATGCCAATCAAAAATAGTAGGTCCTCAGGACACCCACAACTTTTGACTGTCTGACTTGACTATAAATAAGAAGTTCCAACAACGCTTCTTCTTGAATTCAGTCAATTTCTAGAACAGCCCACAGAATTCAGGGAAACACTTGCATTTACTAGTTTATGCACTAAAGGATGCGATAAAGTATACAGATGAACAGCCAAATGAAGAGATACATAGGATAAGATTGGGAAGCATCCCAGTTGAAGAGCTTCTGTTTTCGTAGAGTTCGAGTGCACCATCCTCCTGGTAGGTGGATGTTTTCACCAACCTGGAAACTCTCCAAACTTCATATTTTAGAGATTTTTATGAAGGGTTCATAACATAGGCATGGTTGATTATTAATTCCATTTTCAGCTATTTTCCCTCTCCAGAGCGTGGGGTATAGAAATGAAGGTTTATAGCTTCTAACTCATGGCTTGTTCTTTCTGTAAAGCACACCCATCCTGAAACTCATTAGAATGAAAGATAGTCCTATCACCCAAGAAATTCTCTGGGATTTAGGGGCTCAGTACAAGATCTTCCTATCACTCAGGAAATTAGAAAGGTCTTAGGAGCTACGCATTAGGAAGTGAAGTCACAGACTAAATTTTAGAACAAAATGTTCTCCTGTCACCCCTATTTACAAGGGATTTTAGGAGCCATGTATCAGGAATCAGGACACTAATCCTTTTTGACCAGTGCCTCTCCCAAATGATCTCATTTAACCTTAATTACTTTACAGTCTCAAGAAAGAAAACCATAATATTTCTTTCTGATTGTGTGTGTGTGTTTGTAGGCGTATGTACGACAATTCAAGACTGCCTACATGATATGATTCACTACAGTCAATGTACCTTTTCAAGGGCTTAGAAAATTGCATATCAAAGATCCAATCTTTTGTTGTTGCTGTTCGCTTGTATTTATTTGTTTATTTATATATTTTACCAAATTTATCAATTATTGCTTCTATGTAAAGAAAACAGCTTTTGGCTTAAAATATACTTTTGTTTTTAATTATATGTCAAAAATACACAGTTCATTTAATGGTTTATTTGAACATTTTTTGTTTCAGCTATGGTTCTGCATTTTAAGATAAAAGGGTTCTTATAGTTTTATAATGTCAGAATATTTTTACATCAAATAGTTTTTAGTGTGTGTCTGCTTTTCTCAAAGACTGTTGATTTTTTAAAATGAGTTTCCTGTAAATTTGTAGTCTTGCCATGCAAACAAAAGTATGGATATTTAATAAGGCACTTTTGATATGTTTTACAATAGTGTTTATTACTATTTAAAATTTCTAATTATAGTAAAAGTATACTACATTATTTGATATTCCCTATATAACATCCCATGTGAAATCAATTTTCTTTTATAACTCAGTACTAGGACTTTTTAAAATTCCATGGCATTAATATTTTTGCCTCTTTCTGATAATAATAATGAGAATGATGATGATAACGATGATGATGATGATGACGACGACGACGATAATGACAATAGTAGTGATATTTTCTCTCCACCTTGTGAGTCAGTGAGCTTTGAGTCATATTTGAAAGAGTGAAACTACCATGTATTTAATGCCATTCATGTATTTGTTCATTTATTCTAGTTAGATATATTTGATTACTAGGTTATTGATGAGAAACTTTAGCTCAGGATGAGTACGTGACCTGTGTGAGGTAACACAGCATACATGGAGAATTACTGGTATTTGACCTAGGCGCAATAGTTTTTGCTTACATTTTTTTATTGCCTATAAGTGAGATCATACAGTATTTACTTTTTTTTCTCTGTCTTATTTCTCTCAGCACAGTGCCCTCCGGGTTCATCCATGTTGCCCTCCATGCCCTTCCTCTTCTCTATTAGGTACTGTATCCTTAAGACATTCTTTTGTGACCAAATGTGACACCTGACAACTAGAAGACATTTCTTAAAGTGGATAAAGGTAAATTCAAGACGAATAAAAGAACATTCTTTTCCACACAGTTCAGCAACAGAGATTAATGATTCAATTTTAATAAATGTAATTATACAAATAAAATATTTAGTCAAATATTTTTAAAATCAAAAAGAAAAAATAACACACAATCCATATTGAAAAGAAGATAAAAGGGGATTCAACATGGTGGAGTGAGACAGGTGCCCTTTGAAACAACAATAACCTGAACATCTAATACAACGACAACACCCACTAGCACACTAGCACATCCGAGCATGGGATCTGCGCATAAGAGCTACCACAGGTCAGAACCCCCGGTGTCAGGCTCTGAAGTGGGAGAAACAAAGAAGCCGCCTCTCACAGTTGGAGCTCCCTGTAGGAGGAGGGGGAGGGGAAAAGGAGTTCCCAGAACAGCCCTACCTGGGAAAGCTGTGAGTTCCCCACGGCCCGCAGCAGCACCCAGTCATCACAGCAGAAGGCAGAGAAACTGGGACGACAGAAAAGGGAAAACAACAGAGCAACAGCAGTTGATTTTTACCATTCGTGGTTACAAAACCAAGGCTGAGCCACAGCCTTCATCCCCCATCCAAAACAGTCCCTACCCCCATAACCTCTGAGACTGAACACTATGGAGCCCGAGGGGAATCCGATCAAACGCTACCAAAACTTTCACTAACACTGACAAGAATCGAGATTGAGAGTAGTGCGGGTGATTAAACATCAATAAGGGAGAAAAAGGCATTGTTAAGACTTTATATAAAGCAGAGATCCAAGAGGCTTAGACGCCACCTACTGGAAAGCAAAAGAAAAACACCTTCTTTGCAACAGGCTAGGGATCATTATATAATAAATCTTTCTGGAAAAGAAAAAGAAAAAGCAGAACACATTTCCATTAATGCCCAGGTGGAGAAATAGTCCATTAAACACCATGAACAACCAAGGTGACAAGGCATCCCATAGAGAAAGAGAAAAATCTCCAGAAAATAAGCTTACAGACAAAAAAAAAATGTCACTTAAATGACAGAGAATTCAGAATGGTACTTCTGAAAAATCTCAGTGAACACCAAAGTGAG
Source organism: Rousettus madagascariensis (assembly GCA_028533395.1). Lineage (NCBI taxonomy): Eukaryota > Metazoa > Chordata > Mammalia > Chiroptera > Pteropodidae > Rousettus > Rousettus madagascariensis. The sequence goes on along the minus strand of CM052782.1, from coordinate 82,242,467 downwards.
TAATATCAACAATTTCAGAAATAGAAAAATCACCTACATGAGCAGAGCAAGGAGGCTGAAACTCTCAAAAAGAACCACATAGAACTTCTGGAGATGAAAAACAGATTGCAAGAGTTGAAAAATGAAATAGCAAGCTTGAAAAACAGAGTCGACCAAATGGAGAAAATGATCAGTGATATCGAATACAGAAATCTAGAATAAATCAGAAGAAAGAAGACAGTAACCAAAGAATAAAAAATAATGAAAGAGAAATACAAGAATTAGCTAATACCATCAGGAGAGGCAGGAGAGGAAACATAAGAATAATGAGAATTTTCGAAGGCGAGGAAGAGGAGCAGGAATTAGAAAGCATTATCAGGCGAATAGTTGATGAGAATTTCCCAAATATGAGCAATGAGCTGGAGCTTGGAATTCAAGAAGTCAACAGAACACCCATAATTTCAACCCATAAATACCTTCACCAAGACACATTGTATTAAAATGATCAAAAATCAATGACAAAGACAGAATTCTCAGGGCAGCCAGGGAGGGAAAAAAAAGGCAACTTGTAAAGGTAAACTCATTAGATTATCCTCAGACTTCTCAGTGTAAACTTTACAGTCAGAAAGAAATGGAATCGATATTTAAACTATTAAGTAAAAGGAACTACCAGCCTAGAATAATGTATCCAACAAAGCTCTCCTTTAGATATGAAGGAGAAATAAATACTTTTCCAGACATAAAAAAAAAATTGGGGGAATTCACTACGAGGTCTGCACTATAGGAAATACTGAAAGCAAAATGACGAAAAAAATACATAATTGGGAGTAAAGAGACTATTAGACAAATAGAAGCAGAGGAGTGCAACCTTTGCTTAGAACAAGGAATTATGAGCTTCAATAATGGGGAAATTGTTATAACAATATAGTAAAGAAAGTTCAGCATACATAGGGACAAATTGAGATAACAATGACTGAAAAGGGTAGATTCAAAGATCCAAATTTGCAAATGGAATGGGGATAAGGTACACGCAGAAGAAAATGGATGACTATATATATATATATATATATATATATATATATATATATATATATCTTTTACACATTTTTAATGGTAACCACAAACCAAAGATTCACAACCAAAGTATATAACATAAAAACAATAATGAGAGGAAACCTACAAAAGCCAACCAAAATAAAGGAAACAGAAACACAAGGACAAGAAAGCAATGGAAACACCAAACTACTAGAAAGTGAAACATACAATGGCTATAAGAAGACCTCTTTTTTCAATGATCACCCT
>CM052782.1:82165561-82240686 GCA_028533395.1 Rousettus madagascariensis | reverse complement strand
AACCTACAAAAGCCAACCAAAATAAAGGAAACAGAAACACAAGGACAAGAAAGCAATGGAAACACCAAACTACTAGAAAGTGAAACATACAATGGCTATAAGAAGACCTCTTTTTTCAATGATCACCCTAAATGTAAATGGACTGAACTCACCAGTAAAAAGGCATGGAATTGCAGAATGGATCAAAAAACAAGACCGAGCCATATGCTGCCTCCAGGAGACACATCTCAGCTCCAAAGATGATGCTAAAATCTGGGCGTTTGCTGGAAGCTGCAATCGTGTCTGACAGGCTGTGTACTTCCCCACAATGAGGAACACGGATGCAAAAATCTTTATCCAATAATAAGTGTATTCAATGAAGTACAGAAAAGAAATCTACACTATCCTCGGCATTGTTCGATTGCCACCCAAGGCTCCAGAGGACAAACTGACTGTACGCAAACACGAGTTTCCTTGACATGTGATACAAACAGTCACTAAGTTTTACAATGTTCCCTGTCCTGTTCACAGGTAGAAACAGACTACATTACAGGAACACCATGCGACCATGTATTCACAGATGTTGGAGTCTTCCACAACATAAAGGCTTTCTATCGACCCTCGGCAGCTGGATCCCACTTCGTATGAATTCTCATTAAAAACTCTCAGTTTTCTCTAATTGCTTTTCATGCTTGGTAGTGTTAGGAGAGGCCAGGAATGATTACATACATCTGGTGTCAAATCTGCTCTCCCAGCAACTCGCCAGGCAAATCAGATGATAAATGTTCACTTGGCATCTATGATGTGTTTGGTGCAGCTCAAAGAAACAGAAGATTGCGCAATGGAAGTGGCTCAATTCAAAACTACTGTTTCGAGCACGTTTGCTTGTACTTTCTAACTTTATGGTGAAAAGAACTGAGATCCCAGCATTAATACTCAACAGTGTTTCAGTGCCTCTTCAGAGACGGCTTTGGGAAACTGTTTCAAATTTATAAACCTTCCACTACTTGTGAATTAGTAATGCATGGAGATCATTTATGAGGAAAAGCAGGGGCTGCTCTTTATTTTCGGCCTGTGAACATTCTGCAATATTTGTACTTAAGACACACTGCTTTAAGCTACAGGACAGCTGTCATAGCATCAGTTTCCCTTCAAGTATTGTAAGGACATGCTTTGTTCAACAGCACAGCTCTCCAAAGAGTATTTTGCTGCTCTCTGCAGTGCTGTATATGGCGAGCAATTAAATACCAACAGTCATATCAGCATGGGTTTTCTGTTCCCTGTGGTCGAGAACACAACAGCGAATATTGCTCCCAATAAACGTATTCTAGGCCAACACTGTAACACTTCCCTCTACATAGTCTGAGTGCTGCAGAGATACCCTGTCAGTACCATTGAATGGTTAACTGCATTTCTGGACTGGCAGACATACGTACTCAATAACAAGCATCCTTGAATTTTGATACATATGTTCATGAAACTTTATAGTGTTTTAAGTCCTCTCTGAGGGAAGAAATGAAATACATGTTTGAACCACCATCCCAACTCGTTTCTCACAGACGTTTGTGTCCTCCTCAACACAGAGGCTACCTTCAAACCCATGGAAGGCTGTTCCTGCTTTGTACAAATTTCCAGTATGAAACTGTCAGTTTTCACTAGTCGCTTACATACTAGTTGCTTACGTACTGCCGATATCAAGTCGTTTGTTAGAGCAATACGGAACGCAGAATTATGATAAATATTCACTTACATTATTCGATACGTTTTGCATACCTGTAAGAAGTAGAAGCTTGAGACATGGCAGTATTTCAATTAAAAACCATTGTTCCAAATGTTTTTGTTTATAGATTCCACATTTATGAGGAAAAGTGCTGAGATTCCAGCATTAATGCTCAAAGTGTTTCAGTCCCTTTGAGTGAAGGCCTTGGGAAATTTCAACTTTTATATACTTTGCACTATGCGATCGTGCTTCATATATGGAATTGAGTTTATTAGAAAAAGCAGTAGAATCACATATTCACCATTAAGATTTTTTTTCCATTCCATTTGAAACTACAAAATGATCCAGTGGCTTCAACTATTTTGATGAAGAAACAATGTACAGTGAAACAGGTAAAGATCTGGTAAACCTATCAACTATCCTAACTCTATGTCTATCCCTAAATCTAACCCTAACCCTAATCCTAGCCTAACACTAATCCTAGCTCTAACCATAACACTAACATAACCTTAACCCTAACTCAATACCCTGACCCTAAAAATAACCCTAAAAATAAACCTAATCCTAAAACTAACCTTAACCACAAACTTAAACCAAAATTCAAATTTTAATCTTACACCTATCCATAACTCTAACACTAATCATAACCCTAAACCCTAACCCTAACCCTAATCCTAACCCTAAAGCTAAATTGAAAATTTATTCTTATTCCTAACCTTAATTTTAACCCTAATCCTAATGCTAACCTTAACATGAAAGCTAAAATCTATCCCTAAAACTAACCCTAACACTAAACCTAACCCTAACCTAAACATAAACCAAAATCCAAACTTCAATCTAAATCCCAACCCTAAACCGAACCCTAACCCTAACCCTAATCTGAAACCTACTTTAAACCTACACTAAACCTAACACAAACGCTAAAAATAAACCCTAAAGATAATCTCAATCCTAATTCTAACCCAAACCTAAACCCTAAATCTAAACAGAACTCTAACCTTAAACCTAAAACTGAAACCTAAAGATAATCTCAATCCTAATTCTAACCCTAACCTAAACCCTAAATCTAAACAGAACCCTAACTTTAAACCTAAAACTGAAATTTGTTCTTACTGCTAAACCTAAACCTAACAGTAACCCCAACCCTAACCAAAACCCTACCATAAACCTAACCCTAGCCAACCGAACCCTAAACTTATACCATAACCCTAACTCTAACTTAACTAAACCCTAAAAATAACTAAATTAAAACTTAAATCTTACTCCTATCCTAACTCTAACTCTAAGCTTAACTCTAACCCTGAACCTAAACATAAACCTAAATCCAAACATTATTGAATCACTAACCTTAACCCTAAACCTAACCCAACCCTACCCTAACCCAAACCCTAACCCTAAACCAATCCCTAACCCTAACCATAAACACTAAATCATAACCCTAAATGAAAACCTATCCCTAAACCTAACATTAAACCTAACACAAAACCTAAATCCAAACTTCAATCTTACTTCTAAAACTAACCCTAACCCTAATCTAACATTAAACCTAAATAAAAACTTTAATCATACTTTTAACCCTAACCCTAACCCTAACTATAACCCTAACCCTAATCTTAGCCTAACACTAACCCTAACACTAACACTAAACCCCTTACCCTAACTTGAACACTATCCCTAACTCTAAGCCTATCACTAAAACTGACGTTAACCTTAACTCAAATGACAACCTTAATTATAACTTTAACAGTAACTTTAAACTAAGCATAAGCCTTACCCTAACCCTAACCTTAACACTTACCCTAACCTAAACCTAAATCTAAACCAAAATATGAATTTTACGCCTAACCCTAACCATAACGCTCACCTGAACACTAACTATAACCCTAAACCTAAACCCTAATCCTGACCTAACCCTAACACAAACCGTAACCATAACACTAAACCTACTCTAACCCTGACCCTAACCCTAATCATAATCTTTCCATAAAACCTAACCCTAACCTGTTTCTATCTCTAACCCTAACACTAAACCTAAACTTATATTCATAATTTAATCTTATACCTAACGCTAACCTTAACACTAAACCTAACCATAATCCTAACTCTAATCCTGTTCCTAAACCTAAATCAAATTTTAATCTTACTCCTAAATCTAACCATAACCATAACCTAACCATAACCCTAACCCTAAACATAAATCCAAACTTTATTCTTACACCTAACCCTAAACCTAACCCTATACTCTAACCCTAATCATAATCCTAACATAACCCTAACCATAAACCTAAATCGAAATTGAAACTTTCATCTTACACCAAACCCTAAACCTAACCATAACCCTAACCCTAATTCTAAAACTAAACCTAAATCCAAATTTCAATCTCACTCCTAAACCTAACCTTAACCCTCATCCTAAACCCTAGCTTTAATCCTAACCCTACTCTATCCCTAAATGTAAACCAAAATTCAAACTTTAAACTTACTCCTAACACTAAACCTAACCCTAACTCTAACCCTTACTCTACACTAAACCCTAACCCAAACACTAACACTAAATTCAACACTAAAGGTAAAATCAAAATATAATCTTACACTTAACCCTAACCCTAAATCTAACCCTAACCCTAACCCTTACCCAAACAAAACTGCAACCTAACCCTATACCCTAACCTTAATGCTAACAGGACCCTACCTGTAAATCTAACCCTAACCCTACAACCTAACCCAAAACTTAACACTTAACCTAACCCTAATCCTTACCCTAACTCTTATCCTACCCCAAAACCCTAATTCTAAACCTAATTCTAAACCTAACCATAACTCTAACGCTAACTCTGGCCTAACACTAACCCTAATTCTAACCATAACCCTAAACCTGAACCTAAAATGAAAGTCAAACTTTAAACTTACTCCTAACCATAACTTTAACCCTAACACTATCCCTAACCCTAACCATAATCATATACCCTAACCCTAAACCTAAGCCTAAATGTAACCCTAGCCCGAAATCTAAGCCTAAATCTAAACTATAATCTTACTGCTAACCCTAACCATAACTGTAACCTTAAACCTAACACTAACACTAAACCCTAACCCTAACTCTAAACCTAACCCTAATTCTGTGCCTAAATCTAAATCCAAACTTAAATCTTCTAAACCTACACCTAACCATAACTCTAAACCTAAACCTAACACTAAACTCTAACCCTAAATCTAACCCTATCCCTAAACCTAAGACTAACCCTAACCCTAAACCTAAATTGAAACTTTAATCTTACTCCTAAACCTAACCCTAACACTAACCCTAACACCAAACCTAAATCCAAACCCTAACCCTAACCCTAACCTTAACCCTTTTACTAACCCTAACCTAACCATAAACCTAAATCAAAATTTAATCTTACTGCTAACTTTTACAATAATTCTAACTCTAACCCTAAACCTTTACCCTAAACATAAGCCTAACCATAAACCTAATCTTAAACCTAAACATAAACTAAAACGAATGCACATTTTAATCTTACTTCTACCCCTAATCGTAATCCTAACACTAACCTACACGCTAAACCACACCTAAAACTAACCCTAACCCTAATTATACCCCTTAGACCCTACCCTAAACCTAACACTAAACCCTAACCCTAACCCTAAACTAACCATAAACTAAACCGAAAGTCCAACTATTATTAACTCCTATCCCTAACCCTAACGCTAAACCTGTCCCTAAACCATTACCCTAAACCTAAACCTATAACTAACCCTAAACCTAATCCTAAACCTAACAGTAAACCTAATACTGACCTTTAATCTTACTCCTAAACCAAACACTAACTCTAACCCTAACACTAACACTAACACAAACCCTAAACTCTAATGTTAACCCTAACTCTAACCCTAAATCTAGCACTACACTTAATTCTAATCCTAACCCTAACCCTAACCTAACACTAACCCTATACCTAACCATAACCCCTAACCCTAAGCTAACCCTAACCCTAAGCCTAACACTAATCCTAAAAATGAACCTAACACTACCCTTAATCATTATCCTAACCCTAGCCCTAAGCATAAACCTAAGCCTAACCCTATTACTAACCCTAACCCTAACGCTAAATCTAAATGCAAAATTTAATCTTACTCCTAAACTTAACCCTAACCCTAACCCTATCACTAACACTAACACCAACCCCTAACCCTAAAGCCTAAACCAAACTTTCACCCTAACCATAAAATTAACCCTAATATTAACCCTAACCCTAATCTTAAATCCAAATTTTAAACTTCACGTATCACGTACACAAAACTGAACCTGGACCCTAACCCCCAAAATAAACCTAACCCTAACCCTAACCCTTACTTATCCATAACCCTAACTCTAACTCTAACCCTAACAATAAACCCTAAACCTAAACCTAACCCTAACCTAATCATAAACCTAACCCTAAATACTAATCCTACACCTAACCCTAAACCTAACTCCAACCCTAATTCTATCCCAAACCTTAACACCAACCCTAAACCCTTATCCTAACCCTACCCTAATCCAAACCCTAAAATCTAACCCTGACCCTAACCTTAACAATTACCCTAACCATAAACCCTAACCCTAACCCTAATCCAAACCCTGATCCTAAACCTAAACCAAACCCTAACTGTAACCTTAACCCAAACCCTAAAACTAAATAGAAAATTTAATCTTACTATTACCCCAACCCTAATCCTAACCCTAACCCTAACCCTTAACCCTAACACTACCCCTAATCCTAAACCTAACCCTAAAACTAACAGTAAAGTTAATCCTAATTCAAACTTCAATTTTACTCCTAACACTAACGGTAACCCTAACCCTAAACCTGATTCTAACCCTACCCTATACCCTAACCCTAACGTTAACTCTACCCTAACACTGATACTAAACTTAATGCTAAAACTACCCCATATCCTAACCTGAACACTAACCCTAACACTAACCCTAACTCTAACCCTAAACATAACTCTAACTGTAAACCCAAAACTAACCCTAACCTTAATTCTAACTCTAACCCTAACACTAACGCTACTATAGCCCTAAACCTAACCCTAATCCTAAATCCAAACTTTAAACTTACTCCTAACCCTAATCCTAACCCTAAACCTAACCCTAACTCTAACCCTAATGTTAAACTTAAATCAAGTAATAATCTCACTTATAACTCTAACCTTAACCCTAAACCTAACACTAACCCTAAACTTAACACTAATGTTAAACCAAAAACTAACCCTACACCCTAACCCTAATCTTAACCCTAACTTTAATCCTGTGCCTATCCAAATCCAAATTTTAATCTTATTTATAAACCTAACAATAAATATAACCCTAATTTTAAACCTTACCCTAAAAATACCACTGACCAAAAACCTAACCGTAAACACTAATCCTAACACTAATACTAACCCTAACTCAAACCCTAACTCTAAACTTAAATCAAAACTTTAATCTTACTCCTAACTTTAAAATTGACCCTAACTCTAACCCTAATTCTAACCCTAAACCAAAACCTAAACCTCACCCTAATCCTAAAGCTAACCCTAACCATAACCCTAACCCTACTTTAAACCTAAATCCAAACTTTAATTTTACTTGTAACTCTAACCTACCCCTTACCCTAACCCTAACACTAACTATAACAACCCAAAACACTATCCCTAACCCTAACCCTGAACTTATCCTAACACAAAACCTAAATCAAAACTTTAAACTTGCTGCTAATCCTAACCCTACCCTAACCCTAACACTAACCCTAGCCTAACACTAACACTAAGCCTAACCATACCCCTAACCATAACCATAATTCTAAACGTAACCTTAACCTTACCCTAACCCTAATTCTAACCCTAAACCTAAATGCAAACTTTAATCTTATTCCTGACCCTAACCCTAAACATAAGCCTAACACTAAGCTTAACCCCATCCCTAAAGCCTACCCTTACCCTAATTCTAACCCTAACTCTAACTCTTACCTTAACCATAAACCTAAACCAAATCCAAAATGCAAACTTCAATCTTACTCTTAACCTTAATGCTAACCCTACCCTAACCCAAACACTAACCCCCAAACCAAACCCTACTCCTAATTATACCCTAACCCTAACACTAATCCTAACCCTAAAGCAGAAACCTAAACCTAACCCCAACCCTAACACCAAACCTAACCCTAACCCTAAACAAAACCCTAAACCTGAATCTAACCCAAAACCTAACTCTAATCCTAACCCTAACTATAAACCTAAATCCAAATGTTAACTAACTCTTAAATCTAACCCAAATGCTACCCTTACTCTAACCTTCACACCAACCCAAAACCTTAACCCTAATCCTAACACTAACCCTAACTTAACACTAAAGCAAAATTAAAAGTTGAATTTTACTTTTAACCCTAATTCTATTCCTAACCCTAACCCTACTCCTAATTCTAGCCTAACACTAAACCTAATGCAAAAACATAACCCTAACCCTTACACTAACCCTAATTCTAAACCATAAATCTAACCCAAACCCTAACCCTAACCATAACCATAACTCTAAACCTAAACTGAAATCCAAATTAATATCTTACGCCTAACCTAATTCTAACACCAATCCTGACTCTAAACACTAACTCTAATCGTAAACCCAAAGGGATTACTGTCCTGAGACCTAAATCCAAAATTTAATCTTACTCCTAACCCTAACCTTAACCCTAACACTTACCCTAACCCTAAATACTAAGCATAACACTAACCCTAACCCTAACTCTCATCCTGTGTCAAAACCTAAATCCAAATTTTAATCTTACTCCTAACCCTAACATTAACCCTAACCCTAATCCTAAAAACTAACCCTAACCCTAACCCCAAACCCATATCTGGTACCGAAAACTAAATCCAAAATTTAATCTCACGCCTAACTCTAATCATAATTCTAAACCTACCCCTAACCCTAATCCTAAACCTAACCATAACCCAGACCCAAACCTAACCATAAGTGTAACTCTTATGCTAACTCTAAACCTAATCCTAACCCTTAAGCTAACCCTAACCCTAAAACTAAACCTAATCCTAAATATAAACTTTAAACTTACTTCTGACCTTAACCCTAACCCTAATCCTAACTCTAACCCTAATGTTAATTCTAAATTCAAACTTTAATTTTACTTCTAACACTAACTGTAACACTAACCCTAAACTTAACTCTATCCCTTCTCAAAATTATAACCCTAACTCTAACCCTATTCTAACACTAACACTAAACTTGACGCAAAAACTACCCCTTTTATAACCTGAACACTCTTCTAACTCTAACCTTAACCCTAACCCTAACACTAACCCTAAACTAACCCTAACCTAACCCTAACCCTAACCCTAAATCTAACCCTACCCCCAATTGTAATGCTTACTGAAGCCCTAACCATAACCCTAATACTAAATCCAAAATTAAAACATACACCTAACCCTAAATCTAACCCTAATTCTAACCCTAATCCTAACCCTAATGTTAAACCTAAATCCAAACATTAATCTTACCCCTAAATATGACCCCAACCCTAACTCTACACTCTAACCCTAAACTTAAATCAATAATTTAATCTTACTCCTAATCCTAACCTTAACCCTAAAACTAACTCTAAACCTAACCTTAACCCTAACCCTAACCATAAACCTAACCATAACCCTAACTTAACAGTAATGTTAACCCTGAACCTAACCCTAAACCATACCTGTAATCCTAAACCTAACACTAATCCTGTGCATAACCTAAATCCAAACATTAATCTTACTACTAACCCTAACCATAAACTAAATCCCAAACCTTAACCTTACCCTAAACCTAACCTTACCCTAAACACTAAACCTAACCCTAGTTCTAACCCTAACCCTAAACCTAACTCTAAACTGAAATCCAAGCTTTAATCTAACTCCTAACCCTAAAAATAAGCCTAGCCCTAATCTAACTCTAATCCTAAACCTAACCCTAATTCTACCCTAACCCTAACTCTAACTGTAACCCTAACCTTAACCCTAAACCTAAACCTAAAACTAAACCGAAATCCAAACTTTAATCTTATTTTAACCCTAACCCTAATTCTAACACTAATCCTAATTCTAATTATTGTTTTACACTAATCTTAACTCTAACCATAACCCTAAACCTAACCCTAAACCTAAACTGAAATCCAAACTTTAATCTTATTTTAACCCTAACCCTAAATCTAACCTTAACCCTATCGTTAGTCAAAAATCCAAAATTTAATTTTATGCCTAACACTAACCGTAACCCTAACTGTAAACCTAACTCTAACCCTAATCGAAACCCCACCCCAAGACTAGTTCTACAATAACACTAACACTAAATTTACGCTAAAATGAACCCTATGCTAAACTGAACACTAACTCTAACTATACCCTAAACCTAACCTTAACCCTAACCCTAATTCTAAATTTAAACTTTAAACTAACTTGTAACCCTAATACTAACTCTAATACTAACTCTAATCCTAACGCTAACCCTAACCCTTAACCCTAAAACTAAAATAAAATTAATACAAACTCTAAACATAACAGTAACCCAAAGCTCAATTATAACCCAAACCTTAAACATAAACCTAAATCCAAAATTTAATCGTACTCCTAACCTGAATTCTAACCCTAACCCTAACCGAACCCTAACTCTAATCCTAACCCTAACCCTAACACTAACCCTAAACTTAATTCCATAATTTAATATTATTCCTAACCCTATCTTTAACACTAAACCTAAAACAAACACTAACCCTAACCTTAAAACCTAACCCTAAGCATAACCATAAACCGAACCCAAACCCTAACACTAAACGCTAACCCTAACTTTATCCCTAATACAAACCCTAACCCTTACCCTAAAACTAAATCCAAACTTTAATCTTATTTCTAATCCTAATCCTACCCTTAACCCTAACAATAACACTAACCTTGAACCCACACTAAACCCTAAACCTAACCATAACCCTAAACTTAACCCTAAATCTACCCCTAATGCTAACACTAAACCTAAATCCAACTGTGAAGCTTACACCTAAACCTAATTTTAAAACTTACACTAATCATAACCCTAACAACAACTCTAAACCCTAAAACTAACCCTAACCCTAATTAATCCTAACCATAAACCTAAATCCAAATTTAATGTTACTCATAACACAAACCCTAACCCTAACTCTAACCATAAACATAAACATAAACCTAATCTTAACCTTAAACTTAACCCTAATCTTATCCATAAACATAAATCCAAATTTTAAGCTTACACCTAAACCTAACCCTATACCTTACCCTAACCAAAGCCTAAAGACAACACTAAACCCTAAAACTAACCTGAATCTTAAACCTAACCTAACACGAAATGTAAATCACAACTTTAATCTTAACACTACCCGTAAACCTAGCCCTAACCCTAACACTAAACCTAGCCTAACACTAACCCTAACCCTAACCATAAACCTAGCCCTAACCCTCACTGTTAACACTAACCTTAACCCTAAACCTAAAAATAAACATAAACATAAATCTACACCAAAATCCAAAATTCTATTTTACTCCTAAGCCTAAACCTAACCCTAATCCTAACCCTAAATGCTAACTGTAACTGTATCCCTAAAACTAACCATAACCCTAACACTAAACCTAACTGTAACCCTAACCCTAAATTAAAACATTAATATTATTTCTAACCCTAACCCTAATACTAATTCTAACCCTAACCTTAACCCCAACACTAAATCTTAACCCTAACCCTAATCCTAACCTAGCCAGAAATCTAATTCAAAACTTTAATCTTAATTTTAACCGAAACCATAACACTAGCTCTAAACCTAACTCTAACTCTACCCTAACCCTAACTCTAATGCTAATGCTATTCCTAAACCTAAATGAAACTTTAATCTTATTCCTAAACTTAACCCTAACCCTAACCCTAACACGAATGCTAAACTTAAACCCCAAACCTAAACCATAACACTAACCCTAACCTAACTCTAAACCAAATTCAAAATATAAAGTTTATTCCCTATTCTAACCATAATCCTCACCCTAACCCTAACGCTAAACTATAATCCTAACCCTAACCCTAACCCTAACCCTAATTCTACCCTAAACCTAACCCTACCCATAACCATAATACAAACCCTAAACTTAACCCTAACAATGAAAACTAACGCCAACCCTAACCCTAAATCTAACCCTAAACATAAACCAAAACCCAAACTTTAATCTTACTCCTAAACCTAACCCTATCTCTAACCCTAACCCTTAATGTAATCCTAACCCTAACCCTAAATGGTAACACTAAACCTAATTGTAACACTAAACCCAACTGTAATCCTAACCCTAACCCTACCCTAACCCTAACCCTAAACTTAACGCCAAACCTAAAACATAACACTAACCCTAAACCTAACCCTAAACCAAAATCAAAACATTAATTTTACTCCTAACCCTAACCATAATTCTCACCCTAACCCTACCCTAAACTATAATTTTAACCCTAACCCTAACACTAAACCGACCGTAATCCTAACCCTAACTTTACACTAACCTCGAACTTAACCCTAATCCTAAACTTACCTTAAAATCTAACATTAACCATACCATAACCGTAAAACTAACGCTAACCCTAACCTTATTCTTAAACCCTAATCCTAAACCTAAGCCTAACTCTAACTCTTACTCTAACCCTAACATTAACCCTGTGCCTAAAACTAAAAACAAATTTTAATCTTGCCCCCAACCATAACCGTGTCCATGACCCTTACCCTAACCCTAACCCTAACCCTAGTCCTAACCCTAACCTTAATCCTAAAACTACCCTTAACTTCAACCCTAAAAAATAACCCTAACCAGAACCATAATCCTAACCTTCGATTCTAACCTTAAACCTAACTTTAATCTTATCCTTAAACCTAAAACTAAATTTAAACTTTAACTTATTCCTAACCCTAACCCTAACCCTAATTCTTCCCTAAACCTAACCCTAACCATAATTATAACACTAACCCTAAACTTAACCCTAAGACTAAACACTAACGCTAACCCTAACCCTAAACTTAATTCTAAACATAAACCAAAACCCAAACTATAATCTTTCTCCTAAACCTAACCCTATCTCTAACCCTAACCCTTACTGAAATCCTAACCCTAACACTAAATCTAATCATAACCCTAAACCCAACCGTAACCCTAACCCTAACCCTACCCTAACCCTGACCCTAACCCTAACCCTAACACTAACCCTAACCCGAAACCTAGTCCTAAATCCAAATGTTAAACTTAATTTTAACCCTAACTGAACTCTAAACCTAATCCTATACCTTAACCCTTACCCTTACTTTAATCCAAACATTAAACCTAAAATTGATTTAAATATTACCCTACACCTAATTCTAACCCTAATCCTATTACTAATCCTAACCTTAATCCTATCTGTAACCCTAAAACTATGACTAAAACCAAACCAAAATCCAAAATTTAATCTTACTCCTAACCCTAAAGCTAATTCTAACCCTAATGCTAAGCCTAATCCTAAATACAAATTTTAAACATAATCTTAACCCTTACCCAAAATCTAAGTCTGACTTAACCCTAACCCTAACCTTAACACTAACCCTAACACTACCGCCAATGTTAAACCTAAATACAAATATTAATTCTACTGCAAAACCTAACCATAACCCTAAACCTAACACTAACCCTAACCATAACCTTACCATAACACTAACCCTAAACCTAATCTGAAACTTAATCCTAAACCTATCCCTAACCGTAAATGTAACCCTAACCATGAACCTAAAACTAATCCTAAATGAAAACTTTAATCTTATTACTAAACCTTAACCTAATCGTAACCCTAACCCTAACCTTAACCCCAACACCAAAACCTAACTCAAATCTTAACCCTAACCCTAACCCTAGATCTAAACAAACCATAAACCTAAACCTAAACTTAAATCCAAACTTTAATCTTATTCCCAAACATAACCCTAATCATAACACTAACCATAACTTTAACCCCTACCCTAAAGCCTAACTTTAACCCTAACCCTAACGCTAACCCTAAACCTAAATCTAAACCTAACCATAAACCTAAACCTAAACCTAAATGAAAACTTCAAAATTAATCCTAACCCTAACGCTAACCTAAATCTAAACTTAAATCCAAAGTTTAATATAACTCCTAACCCTAATGCAAACCTAACCCTAACACTAAGCCGAACCCAAACCTAATTCTAAATCTAATCGTAAACCTAACTCTAACCCTAACCTTAACTCTTATGCTAACACTAACCCTAAAACTAAACCTAATCCTAAATATAAACTTTAAACTTACTTCTAACCTTAACCCTAACACTAAACTAACCATAACACTAACCCTAAACATAACTCTATCCATACTCTAAACCCTAACCCTAACCCTAACACTAAACTTAACCCTAACCCTAATCCTAACCTTAACTCTAAACCTACTCCTAATAGTAAGGCTAACCGTAGGCCTAACCATAACCCTAATTCTAGATCCAAACTTTAAACATACTCCTTACCCTACCCCCAACCCTAATTCTAACCATAACCATAGCCCTAACGTTAAACCTAAATCCAAACTTTAATCTTACTCCTAAGTGTAAACCGAACCCTAAACCTACACCTTAACCCTAACCATAATGCTAAACCATAACCCTTAAGCGAACCCTACCCTAATGCTAACCCTAACCCTAACTTAAATCCATAATTTAATCTTACTCTTAATCCTAACCTTAACCCTAAACCTACCCTAACCCTAACCATAACCGTAAAACATAATCCTAACCATAATTCTAACCATAAACCCAACCCTAAAACTAACTTAATAGTAACGTTATCACTAAACCTAACACAAAATCCTAACCCTAATCCTAAACCTAACACTAATCCTGTGCATAACATAAATCTAAACTTTAATCTTACTCCTAAACCTAAGCATAAAAATAACCATAACTATAAACCTTAACCTAAACCTAACACTGACCAAAAACCTAACTCTAAACACTAACCCTAACCCTTGCTCTAACCCTAACCCTAACCCTAACTCTAAACTTAAATCCAAACTTTAATCTAACTCCTAACCCTAAAACTAACCCTAACCCTAACCTAACCCCAATCTGAAACCAAACCTAATTCTCCCCTAACCCTAACTCTAACACTAACCCTAACCTAATGCTAAACATAACATAACCATAAACCTAAATCTAAATCTAAACTTTAAACTTACTCCTAAACCTAACCCTAACCCTTAACCTAAGCCTACCCTAACACTAACCCTAACCCACAAACCTAACTCTAAGCCTAACTTTAACCCTAAATCTAAAACCAAAATTTAATCTTATTCCTAACCCTAATCCTAATCCTATTCTTATCCGAACCCTCACTCTAATCTTATACCATAACCATAAACATAACCTTAATCCTATTTCTAAACCTAAAACTGAATTTAAACTTTAATCTTAATACTAACCCTAACAATAACCCTAATCCTAACCTAACACAAGGCTAAATCAAAATTTTAATCTTACTGCTAACCCTACACCTAACCCTAACACTAACTCTAGCCTAACACTAACACTAACCCTAAACCTTACCCTAATCTTAATTCTAACCCTAATCCTAACTCTAAACCTCGAATGGTAATTCTAACCCTAACCCTAACCGTAAACCAATCTATAACCCTAACCCAAACCAAAACCCTAACTTTAACAATAACCCTAAACCTAACCCTAAATGTAAACCTAAATTGAAACTTTCATCTTATTCCTAACCCTAAACTTAAATCTAACCCTAACACCACACCCTATACCTAATCCAAACCCTAACCCTATCCCTAACCCACACCCTAACCCTAACCCTAAATCTAAATCTAAAATTTAATCTTACTCATAACCATAACCCTAAACCTAATCCTATCCTTAATCCTAAACCTAACCCTAACCATACCCTAAACCTAAATACAAATTTTAACTTACTCCTAAATCTAACCGAAACCCTAACCATAACTCTAAACGTAACACCAACCCCAAACCCAAACCCTAACATTAACCTTGACCTAACCCTAAACCTAAATTAAAACTTTAAACTTACTTTTAATCCTAACCCTAACCCTAACTCTAATCCTAGCCTAACACTAACACTAACCCTAAACATAACCCTAACCCTAAACCTAAACCTAAGCCTAACTCTAAACCATAAAACTAACCCTACCCTTACCCCTAACCCTAACTCTAAACCTAAATTGAAATCCAAATTTATAGCTTACTCCTAACCTAACCTTACCCAAATCTTGACCCTAAACCCTAATTCTAACCCTACCCTAACCCTAACACTAACCATAACTCGAAATCTAAACCTAACCCTACCTCTAAGAATAACTCTGATCCTAACCTAACATAAAAACTAAATCAAAATGTTAATCTTACTGCTAGTCCTAACCCTAACACTAACCGTAGCCTAACAGTAACACTAACCCTAACCATAACCCTAAACAAAACCTTAAAAATAACCCTAAACTCTAATAATGCCTAACCTTACCCCAACCCTAACACTAACCATAAACCTAACCCTAAACTGAAATGCAAATTTTACTCTTACTCCTACCCTAACCCTAAGACTAACCCTAAACCTAAGCCCAAACTTTAATTTTATTCTTTATTTTAACCTTACCCCTAATGCTAAACAAAACCCCAACACTAAATCCTAACCCTAACCCTAACAATAACCTTAAGCGAACCACAAAACTAAATAAAAAATTTCATCTTACTTTTAACAGTAAGGTAACTCTAACTCTAAACCTAAACCTAAACTTTCCCTAACCCTAACCCTAACTTTAACCTTAAACCTAATCCCTAATGCGAACCCTAACACTAAACCTAAATCCAAACTTTATCTTACTCCTAACCCTTACACTAACCCTAACTCTAACCCTAACCCTAAACCTAACACTAAACGCTAACCCTAAATTTATACCAAATTTCAACCCTAACCCTAATAATAAGCCAAAATCCAAACTTTAACCTTATTCTTAACCCTAAACCTACTCCTAAACCGAGCACTATCCCTAACCTTAAAACCTAACCTAACCCTAATCGTAACCCTAACCCTAAACCTAATCCAAACTTTAATCTTACTCCTAACCCTAACCAAACTCTAAACCTAACCCTAACACTAACCATAACCCTAACCCTGATGCTAACTCTAACTCTAACCCTAACACTAACACTAACCCTACTCAAAACCCTGACCGTAAACCTAAACCAAAACCTAACCATAACACTAACCCTAACTCAAAACCTAAGTATAGAATTTGATCTTACGCTTAACTCTAACCCTAAACCTAAATCTAACACTAAATGCTAACCTTAACATTCTCCCAAACCCCAATCCTAACCCTAACGCTAAACCTAACACTCACCCTAACCCTAAAGCATATCCTATCCCTAAGCCTAACCCAAACACTAACCCTAAAACTAACCCGAACCCTAACCTAAAACCAAAATTTAATCTTACACCTAACTATAACCAAAACTGAAACCCTAATCGAACCCTAAAATTAACCCTAACCATAACCATAACCATAAATATAACCATAAAACCTAATCCTAACCCTACCCTATGCTAACCTTAAACTTAACCGTAACCCTAATTTTAAAACCAAACTTAAAACTTACTCCTAACCGTAACCCTAACACTAATGCTAACCCTATCCGAACCCTAACTCTAAACCTAACCCTAACCTTAACCCTAACCATACCCTAACACTAATTTTAAAACAAAACCTAACCCAAAACCTAACCCTTACCATAAAACTAAAACCAAAATTTACTCTTACTTTTAACACTAACCCGACTCTAACCCTAAGCGAACACTAATTCTAACCTTATATTCTAACCTTAATCTCATCCTTAAACCTAAAACTACCTTTAAACATTAATCTTATTCCTAACCCTAACCCTAACCCTAACCCTAACCCTAACCATAACACTAACCTAACCCTAACCCTAACAATAAACCCTAACTCTAATACTAACCCTAACCCTAACTTTAAACATAAACTGAACCCAAACTTTAATCTTACTGCTAATCCTAACCTTAAACCTAATTCTATCCCTAAATCCTAACCCTAACACTAACCTAACCCAAAAATCTAACCTTAAAACTAACCTTAATCCTAACTCTAACTCTAAAACTTTACCTAAACTGAAATCCAAACTTTAATCTTACTCATACCCTGACCCTAAGTCTAATACTAACACTAAACGCAAACACTAACTTTATCCCTAACCCTAACCATAAATCTAAATCCAAACTTTAATTTTATTTCTAACCCTAACCCAAACCCTAACTTTAATCCTAAACTAAACCCCAACCCTAACTCCTAGCCCTATCCTAACACTAACCTTAAGCAAACCAAAAACCTAAATAAAAACTTTCATCTTACTTTTAACCCTAAATGTAACACTAACCCTAACCCTAACTCTAACCCTAAACCTTTCCCTAACCCTAACCCTAACCCTAACCTTAACTTTAACCATACTCCCTACCCATTACCCTAAACCTTAACTTAAATCCATACTTTACTCTTACTCCTAAGCCTTACCCTAAACCTAACCCTAACCCTAACCCTAACACAAACCATAACCCTAAAAACTAACCATAGAATAACACTAACCCTAACCCTAAACATAAGCCTAAACCCTAAATCTAAACCTAAAACCGAAACCTTAATCTAACACTAACTTTAACTCAAAACCTAACCCGACCCCTCACCCTAAACCTAAACCTAAAATTGAAATTGAATCATACTCCTAATTCTAACCCTAACCCGAACCCTAACCGAAACCTAACACTAAACTTATACCCGACCCTAAACCTAACCTTTATCCTCTCCTTAAAACTGAATGTAAATTTAAACTTTAAACTTTTTACTAAACCTAGCTCTATTACTAACCCTAAACCCAAAACCTTACTGTAACCATAACCCGACCCTAACCTTAACACTAAGCCTAACTCTAAATCTTACCCTCACCCACCCCTAACCCTAACCCTGAACCTAACAAACACAAAACACATTTCAAAACTTTAATCTTGCTGCAAGCCGTAAACCTAACCCTAACCCAAAAGCTAACCATAGCCTAACCAAACACTAACCCTATACTAAACCTTAACCAAACTTAAACCTAACCCTAAACTCTAACCCTAACCCTAACCTTAATCCTAACCCTAACACTAACCCTAATTGTAAACCTGAACCTAAACTGAAATCCACTCTAATCTTACTCCTACCCTAATCCTAACCCTAACCTTAATCCTAAACCTAAGTTCAAACTGTGATCTTATTTCTAACCTTAAACCTTACCCTAACACTAACCCTAAACTAAATCCTAACCCTAAACCTAACCCTAACCCTAATGTTAACTCTAATCCTTAAACCTAAACCTAAACAAAAACCTAACCATAACTCTAACCTTAAACCTAATCCTAACCCTAAACATAAATCTAAATTCAAATTTTAATCTTACCCCTAACCCTAACCTTAACTGTAAACCTAATGCTAAACCTAACTCTAAGCCTAACCCTACCCCTAATCCTATTACTAAACCTAAATTGAAACTTTAATCTTATTCCTAACCTTAACCCTAATCATAACTCTAACTAAACCCTAAACTCAACTCCAACCCTAAATCCTAACACTAACCCTAACCCTAAACCTAAGCTAACCCTAAACCTAAATGAAAGCATTAATTTAACTCCTAACCCTAAACTTAACCCTCACCCTAACTCTAACCCTATCCCTAAACCCTAAACATAAACATAAACCTAGCACCAAATGTAATCCTTACACTAACCCTGACCTTACAGTATTTTTAACCTTAACCCTAAAACCTAACCTAAACCATACACTAACCCTAATCCTAACCCTAACCCTAAACTTGAATCCATAGTTAAATCTTACTCTTAATGCTAAACTTACTCCTAACCCTAACCCTAAATGAAAAGCGTAAACTAAATTCAAAATTTAATCTGACTTTTATCCCTAAAACTAACCCTGGCCCTAACCATAAACCTAAATCCAAACTTTAATCTTACTCCTAAAGCTAACCGTAACCCTAACACTAACCCTAAACCTAACGCTAACACCAACCCTAAATCCTAACCCTAACCGAAATCTAACCCTAAACCTAAATCAAAACTTTAAACTTACTTTTAACCTTAACCGTTACCCTACTCTAACCCTAACCCTAATTCTTCTCTTACACTTATCCTAACCACAACCATAACCTAAACTAACCCTAACCCTAACTCTAAACCCTAACCGAAACCCTAACCAAACTCTAACTGCAACCCTAACCCTAAATCTAAACCGAAAGTCAAACTTTAAACTTATGCTAAACCCTTACGCTAAACCTAACAGTAGCCTTAAAAGTAACTCTAACCATAAACCCTAAATCTAACCCTAAAACTAAATCCAAACATCAATCTTACTCCTAACAAGAGCCCTAACCCTAACCCTTACCCTAACACTAACTCTAATAAAAAACCTAACCCTATCTCTAATCCTAAACCTAACCCTAATCCCTAAAACCTAAACCTAAACGTATCCCTAACCCTAAACCTAATCCTAGCCCTAATCCTAAACCCTAACCCTAAACCTAACACTATCCCTATCCCTAAACCTAACCCTAACCCTAACCCTAACCTACACCCAAATCAAAATGTTAATTATTCTTCTAACCCTAACCCTAACACTAAAAATAACACTAACACTAACACCAACCTTAAGCCCTAACCCTAAACCTAACTCTAATTGTGACCTAAACGTAAACCTAAATCAAAACATTTATCTTACTTTTAACACTAACCCTAACCCTAACCCTAATCTTAGCCTAACACTAAACATAATCCTATCCATAACCCTAACCCTAACTCTAACTCTAACCCTAATACTAAACTAAAACTCTAAAAATTCCCCTAACTGTAACCCTAACCTAAACCTATCCTAAACCCTAAACCTAAATTGAAAACCAAAATTTAATCTTACTCCTGACCTTAACCTTACTGCTAATCCTAAACCTAAACCCTAATTCTAAACCTACCTAACCCCAATCCTAACAATAAACATAAACCAAAATTTAAACTTATTCCTAACCTTAACCAAAACCCTAACACTAACCCTCAACCTAAATTAACACTGACTTTAAATCCAAACCCTAACCCTAACCTAACCCTAAACCTAAATCAAACCTTTAATTTTAATCCTAACCCTAACCCTAACCATAAACATAACCCTATTCCTAACTCAAAACCTAAACCTAAAACCTAAGCCTAACCAAACACTAACCCTAACCCTAATTGCAAGCTTAAATCCATAATTTAATCTTGTTCCTAATCCTAAACTTAACCATAACAAAACCCTAACTTTAACCCCAAACCAAAAGCCTAAACTAACCCGAATCCTAACCCTAACCTAATCCTAAAACTAAATCTAAATATCAATCTTATTTTAACTCTAACAATAATCCTAACCCTAGGCCTACCCATAACTCTAGTCTAACACTAACCCTAACCCTAACCCTAACCCTAAGAATTACTCAAAACCTAGCCCTAAACCTAACATACACTAAACCCTAAATTTAACCATAAACTTAACAAAACCATAACTGTAATCCTAACCCTAACCCTAAAACTAACAGGAATTACAAATTTTAATCTGACCCCTAACACTAACCCTAACCCTAATCCAATCCCTAAAACCTAACCCTAACACTACGCCTAACCCTAACCTTTACCTTAACCCTAACCTTTAACCCAAACCTAAACCCTAACACTAAACCTAACCTTAACCATAACCTAACCTTAAACCTAAATCAAAACATTAATTTTACTTCTAACCAAAGCACAACCCTCACCCTAATTTCAACCCGAACTCTAAGCCCTAATCCTAAACCTAGCCCTAATCTAAAACCAACCATAACTCAAACCCTAACTTTATCCAAACTCTGACCCTAACCCTAATCCTAACTTTAACCCTAAAACCTAACCTAAACCTACCCTAACTCTAACCCTAACCCTAACTCTAACCCTATTCCTAAACCCAAACTTTAATCCTACTCCTAACCCTAACCCTAAACCAAACCCTAACCATAACCCTAAACATATCCCTAATGTTAATACTAAATTCAAATTTTAATCTTATTCCTAATGCTAAATTAACCCTACACCTAACACTAACCATAACCCTAAACCTAAATCCAAACTTTAATCTTACTTCTAAACTTAACACTAACACTAACACTAACCCTAACTCTAAACCCTAACCCTAACCCTAACCTAACCCTAAATCTAAATCAAAATTTTAATCTTACTTTTAAACCTAACCAGAACTCTAAACCTAACCCTAATCCTAATTCTTGTTTTATACTAATCCTACCCCTGACCATAACAGCAACCCTAATCCTAACCGAAATTCTAAATCCTCACCCTAACCGTAACACTAACTGTAATTCTAACCTTAACCCTAACCCTAAACCTAAAATTAAACCAAAATCCAAATTTTAATCTTACTCCTAACCCTAACCCTAACCCTAACACTAAAACTAATCCTAAAACTATACCCTACCGTAACCATAACCTTAACTCCAAACTTAAACCTTAACACTAATCCTAAACTTTAACCTAACTCTAAACCACAACCAAACATTAATTTTGCTTTTAACCCTTACCATAATCCTCACCCTAACCCTGACCCTAACCCTTATCCTAAACCCTAACCCTAACCTAATTCTAAACCTAAATCCAAACTTCAATCTTATTCCTAATCTTATCCCTAAACCTAACCCTAATCCTAACACTAACCTTAAACCCAACCCTGAACTGTAACTTTAACCCTAACATAAACCCTAAGGGAAAGCTCAACCTAAATCAAAATTAATCTTACCTTTAAACCTAAACGTAACCCTAACCTTAACAATAACACTAACTTTACCCTACTCCTAAAACTAACCCTAAACCTATTCCTAACCCTAATCCTAACCCTAATGACCCTAAACCTAACATTAACCTGAAACCTAAACCAAAATCCAAACTTTACTCTTACTCCTAAGCATAACCCTATCCCTAACCCTATGCATAACACTAAACATAACCCTAAACCCTTTCCCTAACCCTAACCCTAACCCTAAACCTAAATCCAAACTTTAATCTTATTCCTAACCCTAACCCTAACAACAACCCTACAAACAAACCTTAACCCTAACTCTAAACCTAATCAAACACTAAACCTAAATCAAAACATTAATTTTACTCCTAACTCTAACCCTAAACCTAACCCTAACCCTACCATAAACCTAACCTTAAACCTGAAACTAAACCCAAATCCAAACCCTAAATCTAAATTTAAAACTAACCCCAAGCATAACCTTAACCCAGACTGAAACCCTAAAATTAAACTTAACCCTAAACCCTAACCCAAACCCTAACATCTACCCTAACGCTACCTTAAACATAACCCTAAACCTAACGCTAACTCTAATCCTAACAAAAAAACACGAAGACATAGTCCAAATTAAAACTTTCATCTTACTCCTAAACCTAACCCTAAAAATAACACTAACACTAACTTTGAACCCTATCATTAACCTAAATCCTACCCTAACCCTAACCCAAACCAATACACTAACCATAATTCCAAACCTAAATCAAAATACAAAATTAGACCTTAACCTATCCATAACCCTAACCATAACACTACCCTAACCCTAACCCTAAACCTAACCCATACACTAACCCTTTTACTAACCTTAACCTTAACACTAACCCTAATCTTAACCATAACACTAACCCTAATCCTAACCCTAACCTAACCCTAACCCTAAACCTAACCTAAACCTAACCCTTACCCTAAACTTAACCCTAACCTAACCCTAACTTTACACTCACTGTAACCCTAAGGCTAACCCTAACTTTAATCCTAACCCTAAACCTTAACCCTAAATCTAACTCTAACCCTAAACTCTAACCCTAATCATATTGTTAACCCTAACCCTAACCCTAACCCTAACCTGACCATAACCCTAACACTACCCTAACCACAACCCTAACCCAAACCCTATCACTAACCCTTTCCCAAACTCTAACTCTAACCCTAACCAAACTCTAAACTTAGTCAAAATTGAAACTTTCATCTTACTCCTAATCCTAATCCTAAACCTAACAATAACAATAACTTTGAATCCTATCACTAATCCAAATCCTAACACTAATCCTAACTGAAACCTTGACTCTAACCATAATTCTAACCCTAAATCTAATTCCAAATTTAAACTTACGCCTAACCATAACGATAACCATAACACAACCCTAACCCTAACCGTACCCATAACCCTAACCCTAACTGTAGCCCTAACCCTAACCCTACCCCTAACCCAAATCCTAACCATAAACCAAACTTGAACCTTAACCCTAATTCTAACCGTAATCCTAAAACTAACCATAATCAAAACCCTAACTCTAACCATACTCTGACAATTACCCTAACTCTAAACCTAACAATAATCCTAAACCTAACCCCAAACATAACAAAAACCCTAAACCTAACCTTTACTAACCCTAACCCTAACTGCAACCCTAATTCTAACCTTGACCCTAATCCTAAACCTAACACTAAACTTAACCCAAACCCTAGCCCTAAAACCTAAACCTAACCTAATCCCAACCCTAACCCTAAACCTAAGCTAACCCTAACCCTAAACCTAATGCTAACACAAACCCTAACTCTAACCATTACTCTAAAACCTAACCCTAACCATAATCCTAATCCTAACGTAACCCTAACACTAAACCCTAAGCCTAACCCTAACAATAACCCTAAACCAAATTCTTTCACTAACCGTAACCCGGCTCTAACTCCACCCTAACTCAAACTCTAAACCTTAGACAAAATTGAAATTTCATCTTACTCCTAATCCTACCAGTAAACCTA
The DNA here is from genome assembly GCA_028533395.1 of Rousettus madagascariensis. Classification (NCBI taxonomy): domain Eukaryota; kingdom Metazoa; phylum Chordata; class Mammalia; order Chiroptera; family Pteropodidae; genus Rousettus; species Rousettus madagascariensis. Next base: position 82,215,937 of record CM052782.1, on the reverse strand, counting down.
ACACTAACACTAACTTTTAACCCTATCACTAATCCAAATCCAAACCCTAACCCTAATCCAAACCCAAACCCTTACTCTAACCATAATTCTAACCCTAAATCTAAATCCAAAATTTAATTTTAAACCTAATCATAACTCTAACCATAACACTACCCTAACGCTAACCCAAACAATAACGATTTTAGTAACCCTAACCCCAACTTGAACCCTGACCCTAAACCTAAGCCTAAACCTCAACAAAACACTCACCCTTTCATTAACCCTAACAGTAACCCTAAAAATAAACCTAACGCTAAACCTAAACCTAACACTAACCCTAATCTAACACTAAACCTAAACCTAACCTAACCCTAAACCTAACCCTAACGCTAACTGTAACCCTAAACCTAAACCAAACAATAAACTTTTCAATATAACTGAACCCCAAATCTAACAATAACTTTAACCCTAACCTAACCCTAACCCTAACTCTAACACTAATGTTAACCCTAAACCTAAACAATATCTCTAACCCTAACCCAAACTCTAACTACAAGCCTAACCCAAACACTAAACCTTAGCCAAAATCAAAACTTTCCTCTTACTTCCAAACCTAAACTTAAACCTAACACGAACACTAACTTTGAACCTATCACTAAGCCAATCCTAACCCTAAACCTAACCCAAACCCTTACTCTAACCATAATTCTAACGCTAAATATAAATCTAAAATTTAAACTTAGCCTAACCATAACCCTAACCATAACACTACTCTAACCCTAAACCAAAGCCAAATACTAAGCCTTTAACTCAACTTAACGCTAACTCTAACCCTAACCTAACCCTACCCTAACACTAATTCTATCCTTAACCCTAAATCTAACCCTAACCTAAACCCTAACCTTACCCTAACCCTAACCCTAACCCTAACGCTAATTCTATCCTTAACCCTAAGCTAACACTAACCGGGATCCTAACCTTACCCTAATTCTAAACCTAAGCCTAACCCTAATCGTAAACCTAACCCTAATTTAACCCTAACTTTAACCCAAACACTAACTCTAACCCTAACCCTAGCCTAATCGTAAGCATAGCGATAACACTAACCCGAACACTAAACCTAACACTAATTCTAACCATAAGCCTAAAAAAACCCTTCACTACCCTAACCCTAACTCTAACTACAATCCTAACTCAATCTCTAAACCTTAGCCATGATTGAATCTTTCATCTTAATTCTAACTGTAACCCTAAACCTAACACTAATACTAAATTTGAACCCTGTCCCTAATCCAAATACTAACCCTAGACCTAATTCAAATCCTTACTCTAACCATAATTTTAACCCTAAATCTAAATCCTAAATTACATCTCACACATAACGATTACTCTATCCATAACACTATCTTAATCCTAACCCTAAACCAAAGCCAAACAGTAACACTTTCACAAACCCTAACCCTAATGCTAACCCTACGCCTAACTCAAAATCTAACCCTTTCACTAACCCTAATCCTAACTGTAATTGTAACTCTAACCCTAACCCTAACCCTAATTCTAACCCTAACCCTAACACTAACTCTAAACCTAAACCCTAACCTAACCCTAACCTTAAACCTAAACAAAACACTAACATTTTCACTAACCCTAACCCGAAACTTAACCATAGCCTTTAACCTAACCCTAACCAAAATCCTAAACTTAACCCTAAATCTGACCCTAAACTCTAAACCTAACCCTCTCCCTAAACCTAACCCTAAACCTAACACTAACCCTACCCCAAACTCCAACTATAACCATAACCCAAACTCTAAACCTTAGCCAAAATTGAAATTTTCATCTCACTCCTAACCATAACCCTAAACCTAAAACTAACACTAACTTTGGAATCTATCACTAATCCAAATCCTTTCTCTAACGCTAAAACAAACCATTAAAATTACCATAACTCTAACACTAAATTTAAATCTAAAATTTAATCTTACACATAACCATAACCTTAACCATAACACTACCCTAAGCCTAAACCTAAATCTAACCCAAACACTAACCTTCCATTAATGCTAACCATAACCCTAAATATTTCAATAACACTAACACTAACCATAACCATAACCTACCCTAAAATAACCCTAACCCTAACCCTAGAACTAATCCTGAATTTAAACCTAAATCTAACCCTAACTCTAAACCTAACCCTAACCATAATTCTAACCCTAACACTAACCCTAATCCTAAACCTTAACCTTAAGCATAACCCTAATTCTAACCCTAACACTAACCCTAAACCTAAACCTAACCCAAACCCCATCACTAAACCTAACCCAAATTCTAACTACAAATCTAATTCTAACATTAACACTAACCCTAACACTAACCGTAATTAACTCTAAACTTAACACTAAACCTAACCCAAATGCTCACTCTTTCACTAACCCAAACCCTATGCTTAAACCATAACCAAAACCCTAAACCTAACTGTAATTCTAAACCTAACCCTAAACCCTAAACCTAACAATAAGCCTAATCCTAATCCTTAACTTAACCCTAAGAATAAATCTAAAACCTATTCTATCACTAACCCTAACCCAAACTCTAATTCTAACCTTAACACAAACTCAAAAACTTAGCCAAACTTGAAACTTTCATCTAACTTCTAACCCGAACCCTAAACCTAACACGAACACTAACTTAGAACCCTATCGCCAATCCAAATCCTATCCCTAATGCTAACCAAAACCCTTACTCTAACCTTAATTCCAACCCTAAATATAAATCCAAAATTTAATCTTACACCTAACCATAACCCTAACCATAACAAAACCGAAACCCTAAACCTAAACCTAACCCAAACATGGAACCATTCACTAAACCTAACCCTAAACTAAACCGAACCCTAACCTTAACTTTAAGCCTAACCGTAAACGAACCATAAATATTACCCTAAACCTTACTTTAACATTATCCTTAACCCTAAACCTACCACTAACTCTAAAATAAATCAAACACTAATTCTAACCATAAACCCTACCCTAACACTAAAACAAACCCTAAACCTAAACACTAACCCTAACCCATGCCCCAAATCTAACCCTAAACATAATCGTAACCCTAAACATAAAACCTTTCCTACCCCTAATTCTAACCCTAACCCTAACCCTAAGACTAACCCTAAATTCTAACCCTAACCCTAACTCTAACCCTAACCCTAATCGTAACCCTAACCCTACCCAAATCAAACTCTAAACCTTTGAATAACCCTAACCCTAACCCAAATGCTAACCCTAACCATAAACCCTAACCTAACCCTAACCCTAACCCTAAACTACCCCTAACCCTAACCCTATCCTTAACCCTAAAGCTAACTTTAACCCTAAATCCTAATCCTAACCCTAACCTAATTCTAACAAAAAACCTAACCCTAATGTAATCCTAACCCTAAACCAAACCAAACCCTATCACTAAACCTAACCGAAAATCTAACTGCAACCCTAACCTAAACTATGAAACTTGGCCAAAATTGAAATTGTCATCTGACTCCTAAAACTAACTCTAAACCTAACACTAACAATATCACTAATCCAAATCCTAACTCTAAACATAACCCGACCTCTAAAAGTAACCATAATTCTAAAGCTAAATATAAAGTCAAAATATAAACTTACACCTAACCATAACTCTAAATATAAGACTACCCTAAACCTAACCCTAACCGGAAATCTAAACCTAAAACCTAATCCTAACCATAACCCAGACCCTAAACCTAACACTAAACCTAAAACTAACTTAACCCTAAACCTGACCCTAATGATAACCCTAACCCTAACCCTAACCCTAACATTAAACGTATCACTAAACCCTAATACTAACCCTAAACCTAACCCTAGCAATAACCCTAACCTTAACCCTAATGCTAAACCTAACACTAAACCCTAACACTAACGCTAACCATAACCCTAACCCTAACCATTACCCTACACTAAATCCAATCACTAACCCGAACTCTTACTCTAGCCATAGTTCTAACCCTAAATATAAATCCAAAATTTAATCTTATGCCGAAATATAACCCCAACCATAACACTACTTTAACCCTAACCCTAAACCTATATCAAACTCTAAACCTTAGAATAACCCTAACCCTAACCCTAACACAAATGCTAACCCTAACCATAAACTCTAACCTAACCCTAACCCTAACCATAAACTAACCCTAACCCTAACCCTAACTATAACACTAACACTATCCCTAATCCTAAACCTAACCTTTAAATAAACCCTATCATGAACCTTAATGCAAACTCTATTCCAACACTAAACCAAACATTAACCTTAGCCAATATTGAAAATTTCATCTTAAACCTAACTCTAATTCAAAACCTAACACTAACACGAATTTTGAACACCGCCTCGAATAAAAATCCTAACCCTAACCCTATCCTAAACCATAACCCTAACTATAACACTACCCAAACCCTAACCCTAAATCTAACCAATACACTAACTTTTTCACTAACCCTCACCCTAACCCTATTTCTAACCCTAACTCCCACCCTAAACACTAAACCTAACCCTTACCCTACTCTAGTCTAACCGTAACCCTAACCTTAACTGTAACCAGAACCCTAACCTAAACCTAACCCTCATTTTAACCCTTACTCTAACCCTAACCCTAACCCTAAACCTAACCCAAAAATAACAGTTTTGCTAAACCTAACCCTAACCCTAATCCTAATCTTAACCATAACATAAAGCTAACCCTATCCCTAACCCTAATCCTAACCCTAACTCTAACCCTAAACTCTAATTCTAACCCTAACCCTAACCCTAACCCTAACACTATACCTAACCCAAAAATAACAGTTTCACTAACCCTAACCCTAACCCTAATCCTAATCTTAACCATAACATAAACTTAACCCTATCCCTAACCCTAATCCTAACCCTAACTCTAACCCTAAACTCTAATTCTAACCCTAACCCTAATCTTAACCCTAAACCTAATCCTAAAACTAATCCTGAAACAAAACCTATCACTAACCTAACTAAAACTCTAACTCAAACTCTAACACAAACCCTAAACCTTAGCCAAAATTGAAACTTTCATCTTACTTCTACCCTAACCCTAAACCTAACACTAACACTAAATTTGAACACTATCACTGATTCTAATCCTAACCCGAACCCTAACCCTAATCATAACCCTAATCTTAATACTACCCTAACCCGAACCCTAATCCTATCCTTATCTATCCTAATCCTAACCTTAACCCTAACCTAACCCTAACCCTAATTCTAAACCTAACTCTAACACTAAACATAACCCTAAACCCTAACCCTACCCTAAACCTAACTCTAAACCTAACCCTACCCTAAAATAACCCTATCACTAACCCTAAATCAAACTCTAACTCCAACCCTAACACAAACTCTAAACCTTATCCAAAATTGAAACTTTCATCTAACTCCTAACCCTAACCCTAAACCTAACACTAACACTAACCTGAAACCTATCACTAATCCAAATCCTAACCCTAAACTTAAACCAATCCCTTATAGTAACCATAATTCTAACCCTAAATATAAAACCAAAATTTAATCTTACATCTTACTATAACCTTAACCATAACACTACCCTAACCCTAACACTAAACCTAACCTTAACATTAACCCTAACCCTAAAACCTAACCCTGAACTTAAAGCTAATTTAACCCTAACCCAAATCCTAAACAAAACCCTATCACTAACCCTAAACAAAACTCTCACTTCAACCCTAAACCAAACTCTAAACCTTAGCCAAAATTGAAACTTTTATCTTACTCCTAATTCTAACCCTAAACCTAACACTAACACTAACTTTGAACCCGATCACTAATACAAATCCTAACCCTAACTTTAACCAAATGCTTACTTTAACCATAATTCTAACCCTAAATCTAAAAAAATTTAATCTTAAATCTAACCATAACCCTAACAATAACACCAACCTAACACTAACCAAAACCTAAACCAAATACTAACCCTTTCACTAACCCTAAACATAAACCTCACCCTAACCCTAACCCTAAAACTAACCTAATCCTAAACCTAACCCTAACCTGAACCCTAATCCTAACCATAAACCAAACCCTATCACTAACCCTGAAACCAACTCTAACTCCAACCCTAACCAGAACTTTAAACCTTAGCCAAAACTGAAACTTTCATCTTACTCTTAACCCTAAACCTAAACAAAACACTAACAGTAACATTGAAACCTATCACTAATCCAAATAATAACGCTAACCCTAACACTAACCATAACAGTAATCATACCACTACCCTGACCTTAACACTAACATTAACGCAAACCCTAACCCTAAACCTAACCTAAACCTAATGCTAATCCTAACCAAACAATAAACCTAAACCCTAACCCAAACCCTAAACATAAACTTATCACTAAACCTAACACTAAACCTAACCTAAACATAACCCAAATTCTAATCCTAACCCTAACCCTAACACTAAACCTAACCCTAAACCATAACTCTAAACCTAACCCTAAAACTAACCCTGATGCTAAACCAAACCCTATGACTAACCCTAACTTAAACTCTAACTACAATTATAACCCAACTCTAAACCTTAGCCAAAATTGAAACTTTCATCTTACTCTTATCCCTAAACCAAAACATTACACTAACAGTAACTTTAAACACTATTACTAATCCAAATGCTAACCCTAACTCTAACCCTAACCCTAACCATAACCATAACACTAATCATATCACTACCCAAACCCTAACAATACGTTAACCCAAACACTAACGCTAACCCTAACTTGACCCTAACCCTAACCTAACCCTAACTCTAACCCTGACCAAACCCTAAACCTAAACCCTAACCCGAACCCTAAACATAAACTTAACACTAAACCTAACCCTAAAACTAACCTAAACCTAACCCTAATTATAATCTTAACCCTAACCCTAACCATAGCCATAACCCTAAATCATAACCCTAAACCTAAAACTAAACCTAACCATAACCCTAAACCAAACCCTATCACTAACCCTAACTTGCTCTAATTACAACTCTAACCTAAACTCTAAAACTTAGCCAAAACTGAAAGTTACAACTTACTCCTATTCTAACCCTAAATCTAACACTAACACTATCTTTGAATCCTATCACTCATCCAAAACCTAACCTGAATCTTAACCCAAAACCTTACTTTGACCATAATTCTAATGGTAAATTAAATCCAAAATTTATATTACACCTAATTATAACCCTAAATATAACACTACCTAACTCTAAAACTAAGCCTAACTCAAACACTAACCCTTTCACTAACCCAAACCCTAACCCTAACCCTAACACTAACCCTAAATTTAATCTTAACCTTAACCCTAACCATAACTCTAATCTTAACCCTAACCTAAACATGAACCATAACACTAAACCTAACCCTAAATTAACTCCAACTCTAACTTTAACTCTAACCCTAGCCCTAACCCTAAACCTAACCCAAACACTAACCTCTTCACTTAACCTAACCCTAACCCTAATCCTAACCCTAAATCTAACCCTAACCTAATCATAACTCTAACTCTAAACTAACACTAACCTTAAATCTAACACTAACCCTAACCCTAACCTGACCTTAACCCTAAATCTAACCCTAAATTAACCCTAACCATAACCCTAACATTAACCCTAACCGTAACCCTAATGCTAACCTTAAACCTAATTCTAACCCTAACCCTAATCATAAACCAAACCTTATCACTAACCGTAACTTAAAATCAAACTTCAACCCTTACTCATACTCTAAACCTTAGCCAAAATTAAAACTTTTATTTTGCTTCCAACCCTAACGCTAAACCAAACACTAACACTAACTTTAAACCCTATCACTAATCCAAATCCTAACCCTAATCCTAAATCAAAACATTGCTCTAACCATAATTCTAATCGAAAATCTAAATCCAAAATTTAATCTTACGCCTAACCATCACGCTAAACGAAACAATACCCTAAACCTAAACCTAAACCCAACCCAAATACTAACCCTTTCTCTAACCCTAACCCTAACCCTAATTTTAAACCTAACCCATACCTTACCCAAACCCTAACCCTAAGCCTAAACCTAACCCTAACCATAAACCGAACCCTAACCTAACCCTAACCCTAAACCTAAACCTAACCCTAACCCTAACTCAACATTTAAACCAAACTCTATCACTAACCCTAAACCCACTCTAACTTCAACCCTAACCCAAATTTTAAACCTTAGCCAAAATTGAAACTTTCATCTTACTTTTAAACCTAAACCTAAACTTAACACTAATGGTAACTTTGAACCCTATCACTAATCCAAATAATAACCCTAACCCTAACCCTAACCCTAACCCTAACCCTAACCATAATACTAATCATACCACTACCCAAACCCTAACCTTAACCTAACCTAACCCTCAAGCTAACCCTAAACCTAACTAAACCCTAAATCTAAAACCTAACCCGACCCTAAACATAAACTTAACACTAACCGTAACCCTAAACCTAAACTGAACCAAACCTTAATTCTAATCCTAACCTTAAACCTAAACCTAACACTGAACCATAACCCTAAACCGAACCTTAACCTTAAACCAAACCCTATCACAAACCCTAACTTAAACTCTAACTCCAACTCTAACCTAAACTCTAAACCTGAGCCAAAATTGAAACTTTCAACTTACTCCTAATTCTAATTCTAACTGTAAAACTAATCCTGAACTGAAGCCTAACCCTAATCCTTACCCTAACCCTAACATTAATCCTGTGCCTTAATTTAAATACAAATTTTAATCTTGCTCCTAACCATAACCATAAACATGACCCTAACCCTAACCCTAACCCTAACCATTATCCTGACCTTAAACCTAACCCGAATCCCTAACCTTAACCCTAATTCTAACGGGAAACCGTAAGCCTAACTTTAAACTTAAATCCGAACAGTAATCTAGCTCCGAACCCTAAAACTAACTAACATTAACTGTAACCCTATCCTTAAACCTAAACCTAAAACTAACTGTAAGCCTTACCCTAACTCTAAAACAACCCTAACCATAACGCTAACCCTAACCCTAAATCTACCCTAATACTAAATCCAAACTTTAAACATACTCCTAACCCTAACTCAAAACCCTAACCCTACAACTAACCGTAACCGAAATCTTAAACCTAAACTTAAACTTAACCATAAACCTATACCGAAATTCAAATTTTAATCTTATTCATATCCCTAACCCTAAAACTAAACATAACCCTAACCCTAACCCTAACCCTAATTCTAACTCTAAACCTAAATCCAAAATTTACTCATATACCTAAGGTTAACAGTAACCCTAACCCTAACTTTACCCATCCTAAACCCTATCCCTAAAATTAATTATAAACCTAAACCAACCCTAACACTAACTCTAACCCTAATCCTAACCCTAACCCTAACCGAAAACCAAAACCTAATTCTAACTCTATCACTAACCCTAAATCGTAATCCAAACTTTAATCTTACTCCTAACCATAACCCAAACCCTAAACCTAAACCTAAACTAAATCCAAATTTATATCTTACTCCTAACCTAACCCTAACCCAAATCCTGACCCTAACTCTAATCATAATACTAAACCTAAATAAAAACTTTAATCTTATTGCTAAACTTAACCTTAATCCTAACACTAAGCCTCACCATAACCCTAAACCAAACCCTAAACCTAACTGTGAACCCGAAGCCTAAATCTAACCCGAAGCGTAACAATAACGCCAACGGGAACCCTAAACCTAACACCAAGCTAACATTCACCCGAACATTAAACCTAACCCTAACCCTAACACTAACACTAAACTGAAATCGATAATTTCATTATACTACTACCCCTAAACTTGACCATAACCCTAACCCTAAACCTAGGCCTGTTCTTAAACCTAACGCTAACCATAACCCTAAACCCTACCAATAAAGCTAACCCTAAACCAAACCCTAACAGTAACCCTAACCCTTAACCCTAACCCTAAACTTAATCCCTTACCCTAACTCTAAAACAACCCTAACCCTACGCTAATACTAAACCTAATCCTAAATATAAATTTTAAACTTACTTCTAACCTTAACCCTAACCCTAACTCTAACCCTAACATTAATCCTAAATTCAAACTTTAATTTTACTTCTAACACCAACTCTAAACCTAACTCTATCCCTTCCCAAAATTCTAACCCTAACTCTAACCCTATTCTACCACTAACACTAAACTTAATGCAAAAACTACCCCTTATTGTAACCTGAACAGTATTCTAACTCTAACCCTAACACTAACCCTAACCCTAAACCTAATCCAAACCCTAACCGTAAATCTAACCTTACCCCAACCGTAACGCTTACTGAAGCCCTAGCCATAAACCTAATACTAAACCCGAACTTAAAACATACTCCTAACCTTAACCCCAATCCTAATCCTAATTCTAACTCTATCGTAACCCTAATGTTAACCTAAATCCAAACATTAATCTTACTCCTAAATCTAACCATAACCCTAACACTAACCATAACACTAAACCATAACCCTAAAACTAACCCTACACTAACCCTAACCATAACCCTAAATTTAAATCCATAATTTAATCTTACTCTGAATCCTAACCTTAACCCTAAACCTAACTCTAACTCTAACCCTAAAACTAAACTTAATAATATCCCTAAATTAACAGTAATGTTAAACCTGAACCTAACCCTAAATCCTACCCCTAATCCTAAACCTAACACTAATCCTGTTAGTAACCTAAATCCAAATTTATCTTACTCCTAACCCTAACCATAAACATAACCCCAAACCCTAACCTTACCCTAAACCTAACCCTGACCAAAACCTAACCCTAAACACTAACCCTAACCCTAGTTCTAACCCTAACCCTAAACCTAACTCTAAACTTAAATCTAAACTTTAATCTAACTCCTAACCCTAAAAATAACTCTAACCCTAACCTAACCATAATCCTAAACCTAACCCTAATTCTACCTTAACCCTAACTCTGACCCTAACCCTAAACCTAATGCTAAACCTAACATAACCCAAAACCTAATCCTAAATTCAAACTTAAAACTTACTCCTAACCCTAACCCTACCTCAAAACCTAACCATAACTCTAACCCTAACATTAAACCTAAATACAAACTTTAATCTTACTCCTAACTCTAACCCTAAAATTAACCCTAAATTTAACCCTAACCCTAACTGAATCCAAAGTCTAACCCTAACTCTGACCCTAACCATAAAACTAACCAGAACACTAACCCTAAACCTAAGCTTATCCTAACACTAACGTTAACCGAAAACCGAACTCTAAGACTAACTTTGACCCTAAACCAAAAATCAAAATTTAATCTTACTTCTAACCCTAACCCTAACCTATCTTTAACCAAACCCTAACCCTAATCTTATACCATAACCCTAAATCTAACCTTAATCCTATTTCTAAACCTAAAATTGAATTTAAACTTTAATATTAATCCTAACCTTAACCCTAAACCTAACCTAACACAAAACCTAAATCCAAACTTTAATCTTACTTCTAAACCTAACACTAACACTAACCCTAACCCTAACGCTAACACTACCCCTAAACCCTAATCCTAATCTTAACCTATCCCTAAATATAAATTAAAATTTTATTCTTACTTTTAACCCTAACCATAACCCTAACCTAATCCTAACCCTAATTCTTGTCTTATACTAATCCTAACCCTAACCATAAACCTAAACCTAATGCTAACCCTAACACTAATTGTAACCATAACCTTAAATCAAAAACCCCTAACCCTAAATCTAAACATAACCCTAATCCTAAACATAAACTGAAATCCAAATTTTAATCTTACTCCTAACACTAACCCTAACAGTAATCCTAATCTTAAACCCGAACCCTAAACCTAATCCTAACCTTAATCCTATGCCTAAACCTAAATCCAAACTTTAATCTTATTTTAACCCAAACCCTAACTCTAACCTTACCCCTAATGTTCATCAAAAATCCAAACTTTAATTTTACGCCTAACAATAATCAAAATGCTAACTGTAAACCTAACTCTAACTCTAACCTAAATTCTACCCCTAAGACTAGTTCTACAGTAACACTAACACTAAACTTAACGCTAAAACGAACCCTATGCTAACCTGAACACTAACCCTAACTCTAACCCTAACCCTAACACTAACCCTAACATTAACCCTAACCCTAAACCTAAACCTAAACTTAATTCCATAATTTAATATTATTCCTAACCCTAACTTTAACACTAAACCTAACACAGACACTAACCCTAACTAAAACCCTAAACCTAACCATAATCATAAGCTGAACCCAAACCCTAAAACTAAACACTAAACCTAACTTTATTCCTAATGCCAACCGTAATCCTCACTTTAAACCTAAACAAAAACTTTAATCTTATTCCTAACCCTAAACCTATCCCTAACCCTAAAGATAACACTAACCTTAACCCCAACACTAAACATAAAACCGAACCCTACCTGACCCTAAACCGTAAACCTAACCATAACCCTAAACTTAACCCTAAATCTACCCCTAACCCTAACACTAAACCTAAATCCAAATGTTAAGCTTATACCTAAACTTAACTCTAAAAGTTAAACTAATCATATCCCTAACAACAATGCTAAACACTAAAACTAACCCTAACCCTAAACCTAACCATAAGTATAAATACAAATTCATGTTACTCAAAACCAAATCCTAACCCTAACCCTAACCTTAATCCAACCGTTGCCTAAACACTAACACTAACCCTAACCCTAATCCTAACCATAAACATAAACCTAACCTTAACCCTAAACCAAACCCTAAACCTAACCATAAGCATAAATTCAAATTTTAAGCTTACACCTATACCTAACCCTATACCTTACACTAACCAAAGCCGACAATGCTAAACCCTAAACCTAACCCTAACTTAAACTTAACCTACCACGAAACCTAAATCACAACTTTAATCTTATTGCTAACTGTAAACCTAACCCTAACCCTAACACTAAACCTAGCCTAACACTAACCCTAATCCTAATCATAAACCTAGCACTAACCCTAACCCTCACTTTTAACCCTAACCCTAACCCTAAGTCTAAACCTAAACCTAAACCTAAACCTAAACATAAACCGAAATCCAAAATTCTATCTTACTCCTAAGCCTAAACATAAACCTAATCGTAACCCTAAACGCTAACCATAACTATCACTAAATCTAACCATAACACTAACACTAAAACTAACTGTAACCCTAACCCTAAATCCAACTTTAATATTATTCCTAAACCTAACCCTAATACTAATTCTAACACTAAATTTAACCCCAACACTAAACCTTAACCCTAACCCTACCCTAACCCTAATCCTAACCTAGCCATAAACCTAATTCAAAACTTTAATCGTAATTTTAACCCTAACCATAACACTAGCTCTAAACCTAACCCTAACCCTACCCTAATCCTACCCCTAACCAAATGTTATTCCTAAACCTAAATCCAAACTTTAATCTTATTCCTAAACTTAACCCTAACCCTAACCCTAAACTTAACCCCAAACCTAAACCATAACACTAACCATAACCCTAATCCTAACTTAACCCTAAACCAAAATCAAAACATTAATTTTACTCCTAAACCTAACCATAATCCTCACCCTTACCCTAACTCTAAACTATAATCCTAACCCTAACCCTAAACCTAAAACCGACCGTAACCCTAACCCTAACTTTACACTAAATCTAACCCTAACCCTAATCCTAAACTTAACCCTAAAACATAACATTAACCGTACCCTAACCCTAAAACTAACGCTAACCCTAACCTTAATTTTAAACCCTAATCCTAAACCTAAGCCTAACCCTAAGCCTTACCCTAACCCTAACATTAATCTTGTGCCTAAATTTAAATACAAATTTTAATCTAGCTCCTAATGATAAGCATAACCATGACCCTAACCCTAACCCTAACCCAACCCAAACTCTAACCCTAAAACTAATCATAACACTAACCTTAACTTCAACCCTAAAAAATAACCCTAACCCAACTCTATCCCAGACCAGCACCCTAATACTAATCTTACCCTAAACCTATCCCTAACCCTAACCCTAAAACTAACACTAAACCTAATGCTAAAGCGACCCCTTATTCTAACCAGAACACTAACCCTAAATCTAAGCCTAACCCTAACCCTGACCTAATCTTAACCCAAATCATGACCTTAACCATAACTTTAACATTACCACTAAACTAAACGTAACCCTAACAGCTAACACTAAACCTATCCCTAAGCCTAACGCTAAATTTAACGCTAAGCCTAACAAAAATCCTAACTCTAACACTACCCTGGTTCTAACACTAAACCTTAACCTTACCATAACGCAAAACCTAAACTTAACCTTAACCAAAACCCTAACCTTAACCCTACACTAGCCCTAACCCTAATCCTAGCACTAATCCCAAGCCTAAAACTAACATTAACCCTCTTACTACTCTACACCCTAACCCCAAACATAACCGTAACCCTAACGCTAACACTATACCTAATGATAAACCTACCCTTTATCCTAACCTGAACACTAACCCTAAATCTAAGCCTAACCCTACCCTGACCTAGACTTAACCCAAACCACAACCTTACTGTAAATTTAAGATTAACACTAAATTAAGCGTAACCCTAACAGCAAACACTAAACCTATCCCTAACACTAATCCTAACCCTAATCCTAAACCCAAAGCCTAACCCTATAACTAACCCTAACCCTAAACCTAAACAGAAACCAAAATTTATCTGACTCCTTGCCCTAACCCTAACGCTAACCATAACCTTAAGCGTAACCCTAACTGCTAACCCTAAACTTATCCGTAAACCCAAGCCTAACCCTAATCCTTACCCTAATCAAAACCCTAACCATAACACAACGTGGACAATAACTTTAACTCTAACCATAAACCTAAATGTAAGGCTAGTCATAACCCTAACCAAAACCCGAACACTACCCTAATCCTAAAGCTAACCCTACCCCTAACCCTAAATCTAGATGGATATCCAAACTTAAACTTACTCCTAACCCTAACCCTAAAACACTAATTCTAACACTAAACCTAACCTAACCCTAATCCTAACCCTAAAACCTAATCCTAACCCTAACCATAAACATTAACCCTAAACATAAACCTATTTTTAAATCCAAACTTTAAACTTAATCCTAAACTTACACTAAACCTAAACCTGACCCTAATCCAAACCCTAAATCTAACCCTAACCCTAACAATAATCCTAACCGTTACCCTAATCCTAACTCTAACCATTATCCTAATGCTAAACACTAACACTAACCTTAACCCTAAAACCTAACCCTAACCCTAACCCTAAAACTAAAACCAAAATTTAATCTTACCCCTAACCTAAATTTAACTCTAAAACAAACCCTAACCCTAACCCTAAAACTAATCCTAAAGTTAATCCTAATTCAAAACTTCCATTTCCTCCTAACACTAATAGTAACCCTAACACTAAACCTAACTCTAACCTTACCATAAGCCCTAACCCTAACGCTAAATCTACCCTAACACTAATATTAAACTTAATGCTAAAACAACCGGTATCCAAACCTGGACACTAACCCTAACACTAACCCTAATTCTAACCTTAAACATAATCCTAACCGGAAACTCAAACCTAACCCTAACCCTAATTCTAACCCTAACCCTAACTCTAATGCTATCATAGCCCTAACCCTAAACCTAATCCTAAAACAAAATTTTAAACTTACTCCTAACTCTAACTATAACCCTGAAGGTAAACTCTAACCCAAACCCTAACCCTGAACTTAATCCTAACCCTAACCCTAACCCTAAAGACTAATCCTACACCTAAACATAAAACTAACCCTAACCCTAATCCTAAACCCTAACCTTAACCTCAACACTAAACCCTTATTCTAAACCTACTCTAATCCTAACCCTAAACTCTAAACCTGACCCTAACATAACCCTAACCTTAAACCTACCTAACGCTAACACTAAAGCAAACACTAACCCTAACCTTAAACCCTAACGGTTATTCTAACCATAATCCAAACTCTGACCTTAAACTTAACCCACTCTAACCTTAATCCTAACCCAAAAACTATATCTAAAATTTAACCTTAATCCTAAATCTAACCATAACCCTCACCATAACCCTAACACTAACCCTAAACCTGACCCTAAACGTAATACTAACCCTAAAACTGAAACTAAACCAAACCCTATCACTAACCCTAACCCAAACTCTAAACCCTAGCAAATATTGAAACTTTGATCTTACTCCTAAACATAACCCTAAACCTATCACTAACAGTACCTTAAAACCCTATAAATATTCCAAACCCTAACCCTAACTCGAACTCAAATCCTTACTGTAACCATAATACTAACACTAAATTTAAATCCAAAATTTAATCTTTCACCTAACCATAACCTAACCAAGACACTACACAAAACCTAAATCTAAACCTAACCCAAACACTAACTTTTTCACTAACCCGAACCCTAACACTAACCATAACACTAAACCCTAACCTTAATCCTAAACTTAACTCTAACACTAGCTCTGACCTAAACCTAGTCCTAACACTAACCCAAACCCTATGCCTAACCCTAAACCTAAACCCTAACCCTAACCCTAAACCTAAACCCTAACCATAACCCTAACCCAAAACCAAACCCTATCACAAACCTTAACCCAAACTCTAACTACAACCCTAACCTGAACTCTAAAACTTAATGAAAATTAAAACTTTCATCTTAATCCTAACCCTAACTCTAAACCTTACACTAACACCAGCGCTAACTTTGAACCCTATCACTTATCCAAATCCTAACCAAACCTTAAAGAAATTTCTTACTCTTACCATAATTCTAATCCTAATCTAAATCCAAAATTTAATCTTACACCTAACCATAACAGTAACCATAATACTACTCTAAACCTAACCCTGAACCTAACACAAACACTAACACATACACTAACCATAACCCTAACTCTAAACTTAATCCACATCCTAACACTAACCATAACCCAAATCTAACCCTAAGCCTAACCTTAACCCTAATTCTAACTCTAATCCTAACATTAACCCTAACCCTAACCCTAAACTTACCCTAACTCTAACCCTAACCTAAACCTATCCTGACCCTAAACCTAACACTATCCCTAACCCTAAACCAAACCCCAACCTTAAACCTAACCTGAAACGCAAACCCTAATCCTCACCCTAACCCTAAACCTAACGCTAACTCTAACCCTAGCATAACCTAAACCTAACCCTAACCCTAACACTAAACCTAACCTTAACCTAACCCTAACCATAACCCTAAAGTTACCCTCAGCCTATCCCCAACCCTTACTTAAACCTAAGCCTAAGCCTAAGCCTAAACCTAACCCTAATCCGAACCTGAACCTAACTCTAACTCCAAGGCTAACCCAAACTCTAAACCTTAGCCAAAATTGACACTTTCATCTTACTTCTATCCCTAACCCTAAACCTACCAGAGACACCAACTTTGAACTCTATTAATAATCCAGATCTTAACCCTAAACTTAACCCAAACCATTACTCTAACCATAAATCTAACTGTAACTAAATCCAGAATTTAATCTAACACCTCACCATAACTTTAACCATAACACTACCCTAACCCTAACCCTAAACGTATCACAAACAATAACACTTTCACTAACCCTAACCCTAAACCTAACTCTAACCCTAACACTAAACCTTACCCTAACTTTAACCCTAAACCTAACCGTAACCGTAACCCTAAACCTAACCTAAACACTAACTTTTTCACTAACCCTAACCATAACCCTAACCTAAGCCTAACCTAATTCTAACCCTAAACCTAACCCTAACCTTAACACTACCACTAAACCTAACAATAACCCTAACCCAAAGCTAACCCAAACACTAACTCGTTCACTAACACTAACACTAACCCTCACCCTAAACCTAAGTCTAAACATAACCCTAATCCTAACCCTAGCATAACCCTAAACCTAGACCTAAACCTAACCCTAAATCTAACACTAAATGCTAATTCTAAAACTAACCCTAACCCTAATCCTATCACTAACTGTAATCCTTAATTTTAACCCTAAACCTAACCCTATCGCTAACCCAAACACTAACCTTTTGACTAACCCTAACCCTAAGCCTAACCCTAAACCAAACCTGACCACGAACCCTTTCACTAAACCTAAACCAAACCTTACTCTAACCGTAATTCCAATAATAAATAAAAATACAAAATTTAAACTTACACCTAAACATAACCATAAACATAACATTACCCTAACTGTAAACCTAACCTAACCCAAACACTAACACTTTCACTAACCCAAAACCTAATTCTAACCCTAAACCTAACCCTAACCTAACCCTAACCCTAACCTTAACCATAACCCTAACCTTAACCGTAACCATAACCCTAAACTTAACCGTAACCATAAACCCTAACCCTATTCGTAACCCTAACTTAACCCTAACACCAACCTAATGCTAACCTTAAACCTAACCCTAACACTAAACTAACCCTAAATCTAACCCAAATGCTAACCCTAAATCTAACCCCAACCCTAACCCTAATCCTCAACCTAATCCAAACACTGACACTATCACTAATGCTAACCCTAACCCTAACTCTAACCCTAATTCTAACAATAACCCTAAAGCTATTTCTAAACCCTATTTCTAACCCTAACCCTAAACCTAATTCTAAACCTAACCCTATCCCTAACCCTAAACCTAACCTAACCCTAAACCAAAACCGAACCCTAACCCAAACTCTAGCTCCAACCCTAAACTACACTCTAAACCTTAACCAAAATGGAAACTTTCATATTTCTCCTAACGATAACCCGAAATCTAAAACTAACACTAAATTAGGACCCTAAAACTAATCCAAATCTTAACCCTAACTTTAAACCAAACGCTTACTCTAACCATAATTCTAACCCTAAATCTAAATCCAAAATTTACTCTTACACTTAACCGTAACCCAAGCCATAACATTACCCTAACGCTAACCCTAACCTAAACAAAATACAAAACCTTTTGATAACCCTAAACCTAACCTTAACAATAATCAACACCTTAACCTAACCCTAAGCCTAATCCTAAACCTAACCCTAATCCTAAACCTAAACCTAACCCTAAAACTACCTTTAACCCTAACCCTAACCCTAAACTATCCGTAACCCTAACTCTAAACCTAACTTAAACAATAACTTTTTCACTAATCCTAACTCTAACCCTAACCCTAACCCCAATCCTAACACTAACCCTAACCCTAAGCCAAAACCCTAAGCAGAACCCTATCCCTAACATTAACCCTAACTCTAACCCAAATGTAACCCGAACAATAACCCTTTCACAAACCTAACCATAATGCTCACTCTAAACCTACAATTAACCTTCACCTATCCCTGAACCTAATCCTTTTTCTAACCACAAGCCTAACCCTAACCCTAAATTAACCTTAACCCTAACCAAAACCCTTACCACAACCCTAACCCTAACATAATCATAACCCTAACTTTAAAAAAAAACCTTATCACTAACCCTAATGCAAACTCTAACTCGAACACAAACCCAAACTTTAAAACATAGCCAAAATTGAAACTTTCATCTTGCTCTTAACCCTAAAACTACACCTAACACTAAAACTAACTTTGAACTCTATCACTAATCCTAATCCTAACCCTAACCCTAACCGTAACCCTAAATCTAACGAAAACTCTAATCACACCACTACCCTAATGCTAACCCTAATCCTAACCCTAATTCTAACCCTAATCCTAAACCTAACACTAACCCTAAAACCTAATTTTATCTCTAACGCTAATGCTAACACAAACCCTAAATCAAACCTTATCATTACTGTAAACCAAACACTAACTCCAACTATAACCCAAACTCTAAATACTAGGCTAAATCGAAACTTTCATCCTACTCCTAATTCTAACCCTAAACCTAATGCTAACACTAACATTGAACCCTGTTACTAATCCAAATCCTGCCTAACGAAACCAAAACCCTTAACCTAACCATAATTTGAACCCTAAATCTAAATACAAAATTTAATCTTACACCTAACCGTAACCATAACCATAACACTATCCTAATCCTAAACCTAAACCTATCAAAAACACTAACCCTTTCGCTAAACCTAGCTCTGACCCCTATCCTAGCCCTAACCCTAACCTAACCCTAACCCTAACCCAAACCTAACACTAACCGTAACCCTACCCCTAACCCTAAACCCTAACCCTAACCTTAAACCTAACTCTAACACTAACCCTGACCTAAACATAATCCTAATCCTAACCTTAACCCTATGCCTAACTCTAACCCTAACCCTAAACCCTAAACATAACCCTAACCCTAAACAAAACCATATCACAAACCTTAACCCAACTCTAACTACAATGCAAAACTAAACTCTAAAACTTAGCGAAAATTGAAACTTTCATCTTACTCATAACCCTAACTCTAAACCTAACACATCACTAACACTAACTTTGAACCCTAAAACTAATCCAAATCCTAACTCTAAACTTAAAGAAATCCCTCACTCTTACCATAATTCTAACCCTAAATGTATATCCAAAATTTAATCTTACACCTAACCATAACACTAACTATAACACTACCCTAAACCTAACCCTAACCATAATCTTAAAACAAACTCTATCACTAACCCTTACTTAAACACTAATTTCAATGCTAAACAAAAATCTAAACCTTATCAAAAGTTCAAACTTTCATCTTACTCCTAACCCTAACCCCAATCCTAAACCCTAAACCTATCCCTAAATCTAAACCTAACCATAACCCTAACCTAACCCTAAAATTAAAACTAAACCGAACCCAAACAATAACCCTAACCTGTACCCAAAACACTAACCCTAAGCCTAAACCTAACTTTAATCTTAACCCTAACCCTAAACCAAACCCTATCACTAACCCTAAACCCAAATCTAACTCCAACCCTAACCCAAAACCTAAACCTTAGTCATAATTTAAACTTCCATCTTACTCCTAATTTAACCCTAAACCTAACACTAACACTAACTTTGAACCCTATCCTAACCCTAACTTTAAAAGAACCATTTACTCTATAACCCTAATCCTAACCCCAAAACTAAATTCAAAATTTAATCTTACACCTAACCACAATCCTAACCAAAACACCAACCTAACCCTAATCCTAAAACTAACCCAAACACTAAAACATTCACTAACCCTAACCCTAACCCTCAACCTAAATCTAAACCTAACCCTAACCCTGACCCTAAGCTAAACGTAACCTTAACCCTAACCCTAATTCGATCCTAACCCTAAACCAAACCCTAACCAGAAACCAAAAACCTAACCCTAATCTTAACCATAACCCTAACCCAACCCTAACACTAACCTAACCATAACCATAATCCTAGTTCTAAACCTAACCCTAACCCTAACCCTAACTCAAACCCTAACCCTAACCATAAAACCTAACACTAACTTAAACCTAATTCTAACCATAACCCTAACCCTAATCCTACCCAAACGGTATCACTAACCCAAACCATAAACTTAAAACCAAAACCTAACGGAAAACCTTACTCAAACGATAATTCTAACCCTAAATTTAGATTGAAAATTTAATCTTACCTCTAACCCTAACAGTAAACGTACCCAACCACTAACACTTCCGCTAACCCTAGCTCTAACCCTAACCCTATCCGTAACTCTAACCCTAACCTAACCTAAACCTAACCCTAACCCTAACCCTAACCCTAATTCTAACCCTAACCCTAACCCTAAACCCGAACCATAACCATAACTCTAAACCTAACCTAACATAAACCTAAACCTAATCCTAAAACTAAACCTAAACCTAACTCTAACCCTAACACTAACCTTACCCTAACCCTAACCCTAACCATAACCCTAACCATAACACTACCCTAACCCTGACCCTAAACCTAACACTAACCCTAAATCTAACCTTAACCTAATTCTAACCCTAACCTTAACCCTACGGCTAACCCTATTCCTAACCCTAATCCAGAACAAAACCCTATCACTAACCCTAACTTAAACTCTATATGCAACACTAACGCAAACTCTAAAACTTAGCCAAAATTGAAGCTTTATCTTTCTCCTAACCCTCACCCTAAAACTAACACGAACACTAACTTTGAACCCTATAACTAATCCAAGAACTAACCCTACCTTTAACAGAAAAGCTTACTCTAACCATAATTCTAACCCTAAATATGATCCAAAATTTAATCTTAAACCTAACCATAACCCTAATGGCAACACCAACAAAATGCTATCCCTAAACCAACCCAACACTAACGCTTTCCTAAACCTAACAATAAACTTCACCCTAACACTATCCTTAACCCTAACCCTGACACTTAGATAAACCAAATTTTAACCCTAACCCTAAACCTAAACCCTAACCCTAACCCTAACCCTAATCCTAACCTAAACCTAACCCTAAACATAACTCTAACCCTAAGCCTAACCCTAAGGCTAACCCTAACGTTAAAAGAAACCCTATCACTACACCTAACCCAAACTCTAACTCCAAACCTAAAACAAACTATAAACCTTAGTCAAACTTGAAATTTTCATCTTACTCCTAACCCCAACCTCAAACCTAACACTAACACTAACTTTGAGCTCTAGCACTATAACAAATCCAACCCTAACCCTAACCTTAACCCTAATTCTAACCATAAAACTAATCATAACACTACCTTAACACTAACCATAAACCTAACACAAACATTAACTTTTTCACTAATCCTAAACCTGACATTAAACCTAACGCTAACCCTAACCCTAACCTTAAACCTAACTTAAACATAACCCTAACACAAACCCTAACCCTAACCCTAACCCTATCCCTAACACTAAACCTAAACCTAAGCCGAATCCTAAACCTAAATTAACCCTAACCCTAAACCTAATTTTAATCTGCCAAACATTAACTCTTTCACCAAACCTAACCCTATAAAAAACACTAACCTAACCCTGACCCTAACCCTAATCCTAACACTAACCCTAAACCCTAAACTTAACCCTAACCCTAATCCTAATTATATCCATAACCTAAAGTTCTAACACTAAGCCTAACCCTAACCCTAACCCTAACCCAAACCCTAACACTAAAACAAACCCATTCTCTAACTCTACCCCAAACTTTAACTCCAAGCCTAACCCAAACTCTAAACCTTAGCTAAAATTAAAACTTTCATCTTACTCCTAACCCTAACCCTAAACCTAACACTAACACTAACTTTGACCCTGTCACTAATCCAAATCCTAAACATAACCTGAAACCAAAACCTTACTCTAATTATAATTCTGAGGCTAAATATAATTCCAAAGTTTAATCTTATACTTAAATATAACCCTAATCATAAAACTACCCTAACCCTAACTGTAACCTGAAAGCTAAACCTAAAACCTAATACTAACCTTAAGCTTAACCATAACCCTAAGTTTAACTGAATCCTAACCATAATCTAACCTTAATCAAACCCTAACCCTAACTCAAAACCTAAATTCTAACCCTAACACTAACCCTAAACCTAACCCTAACACTAAACTATAAGACTAAGCCTAAGCCTAAGCCTAACCCTAAACCTAAACCAAACCCTATCACTAACCCTAACCCAAAATATAAATCTAAACCTAACCCAACCCCTAACCTTAGACAAAATTAAAACTTTCATCTTACTTCTAACCCTAACCCTAAACATAACACTAACTTTGACACCTATCAATAATTCAAATCATAACCCTAATATGAACCCAAACCCTTACTCCAACCATAATTCTGACTCTAAATTTAAATCCAAAATTTTATTTTACACCTAACCATAACCCTAACCATAACACTACCCTAACCTTAACCCTAAACCTGACCCAAACACTAACTCTTTCATTAACCCTACCGTAAACCTCCTCTAACCCTAACCCTAACACTAACCCTAAACCTAAAACCTAATTCTAGACCTAAACCTAAACCAAACTCTAATGCAAAACTAACCGAAACTCTAAACCAGAGCCAAAATTGAAACTCTCAACTTACTACAAACCCGAACCCTAAACCTGACACTAACACTAACTTTAAATGCAATCACTAATAAATCCTATCCCTAAACCTAACCCAAACATTAAAACTATCAATAAACCTAATGCTAACCCTAACCTAAACCTAACCCTAACCATAAACCTAAACCTAACCCTAACATTAACCCCAATTTTAACACTAAACCTAAACCCAAACCCTACCCTAACCCTAATCCTTACTACAACCATAATTCTAACTCTAAATTTAAATCCAAATTTTAATCTTACACATAACCATAACCCTAACCATAACACTAACCCTAACCCTAACGCTAAATCTAAGCCAAACACTACACTTTGACTAACTCTAACTCTAACCCTAAACTTAACCCTAAACCTAACCCAAACACTATTTCATTAACCCTAACCGTAACCCTAACCCTACTCTAACCCTAACCCTAACACTAACCCTAACCCTACCCATAACACTAACCCTAAGCCTAACCCTAAATCTAAAAATTAAACATAACCCTTACCCTAATCCTAACCCTAACCCTAAGCTAAATCTAAACCTAACACTCACCCCAACCCAACCCATCACCCTCACCGTAACCCTAAAACCTAATTCTAACCCTAAACCTAACCCTAACACTAACCATACCGTAAACCAAACCCTATCTCTAAACCTAACCCAAACTCTAACTCCAACACTAACCGAAACTCTAAACCAGAGACAAAATTGAAACTCTCAGCTTACTACTAACCCTAACCCTAAACCTATCACTAACATTCTCTTTGGACCCTATCAATAATTCAAATCCTATCCCCAACCATAACCAAAAAGCTTACTCTAACCATAATTTTAACCCTAAATCTAAATCCAAAATTTAATCTAACACCTACCATAACCCTAACCATAACACTATCCTAACCCTAACCCTAAACCTAATGCCAACACTAACTCTTTGACTAACCCTAACCCTAACCCTAAACCAAACCCTATCTCTAACCATAACCCAAATTCTAACTTTCAACTCTAATACAAACTCTAAACCTTAGCCAAAATTGAAACTTTGATCTGACTCCTAATCCTAAGCCTAAACCTAACACTGACACTAACTTTGAACCCTATCACTAATTCAAATCCTAAACCAACCATAACCCAAACCCTTACTCTCACCATAATTCTGATGCTAAATATAATTCCAAACTTTAATCTTACACTGGACCATAACCCTAAACATAAGACTACCATGCCCTAACTCTAACCCAAAACTCTAACAATAATTACTCTAACAATAATTCTAACCCAAAATTTATATAGAAAATTTAATCGTACACCTAACCATAACACTACCGTAAACCTAACCCTATGTCTAACCCTAAAACCTAAACCCAACTCTAAATCTAAATGCTAACCTTAACCCAACCCATTACCCTAACCATAATTCAACCCTAAATCTAAATCCAAAATTTAATCTTACGCCTAACTATAAGGCTAACCGTAACACTATTCTAACCTTAACCTTAAAACTAACCCCAAAACTAACCATTTGACTAACTCCAATCCTAACCCTAACCCTAAAGCTAACCCTAAACTGAACCCAAACCCTAACAGTATTTGAACACTATACCTAATCCTAACCCTAAACCAAACCCTAACCCTGATGCTAATCTTAACCTTAAATGCATAACCCTAATTCTAAACTTAACGCAAATTCTAACCCAGCCCTAACACTATCACTAACCCTAACCCTAACCCTAACCCTAATTATAACCCTAAATCTAATATTAACACAAACCTAACACTAACCCTAACCTAACCCTAACCCTAACCCTAACCCTAATTCTAACCCTAAATCTAATATTAACACAAACCTAACACTAACCCTAACCTAACCCTAAACCTAACCCTAACCCTAACCTTACCCTAAACTAACGCTAACCCTATCACTTACCCTAAAGCAAACTCTAACTATCCCTCTTCATAAACCGAACTCGAAAACTAAAACCAAACTCTAACCCTAACCCTAAACTTAACTCTAACGCAAACCCAAACCCTAACAATTACACTAACACAAACCCTAACCCTTACAGAAACCCTAACCCTGACCCTAACCTGAAACCTAACGCTAAATCCTAACCTAACCCTAAACCTAAACTTAAACCTAACCCAAACCCTCACCCTAACCGTAACCCTAAACCTCACATAACCCTAACCAAAACCCTAACCCTAACCCTAACCCTAAACGTAAGACTAACCTTAACCCTAACCCTAACTCTAAACTTAAAACTAAACCCGAACCCTAACACTAACCCTAACCCTAAACCTCACCCTAACCTAACTGTAACCCTAACTCTAACCCTAACCCTAACCTAAACCTTACCTTAATCCTAAACCTAAGAATAATCCTAAACCAAACTCTATCACTAACCTTAACCCAAACTCTAAACCTTAGCCAAATTTGAAAAGTTCGTCTTATTCCAAACCCTAATCCTAAAGCTAACATTAACATAACTTTGAACCCTATCACTAACCCAAACCATAAACCTAACCCTAACCCAGACCCTTACACTAACCATAATTCTAACTCTAAATCTAAATCCAAAATTTAATCTTACACAAAACCATAACACTATGATACAATCCTAACCCTAACACTAAACCTAACCCAAACATTAAACCTTTGACTAAACCTAACATTAACCCTAATCCTAACCAAAACCTTAACCCTAATGCTAAACCTAACCTAAAACCAAGCCTAACCCTAACCCTATCCCTAACTTTAAACCTAAACCCAAACCCTATCCCAAACCCTAACCCTAACCTACACCCTAACCATAATTGTAACCATAACAATAAACATCACCCTAAACCTGACCATAACCATAATGCAACCCCCTAATCCTAACCTAACACTAACCATAACCCTCAACCTAAACCAAACACTAACCCTAAAACCTAACCCTAACCTAAAACTAACCCTAACCCAAACCCTAACTCTAACCTATACCTAACCCTAACCCTAGCACTAACCCTAACTTTAACTCTAAACTGAAAACGTAACCCTAACTCTAAACCTAACCCTAACCCTAACCCTAACTCTAAACCCTAACCCTAACCATAACCATAAACCCTAACGCTAACCCTAACCCTAAACCTAAACCCATCCGTAACCCTATTGCTAACCCTGAATTCTAACCCTAATCCTAACCCTAACTCTAACCTTAGCCCAAAACCTAAACTAACCCTAACCCTAACCCTAACCCTAACCATAAACCTAACCCTAATTCTAACCCTAACCAGAACCCGAACCCTAAACCATACCCTTTCACTAACCCGAACCCAAACAATAACTCCAAACCTAACACAAACTCTAAACCTTAATAAAAATTGAAACTTTCATCTTACTCCTAACACTAACCCTAAACGTAACATGACACTGACTTTGATCCCTATGACTAATCCAAATCCTTACCCTAACCCTAACCTAAAATTTTAAACTAACCAGAATTCTAACCCTAAATCTAAAACCAAAATTTAAACTTACACCTAACCCTAACTCTAACATTAAAAGAAACTCTAATCCTAACCCCAACCTAACCTTATCTATAACACTAACACTAAACCTAACCCTAAAGCTAAACCTAACCCTAAACCTAAACATAACCCTAACACTAACCTAACCCTAACACTAACACTAACCATAAACACTAAACATAACCCAAACCCTTAATCTAACCATAATTATACCATAAATCTAAATCCAAAATGTAATTTTACACCAAAGCATAACCCTAACCATAACAGTACCCTAACACTAACCCTAACCCTAACACTAACCCTAAACCCTAACCCTAACCCTAAACCAAAACTTTAACCCTAAGTCAAACCCTTAAGCAAACCATAATTTTAACCCTAAATCTAAATCCAAATATTAATTTGACACCAAAACATAACCTAACCATAACAGTATCCTAACCCTAAACCAAACTAACCCTAACCCCTAAACCTAAACCTAAACCTAAACACTAACCCTACCCAAATCCTTGCTTTAACCATAATAATAAATCTGAAACTAAATCCAAAATTTAATCTTAAATCTAACCAAAATGGTAACTATAAAACCACCCTAACCCTAAATTTAAACCTAACAGAACACTAAACCATTCACTCACCCTAAAGTTAACCCTAACCCTAACCCTAATCCTAACCCTATTCCTAACCTTAACCTAACCCTATACATAAACCTAAACCTAAACATAACTCTAAACCTAGCCGTAACCCTAAACCTAACCCTAGCCTAAATATAACCCTAAGCAAACAGTAACCCTATACCTAAACCAAACCCTAAAACTAACTCTATACCTAACTCTAAACCTAAACTCTAATTCTAACCCTAACCCAAACTGTAAACCTAGCCAAAATGGACTCATTCATCTTAATCCTAACCCTAACTCTAAAGCTAACACTAACACTCACTTTGAACCATATCACTATTCGAAATCCAAACCCTAAACCTAACCCAAACCCTACTCTAACCATAGTTATAACCCTAAATATAAATCCAAAATTTAATCTTACACATAAAAATAATTCTAAGAATAACACTACCCTAACCCTAACCCTAAACCTAACCCTAACCTAACCCTAAACGTAACCCTACCCAAACCCTAACTCTAACCTAACCCTTATCCTAACCCTAACCCTAACAATAACCCTAACCCTACCCAAACCCTATCACTAACCCAAACCCAAACTCTAAATCTTAGCCAAAATTGAAACTTTCATCTGGTTTAAACGCTAACCCAACCTAAAACTAACATTACCTTTGAAACCTATCACTATTCCAAATTCTAACCCTAATACTAAACCAAACCCTTTTTTGTATGTGTTTACATAGTATCAGCTGATGCTTTCTTGGAGACTATGGTTCTCTGAGGTGTAGTGCTCTGCCGTGGATGATACTGAAATCCGGGTGTTAGCAGAAAGCCGCAATGAAATACCAACAGTCGTGTCGGCATGGGTTTTCTGTTCCTGCGGGTGAGAACACGACAGCAAATATAGCTCCCAATAAACGTATTCAAGGTCACTGACGTAGTGCTCTGACGTGGATGATACTGAAATCTGCGTGTTAGCAGAAAGCCACAGTCGCGTAAGCCTGCTGCTGTGCTTTCCTGCGATTCAGTGTATGGAGACAGAGCTCTTTCTCAAATCAGAAAAGTATTCAACGATGTACACTTAAGGACTCTACACATCCTCTGCATTGAGTGCTCTCTGAGGCTCTGCAGAACACACTGATATCAGCACTGAGTCAATACCTGCACTTCTGGCTTACGCAAGGACGGGATTCAAAACCTGTTTCGTTGAACTGTGGTAACGTAGAAATGTAACCTTAAACCTATCGCTAACCCTAAAATTAAAACTAAATCCTAACATTAACCCCTAACCCTAAATTTAATACTGTATCTAAACCTAAATTTAAACTTTAATCTTACTTCTAACCCTAACCCTAACGCTAATCCTAACCCTAACTCTAACCCTAACGTAACCCTAAACCTAATCCTAAATCCAAACTTTAAAATTACTCCTTACACTAAATGTAACCCTAAATGTATCCATAACCCTAACCCTAATGTTAATCCTAAATACAAACTTTAAATTTACACCTAACTCTAAACCTAAACCTAATCAAACCCTAAACTAACCCTAACCAATTTCTAACTCTAACCCTAATACTAACCCTAAGCCTATTTCTAAAATTAACCCTAAATCCTAATCTTAACCTATCCCTACCCTAACACTAAACCTAATGCATACCCTAACTCTAAAATTAAATAAAAAATTTAATCTTACTTTACTCTAAACCTAACCCTAACCCTATTGCTAATTTCAGACTAACAGTAATCCTAACACTAACCATAACCCTAACCCTAACACAAACCCTAAACCTAAACCTTAACCTAAACGTAAACCTAACCCTAAACCTAAACCTAAAACGAAATACAAATTTGATTAATACTCTTAATTCTGGTCCTAACCAATGCTAACCCTAATCCCTAACCATAAGCCTAACCCAAACCATAACCCTTATCCTATTCTTAAACCTAAATCCAAAATTTAATCTTACTCCTAAACTTAACCCTAACACTAACCCTAACCCTAACCCTAACACGTACCCTAGCCTAACACTAACCCTAAACCCTAACCGTAACCCTAATCCTGACCCTAAACCTAACTGTAAACCGAAAGCCAAACTTTAATCTTATTCCTAACCCTAACCCTAAACCTAAAAATAACCCTAACTGTAACTCTAACCCTAAACCCAAACCCTAACCCTAAACTGATCACCAACAATGACCATAAACCTAACCCTAACCCTGACCCTAATTCTAGCTGAACAGTAACCCTCACCCTAACCATAACTTTAAACCTGACCCAAACCCTAATTGGAAACCCTAACCCTAACCCTAACCCTAACCTTAAACGTAAACCTAACGCTAACCATAAACCTAAACAGAAATCCAAATTATAAACTTAGTCTTAAACCTGATCCTAACCAATCACAATCCTAATCCCTAACCATAAAACTATCCCTAACAGTAATCCTATTCCTAAACTTAAATCCTATCTTTAATCTTATTCCTAACCTTAACCCTAACCTTAACCTTAACCCCAACCCTAAATGCTAACCCTAATTCTAACCATAACCGTAAACCTAACCTAACCATAAACCTGAACCAAAACATTAATTTTACCCCTAACCCTAACCATAATCCTCACCCTAAACCTAACCCTAACCCGAACCCTATACCTAACCATAAACCTAAATGCAAACTTTGTCTCACACCTGTTTCTAAACTTAACCCTAAACCTAACCCTATCCTAACACTAACCCTAACCCTAAACCGAACACTATCCCTAACCCTAATTCAGATGCTAACCCTATCTTAACCCTAACTCGAAACCTATACCTAAACATAAACCTAACCCTAACTCCAAACCTAAACCAACATTTAAACATAAATCTTACTACTAAACATAAATCTAATCCTAAACCAACCAAAATCTATCCCTAAATCTTAACAAAAAGCTAAACATTAAACTTACTTCAAACTCTTACGCTAAACCTAACAATAACCTTAAACATAACCCTAACAATAAACCCTAACCCTAACCGTAACCTAAACCTAAAACTAAACCCAAAATTCAAACTTCCTCATAACCCTAGCCCTAAACCTAACCCTAATCTGAACACTAATCCTAATCCAAACCCTAACACTAACCCTAATCCCTAATCCTAAACCTAACACTATTCCTAACCCTAAAACTAACCTTAACCGTAACCCTAACCCTAATCATAACCAAACACTATCCCTAATCCTAATCCTAATTCTAACCATAATCCTAACCCTAACCTTAACCCTAACCCAAAACGTAAAACAAAATCCAAACTTTAAACTTACTCCTAACGCTAACCCTAACTCTACCACTAACCATAAAACAAAAACTAACGCCAGCCCTAAACCGTAACCCTAAACCTAATTCTATTCAATAACCTAAATCCAAACTTTAATTTTACATTTAAGCCTAATTCTAATTCTAACCCTAATCCTAGCGCCTGTCTTACACTAATCTTATACCTAAGCATAACCTTAACCCTAACCCTAACCAAAAATCTAAGGCCTAACTCTAACCCTAACCCTAACACTAACCGTAACTCTAAACTGAACACTAAACTGAAACTGAAACCGAAACCGAAATCCAAATTTTAATTTAACCCTAAAGCTAACCCTAACCCTTACACTAATTCTAGTCCTAACCCTAACCCTTACACTAATTCTTATCCTAACCCTAACCCTCCCCTAATCCTGACCCTAAACCTAACTCCATCTAAATCCAAAATGCAATCCTAATCATAAACCTAACCCTAACCCTATACCTTATCCCAAAACCTAACCTTAATCTTATCTCTAAATATGACACTAATTTAAACTTTAATCTTATTTCTAACACTAAACCTAACCCTAACACTAACCGTAGCCCTTACTCTAACCTTAAAACCTAACCCTAATGTGAACCCTAATTCTAACCCTAACCCTAATCCTAAATCCAAACTTCAATCTTACTCCTGACCCTAAACCTAATCCTAAACCTAAACCATATTCCTAACCCCAACCCTAACACTTATCCTAACAATAACCTTACAACCTAACTATAACCCTAACTGTACCATAAACACTACACTAATCCTAACCCTAAAAATAACCTAACCCTAACACTAAACCCTAATAATAAAAGTAATTCTAACTCAACACCTAAACCCAATCCTAACCCAAATTTTAACTCTAAACCTAAACAAACCCTAAACCTAAAATCAAAATATAGTCTTATTCCTAACCCTAACCGTATCCCTATCTTTACCCTAATTCTAACCCTAACCAACCCAGACCCTAACCCTATAATCGAACACTAATTCTGACCTAAACCTAACCTAACTAAACCTAAATTGAAACTTTCATCTTATTTCTAATTCTAACCCTAAACCTAACCTTAAACTTAACACTAACCATAAACCTGCCCTATCCCTAACCATAACACAAACCTTAACTCTAAATCTACACCCTAACCATAACCCTAACATTGGCCCAGCCCTAACTCTAACCCTAAACCTAACTCTAATGCTAACCATAACCCTAACACTAACCTTTACCTAATCCTAAACCCTAATCCCATCCTAAACCTAACTCTAATGCTAAACCTAACACTAACCCTAACCCTAACATTGACCCTAACCCTAAACCTATCCCTAACCCTAACACCTACCCTAACCCTAATCCTAACCCTAAACTAACCCTAACCCTAACTATAAGTATAACCCTAACGTAACCCCAACCCTAACCCTACGCCTAACCCAAAACATAATTCTAAAGCCTAACTCTAACCCTAACCCTAACCCTTAACCTGAACTGAAATCCAAAATTTAAACTTACTCCAATCCCTAACTCTAAACCTAATAGTAACCCTGATACTAACACTAACCATAAACACTAAATTTAATGCTAACTCTAACACTACCCCAATGCTGAAACTAAATCCAAACTTCAATGTTACTCCTAACACTAAGGCTAACACTAACCCTAACCAAAACCAAACCAAACACCCTATTCACTAATCGTAACCCTAAAACCAAAGTAACCCTAACCCTAAACTAACCCTAAATTGAAACTTTAATCTTACTCCTAACCCTAACCCTAACTCTAACTCTAACCCTAACGATCACTTTAACTCTAACTCTAAACCTAACCATAAACCTAAATGAAAACTTTAATCTTACTTTAAACCTAACACTAACTCTAACCATAACCGTAATCCTAACCCTAAACATAACCCTAAAACTAACCATAACCCTAACTCTAAACACTAAACCTAAAACTAATCCTAATCACAACCTTAATCCTAACACTAATCCTAATGATAAAACTAAATCCAAACATTAATCTTACTCCAAACACTAACACTAACACTAACCCTACCCCTACACCTAACCCTAACCCTAACCTAAACCCTAACTCTAACCCTAACACTACCCTAACACTAACACTCAACATAACTCTAAATCTACACTTATCCTAACCAGAACAATAACTCTAACCCTAAACGTAACCCTAATCCTAATCCTAACCTTAACCCTAACTCTAACCTTAACCCTAATTAAACAATAACACTAACTTCAGGGTAACCACAACCCTAACCCTAAACCCTAACCATAACCCTAACCCGAAACTTAAACCCTAACCATAACCGAAACCCCAAACCTACAACTAATCCTAAATCCAAACTTCCAACTTAATCTCAACCGTACCCAAAACCTAATCCTGACTCCAAACAAAACCCTAAACTTAACCCTACCCCTACGCCTACCCTAACCCTAACCCTAACTTTAAACCTAACACTAAACATTAAACCTAACCCTAATTTCAAAACTAAACTCTAACCCTAACCATAATCCTAATCCTAACCTGAATTTTAAACACAAGGTAAACCCTAACCCTAACACTAACCTTGACCAAAAAACCTAACCTTAACTCTAACCGTAACTCTAATCCTTAAGACAAATCGAAATCAAAATTTCAATCTTACTCCTAACCCTACCCCTACCCCTATCCTTAACTCTAAACCTACCCTAAACCTAACACTAAACCTAACATGAACCCTAACATTAAACCCTAACCCTAACACTAACCCTGATCCAAAACTTGATTGGAACGCTAACCCTAACCTTAACCATAGCGCTAACCCTAAACCTAAACCCAAATTTTAATCATATTTTTTAATGCTAACACTAAAGCGAAACCCTAACCCTAACTCTAACTCTAATCCTGTGCCTAAACCTAAATCGAATTTTAATCTTTCTCCTAATCTTAACCATAACCAAAACACGAACCAAAACTCTAACCCTGACCCTACACCTAACCCTAAAACCTAACCCTAACCCTAATCTAACCCTAACACTAACCCTAAGCATATCCCTAACCCTAACCCTATCCCTAACCCGAACCCACGCCTAACCATGATGCTAACCCTAATCCTAAACCTAACCCTAACCCTAACCCTAAACCTAACCCTAACCCAATCCTAAATTAAAATCTAAGCCTAAATTGAAACGTTTATCTTACTCCTAAACCTAACCTTAACTCTAATGCTAGACCTAAACCTAAATTCAAATATTAATCTTACCCCTAACCCTGACCCTAACCATAACATTAACACTAACGCTAACCCTGAACCCTGAAACTAACACTAACCTTAACCCTAATGCTGACCGTCGATTAACACTAAGGCAAAACCTAATTACAATGCTAAGCCCCTACCCTAAACCTAAACCTAAACCCTAACCCTAACCCTAACCCTAACACTAACCATAACACTAACCCTAATCCTAAAGTCTAACTTTTATCTTACTTTTAACCCTAACTCTAACCCTGAGTTTAACCCTAAAACCAACCCTAACTAACCCTAATCCTAAACCCTAACCCTAACGCTAACCCTATAACGAACCTTACACCTTAGCCTAACGCTAATCATAAAACTTAATTCAAAACGTAAATTTACTTATAAACCTAATCCTAAACCTAAATCTAACAAACACTAACACCAACACTAAAACCTAACCCTAAACCTAACCCTAAAGCTAACCCTAACTATAACCTTAACCCTAATCCTAATCCAAATTAAACTTAATCTTAACATTTAACCAAAACCTAACCCAGACACTAACCTAAACTCTACACCTAACACTAACCCTAACAATGACCCTAACCCTAACTCTAATTTTAACCTTAACCCTATTTTAAATCCAGATTTAAAACTTAATTGTAACGCTTATCCAAAACTTAACCCTGACCATAACTCAAACCCTACCCCTAAAACTACCCCTAACTCTAACCCTATCCCTAAACCTAACCTTAACCCTTATTCTATCCCTAACCTTAACCTAACATTAACCCTAACACTACCCACTAAACCTAATCCTGACCCTAATCAGAACCCAATCCGTAACCCAAAACTTAAACATAAACTGAAACCTAAGTTGAATATTTAATCTAACTCCTAAACCTAACCCTAAACCGAAACCTACCCATGAACCTGAATTCAAAACTTAATCTTACTACTAACCCTAACTGTAAGACTACACTAACCCTAATTCTAACCCTAAACCTATTCCTAACTCTGACACTAAACATATACCCTAGCACTAAACCTAATCCTAACCCTAACCCTAACCCTAATACTTACCTAAATAGAAATCCAAACTTTAATCCTATGCCTAACCCTCAACCTAATCCTAACCCTAACTCTAACCATAAATCTAAAACATAACCACAACCCAAACTCTAAACCTAAACCTAAACCTGACACTAAACCTAACCCTAACACTAAGTCCAAACTTTAATCTTACTCCCAAACCTAACCTTAACCCTAACACTAACCCTAACCATAACCCTAACATGAAGGCTAAAACATAAACCTTACCGTAATGCTAACCCTATCCCTAAATAACCCTAAACCTAAATCAAAATTTAATCTTACTGCTAACCCTAACCATAACCCTAACCCCAACCCAAACCCTAACTTTACACATTAACCCTAATCTAACCCTAATCCTAATTAACACTAACCCTATCCCTAAACCTAAAGCAAAAGCCAAACTTTAATCTTACACCTAACCCTAAACCTAAACCTATTCTAAACTGACCCTAATAATAACTAAAACCTAACCATATAATCTAAATCAAAATTTAATCATACTTTTAACTTTAACCCTAAAAGTAACCCAAACTCTGTTCCTAGCCTAACTCTAATCCTAACCTTAACCATAACCTAAACATAAATGTAAACCCTAGCCCTAGTATTAACCCTAACCGTAACCCGAATCATAATCCTAAAATTAACCCTAAACCTAAACTGAAATCCATATTTTAATTTTACTCCTAACGCTAACCCTAACTCTAATCCTAACCCTAAACCCTAACCCAAACCCTAAACCTAAACCTAATCCTAATCCTAATCCTAAACCTAAATCCAAAATATAAACTAATTTCTAAACTTAACCCTAAGCCTAACCCTTAACCAAAGCATAACCTTAACCCCAACCCTAAACCCTAACACTAACCCTAACCCTAACCATAACCATAACCTAACCCTAAACCTAAATCAAAATATTAATTTTACTCCAAACCCTAACTGTAACCCTAACCCTAAACTGAACCCTAAACCTAACCATAACCTTAACACTAACCATAACCCTAACCCCAACCATAACCCTAACACTAACCCTACCGTAACCCTGACCCTCACCCTAATTCTAACCTTGACCTGAAACCCTAACCCTAACTTTAAAACAAACACTAATTCTAAACTTAAATCCATAATTTAAATATACCTTTAACCCTAACTTTAACCATAAACCTAATTCTAACCTTAACCCCCACCGTAAACCCTAACTTTAACCCTCACCCTATCCCTCACCGAACCCAAAAACTAATTCCAAACTTTCATCTTACTGCCATACATAACCCTAATCCTAACCCTAATGGTAAACCTAGCCTAACACTAACTTAACCCAAATCATAACCCTAAACCCTACCATAACCCTAACACTAAAACCTAACCCTAACCCTAACACTAATTCTAATATTAAACCTAAACCGAAAAACAAAGGTTAATTTTACTCCTAACTGTACCCTTAAACCTAAGCCTAACTCTATCCCTTACCCTAACCATAAAATCTAACCCTAAGCTTAAGCCTAAACCTAAACCTAACCTTAACCTTAACCTTAACTCTAACGCTAGCCCTAAACCAAATCTGAATTTTAATCTTACTATTAAGCCTAACCCTAACCCTAACCTTAAACCTGACACTAACATGAAACCCTAACCCTAACAGTGACCCTATCCCTAAATCCAAACTTTAATTCTAATGCTAACTAGAACCCTATCCCTAACCCTAACCCTAACTCTAAAACTACACACTAACCCTAACCCTAACATTCCCTAAACCCTAACACTAACCCTAACACTACCCTAACACTAACACTAAACCTAACTCTAAACCTACACTTATCCTAACCAGAATAATAACCCTAACTTTAAACCTAAACCTAATTTTGATACTAACCTTAACCAAAACCCTAACCTTAACCATAACTTTAACAGTAACATTAACCTAAGTATAACCCTAACCCTAACTCTAAACCCTAACTGTAATGCTAACCCAAACCCTAAACCTAAATTAAATCAAAACTTTAAACTTAATCCTAACCCTTACACAAAACCTAACCCTGACTACAAACAAAACCCCAACCTTTACTGTAACCGTAACCCTAACCCTAATTTTAACCATGACACTAAACACTAAACCTAACCCTAATCTCTAACCTAAACGCTAATCCTAAACCCTACGGTAATCCTAACCCTAACATGAAACACAAGGCTGAACCCTAACCCTAACCCTAACCCTTAACGAAAATCAAAATCCAAATTTTAATCTTACTCCTAAACCTAACCCTACCCCTATCCTTAACCCTAAACCTACCCTAAATCTAACACTAAACCTAACACTAACCCTAACACTAAACCCTAATCCTAATCCAAAATCTGACCGGAACGCTAACCCTAACCTTAACCGTAACGCTAACCTTAAACCTGAATACAAATTTTAATCATATTTTTAACCCTAACATTAAAGCGAAACTCTAACCCAACTCTAACTGTAACCCTGTGCCAATAGCTAAATCAAATTTTAAACTTGCTCCTAACTCTAACCGTAACCGTAACGTGAAACTTAACTCTAACCATGACCCTACACCAAACCCTAAACCCTAACCCTAATTTTAATTCTAACTCTTACCATAACACTAACATTAAACTTAAATCAAAACTATTAACTCCTAACCCTTAAACTAACACTAACCCTTACGCTAACCCTAATTCTAAACCTAACCCTAACCCTAACTTTAATCCTAACTCTAACTCTAACCTTAATCCTAACTCTAACGCTAACCATAAACTTATCCCTAACCCTAACCCTATCCCTAACCATAACTTACACCTAACCACAACACTAACCCTAATCCTAAACCTATTCTAACCCTAATCCTAACCCTAACACTAAACCTAACCCTAACCTAATCCTGAATTAAAACCTAAGCCTAAATTGAAATATTAATCTTAATCCTAAAACTAACCTTAACTCTAACCATAAGCCTAATCCTAAAACGAACCATAAACCTAAATCCAAACGCTTTTTTACCCTAACCATTACCCAAACTCTAACTGTAACACTAACTCTAAACACGAACCCTGACACTAATCGAAACCTAAACCTAACCCTAACCCTAACCCTAATCCTTACCAAATCCCTAAACCTAAACCTAACTTTAACTCTAAAAATAAACCCTAACCCTAAGCCTAAATCTAACCCTAAACACTAATCCTAACTGTAACCCCGAACCTAACCCTAACCCTAATCCTAAACCCTAACCTTAATCCCAACCCTAAACCCTTATCCTAACCCTATTCTAATCTTAACCCAAAACCCTAACCTTGACCCTAACCGTAACCCTAACCCTAAAATTAAACCTACCCTAACACTAATACTAGACCAAACACTAACCCTAACCATAAAGCCTAACCCTAATAATAAACCTTATTCAAATTCTGATCCTAACCCTGAACCAAACCATAAATCTAAACTAAATTTAAACACTAACCAAATTCAAAATTTAATCTTACTATTAATTCTAACCCTAACCATAACATTAACACTAACCCTAACTCTATCATTACCCTAATCATAAACCTAACCATAACCTTAACCCCAACCATAAAACCTAACATTAATCCTGCCCTAATACTAACCTTAAAACCTAACCTTAACCCTAACCCTAACCCTAAACCTACCCTAACTCTAACCCTAACCCTAACAGTTACCCTAACCATAATCCTAGCTCTAAACCCTAACCCTAACCCTAATCCTAACCATAACATCATACGTAACCCTAACCCTAAATTTACCCTAGCCCTGACCCTAACCCTAATCCTAATCTCAACCATTAAACCTAACCCTAACACTACCCGAACCCTAACCCTAACTCTAACTCTAAACTTAAATACAAAATTTAATCTTACTCCTAACTCTCAGCTTAACCCTAAACCAACCCTAACACTATCCCTAAACTTAAATTCTAATACTAAATATGAGCTTAACCCTAACCCTAACCTTAACCCTAACATTAACCATAACGCTAACCCTAAACCTAAATCCAAATTTTAGTCTTATTTTTAACACTAACCCCAAAGCCCAACTCTAACCCAAAAACGAACTCTAATCCTATGCATAAACTAAATAAATTTTAATCTTACTCCTAACAGTAGCCACAACCATAATCCTCACCCTAACCCTACCAATAACCCTAACCTGGGCGCTAAACTAATCCTAAAACCTAAAGCTAACCTTAATTCTATCCCTAATCTAACCAAAACTCTAAACAAAATACAAACTTTAATCTAACACCTAAGCCTAAAACTAACATTAACCCTAACCATAAACCTAAACTGAACCCTAACACTAAACTTAAAACTAACCCTAACCTTATCCTAACCCTAACTCTAACCATTACCCTAAACATAATGCTAACCATAATCCTAAACCTAATTCTAAATCCAAATTTTAAAATTAATTCTAAACCTTACCCAAAACCTAACAATGACCCTAACCCTAACTCTAAACCCTAACCTAACATTAAACCTTAACTAAACCTTAACACTAACCCTAACTCTAACTCTAATTCTTACCCTAATCCTAAATCCAAACTTTAACTTAATTCTAAACCTTAGTCAAACCTAAACCTGACCCTAAGCAAATTCCTAAACCTAACTCTAACCCTTACACAAACCCTAACCCTAACTCTTACCTGAACCTAAACATAACCCTAAGCATAACCCAAAATCCAATCTTCAATCTTACTCCTAAAACTAACCCTAACACTAACCCTAACCCTAAACCCACCCCAAACCAAACAATAAAACTAACACTAAACTAAACCTAACCCTAACCCTAATAGAAACACTCATCCTAGCCCTAAACCAAAACCTAACTCTAAACTTAAGCATAACCCTAAAACTAAATCCAAATTTAATCTTACTCCTAACCCTAACCCTAACCCTAACTCTAACCCTAAACCTACAAAAACGTGAACCCTAAAACTATACCCTTACACTAAACCTAACCTAAACCTAGCCCTAAACCTAAGCCTAAATTGAAACTTTAATCTTACTCCGAGTCTAAACCAAATGCTAACCCTAATCCTAACCGTAACCTTAACCCAAACCTGAACCTTAACGTTTACCCTAATCTTAAATCCAAACTTTAAACTTAATAGTAAACCTTACCGAAACCTAACCCTGACCTTAATTCAAACCATACACCTAATCAAACACTAACACTAACCCTAACCCTTACACTTACTGTTAGGTAACCCTAACCCTAACTCTAACCCTAATGCTAAACCCTAAACCTATCCCTAAACCTAAACCCTACCATAACCCTAATCCTAACCCTAGCTCTAACCTAAACCTAACCCTAACCCTCGCTTTAACCTTAATCCTAACATTAACCCTAACCTAAAATTAATGCTAATCTTGAACCTAAAACTAACCCTAACCATAACCATAAATCTAACCCTAAACCTAACAATAACTCTAACTTCAACACTAAAACAAAACCTATCACTAATCAAAGCCAAACTCTATACCTTAGCCAAAATGGAAACTTTCAACTTTCTTCTTCCCCTAACCCTAAACCTAACAGTAATACTAACTTTGAACTCAATCACTAATGCAAATCCTAACCCTAAACCTAATCCAAACCCTTAATCTAACCATAATTCTAACCCTAAATCTAAATCCAAAATTAAATCTTGCACCTCACCATAACCCTAAACATAACGCTACCCTGACCAAAGCTAAACCTAATCCAAACACTAACCTTTTCAATAACCCTAAACCTAAACGCAACCCTAACCTTAACCCTAACCTAACCCTAACCCTAAATGTAACCCTAAACCTAATCCTAACATAATCCCAACCCTAACCCTAATCCTAACTCTAACCTTAACCCTAACCCAAATATTAACCCTTTTACTAACCCTAACCCTAAACTTAACACTAAACAAAACCCTATCACTAAGCCTAACCCAAAATCTAACTCTAACCCTAACCAAAACCATACACCTTAGCCAAAATTGAAACGTTTATCTTATTCCTAACCCTAACTCTAAAAATAACCCTAACCTTAACATTGACCCTAACCCTAATTGTAACCCTAAACAATAACCTGAACCATAAACCTGAAACCTAACCCTAACCCAAACACTTACTCTATCTGTAATTCTAACCCAAAATCTAAATCTAAATTTTAACCTTACACCTAACCATAACCCTAAACATAACACTATACTAACCCTGAACCTAAACCTTAAGTCTAACACTAATCCGAAACCTAAACTTAAGCCTAACTCTAATCCTAAACCTAATTCTAAATGTATCCCTAACCCTAAACCATAACCCTAACCCTAACCCTAATCCTAACACTAACCCTAACCCTATCCATAACCTTAACCCTAAATCTAATCCTAACACTAATGCTAACACTAACCCTAAAGCAAATCCTATCACTAACCCTAACCCAAACTCTAACTCTAACTGTAACCCAAATGCTAAACCTTAGTAAAATTGAAACTTTCTTCTCACTCTTAAACCTAAACCTAAACCTAACACTAACACTAACTTTGAATCCTATCACTAATCCAAACCTTAACCCTAACCCTAACCCTAACCCTAATCCTAAAACAAACCCTATCACTAACCCTAACACGAATGCTAACTCGAACCCTAACAGAAACCCTAAACCTTAGCCAAAATTGAAACTTTCATTTTACTTCTAACCTTAAACCTAAATCTAACACTAACTTAACTTTGAACACTACCACTAATCCACCTCCTAAACCTAACCCTAACCCAAACCCTTATTCTAAACATAATTCTAACCCTAAATCTAAATCCAAAGTTTAATCTTACACCTAACCATAACCCTAACCATAACACGACACTAACACTAACCATAAACCAAACCCAAACACTAACCCTTTCCTGAACACTAAATTTAACCCGAAACTTATACCTATCCCTAACACTAACCTAACCTGAACCCTAACCTTGAGCCTAACCCTAACCTAACCCTAATCCTATCCCAAAGCCTAAATTGAAACCTAACCCTAATCCTAACCCTAACCCAAACACTAAACCTTTCACTAACCCTAAATCTTACCTTAAGCCTAAACCTAAGG
Organism: Rousettus madagascariensis; assembly: GCA_028533395.1. NCBI lineage: Eukaryota > Metazoa > Chordata > Mammalia > Chiroptera > Pteropodidae > Rousettus > Rousettus madagascariensis. Next base: position 82,172,856 of record CM052782.1, on the reverse strand, counting down.
CTAACACTAAACCCTAACTAAACCTAACAGAAACCCTAGCCGTAACCATAACCCTAACCATACCTAATGCTAAACCTAAACTTAACCTAAACCTGAACGTAAAACCTAATAACCCTAACACTAATCCTAAAACTACTCCTAAGCTAAACCTTCACTGAAACCTAACCATAAACTTAACACTAACTCTAACCCTAAAGCTAACCTTAACACTAACCCTAACCCGAACCCCACACCTAACCCAACCCTAACCCGAACCGTAATCCTAACTGTAAACTAAACCCCATCACTAAACATATCCCAATCTCTAACTCCAACCCTAACCCAAAATCTAAACATTAGCAAAAATTCAAACTTAATCTTACTTTTAAAACTAACCCTAAAAGAAATACTAACACTAACATTGAACACTATCACTAATCCACAACCTAAACCTAAACCTAACACCAAACCTTACTCTAACCACAATTGTAACCCTGAACCTAAATCCAAAATTTAATCTTGCACCTAACCATAACCATAACCATAACCCTAGCCTAAACCTAACCCTAAACCTACCCAAACGCTAACACTTTTACTAACTCTAACCCTAAACATAACCCTGACTCTAACCCAAACCATAACCCTAAACTATCACTAACCTAAACCTAACACTAACCCTAACCCTAATCCTAACCATAACCCTAACCCTAACCCTGAGCCTAACTGAAAACCTAAATACTAACCCTAACCCTAAACCTAACCTTAATCTAACACTAACCATAACCCTACCCTTAAACCTAACTGGAACCTAAACTTAAACTTAACCATAAACCTAAATAGAACCCTAATCCAAATGCTAACCCTTAACCCTAACACTAACCCTAAACCTAGCCGTAATTCTAACAGAAACCTCCATTCTTACCCTAAACCTAACCCTAACCCTAAAGCTAACCTAAACCTAACCATAAACCTAACACTTGCCCTAACCCTATTCCTAAACCTAAACCTAAATCTGACCCTAACCATAAACTTAACCCTAAACCTAATCCTAACACTAACCTAACCATAACCCTAACCTAATCCTAACCCTAATAATAAAACTTAACCCTAACCCTAAACATAACACTAACCCTAACTCTAACCAAAACCCAAGCCTAACCCTAAACTTAACGCTTAACCATAACCATAACCATAACCCCTACCCTAACCCTAACCTTAACCCTGACCCTACCCTACCCTAACTGTAAGCCTAACCTAGGCCTAACCCTAAACCTAACACTAACCGCACCCCTAAGGCTAAACCTAAACCCTACCCATAACCATAACCTTAGCTGTAACTCTAACCCTAACCCTAACCTAACCCTAACTAGAAAGCTAAAACTAAAATCTAAAACCTAATCCTAACCCTAGTCGTAACCCTAACCCTAACCCTAGTCATAACCCTAACCCTAAAATAAATCCTAAACCGAACTCTAAACCTAACACTATCCTAACCCTAACCATAAAACTAACCCAAACACTAAACCTTTCACCCACCCTAAACGTAGCCCTAAACCTATCCTTATCCCTAACCCTAACCCTTGCCCTAACCCTAACCCTTGCCCTAACCCTAACTCTAACCGTAACCTAAACCTAAGCCTAAGCCTAACCCTAACCCACATCCTAACACTAAACCCTAATTCTGTGCCTAAATGTAACTTTACCCTAACCCTAATCCTAACCCTAACCCTAACACAAATGCTTTCACTAACCCTAACCGTAACTCTAAACGTAACCCTCAGGATAACCCTAAACGCTAACCCTCATCATAACACTAGCCGTAACTCAAGCCCTAACTCTAACCTAAACCTAACTCTAATATCTAACCCTAACCAAAACCCTAGCCGTAACCTTAACCCTAACCTAACCCTAACCCTAAATGTAACCCTAAACCTAACCCTAACCTAATCCCAACCCTAACCCTAACCCTAACTTAAGCCTAATCCTAAACCTAACACTGAACCTAATCCTAAAACCTAATCCTGTCTGTAAACCTCACTTTAACCCTAACCCTAATCCTAAAAGTAATGCAAACACTAACCCTTTCCTAACCCTAAACGTAAGCCTAATGCTTACCCTAAGGCGAACACTAAACCCCAAACCTAACCATACCCTAGCCTAATGCTAACCCTAACACTAAACTAACCCAAACCCTAACACTAACTCTAAAATCACACCCTAACTCTAACCATAACCCTAGCCCCAAACCCTAATTCGAACCTTAACCCTAACACTACCTTAACCCTAACCATAAACCTAACCCAAACTCTAACCATTTCACTAACCCTAACCTTAAACCTAAACATAACCCTAACCCTAAACTAACTTTAAACCTAACCCTAACCCTAAACCTAACCCAAACACTAACACTTTTACTAACCCTAAACCTAAACCTAACCATAACCATAAACCTAATGTAACCCTAACTCAAATCCTAAACCTAACCCTAACCCTAATCTTAACCTAACCCTAACACTAAGCCTAAAACTGAGGCTAACGTAACCCGAACCCTAAACTAACACTAATCTTAACAATTACCATAACCCCAACCTGAACCCTAACCCTAACCCCAAACCTTACCCTAACCCTAACCTAACCATAACGTTAACCCTGACCCTAACCCTATCCTAACCCTAGCCTAACCTAAGCTTAACCCTATCCCTAACCTTAACCCTATCCCTAAAACTAAACCCTAACCCTATCCTTAACCCTAATTTTAACCCTAAACCAAACACTAACCATTTCACTAACACTAAACCTAATGCTAACCCGAACCCTAAGGCTAAACCTAAACCTAACCCTAGCCATAACCCTAACCCTAACCCTAACCCTAACTTAAACCTAACCAGAAACCTAACCCTAAAATATAAAACTAACACTAACCCTAGCCATAACCCTAATCATAAACTTAACCCTAACCATAACAATAAATCCTAAACCGAACCCTAATCCTAACACTATCCTAACACTAACCATAAACCTCACCCAAACACTAACCCTTTCACTAAACCTAAATATAACCCTAACCCTATCCCTAACCCTAACCCTAACCCTAACCAAAGCTTAACCCTAAACCTAACCCTAACCCTGATCCTAACGCTAAATCCTAAACCTATGCCTAACCCTAACTTTAACCCTAACCCTAATCTTAACCCTAACCCTAACACAAACGCTTTCCCTAAACCTAACCCTAACCCTAACTCTAACACTCAGGATAACACTAAACCCTAACCCTAACCGTAAACCTAGCCGTAACACTAGCCCTAATTCTAACCTAATCCTATCCTTAACCCTAACCCTAACCCTAAAATCTACCCTAACCTAAATCCTGGGCGTAACTCTAACCCTAATCCTAATCCTAACCTAACCATAACTCCAACCCTAAATCTAAAGTCTAAACCTAACCCTAATCCTAGCCCTAACCTAACCTTAACCTTAATCTTGACCATAACCCTACCCTAACCCTTAGACTAACCTAAGCCTAATTGCAACCCGAACCCTAATTCTAAACTCACCCTAACCCTAACTTTAAAACTAACTCTAACCCTAACGCTAACTTTAACCCTAAACCCTAAGCCTAAGCCTAGCCCTAATTTAACCCTAACTTTAATTTTAACATAACCCTAACCCTAACACTAACCTTAACACTGACCTTAACCCTAACCCTAGCCCTAAACCTAAACCTAACCATAAACCTAACCCTAAACTTAACCCTAGCTCTAACACAATATTAACCCTAACCCTAACTTTACCCAAACCCTCACCCTAAACGTAACTTTAACTCTAAACCAAACCCAATCACTATCTCTAACCCAAACCCTAACTCTAAACCTAACCCAAACTCTAAACCTTAGCCAAAATTGAAACTTTCATCTTACTCTTAAACCTAACCTGAAACCTAACACTAACGCAAACTTTGAACCCTATCACTAATCCAAATCTCAACAGTAAACCTAACCTAAAATCTTACTCTAACCATCATTCTAACCATAAATCTAAACCCCAAATTTAATCTTACTCCTTACCATAACCTTATCATAACACTAGCCTAACCTTAATCCTAAACTTAACCAAACACTAACCCTTTCACTAACCATAACCATAATACTAACACTAATGTTAACCCTAACCTTAACCATAACCCTAAACCTAACGCTATCCTAACCCTAACTCTAATTCTAACCCTAACTGTAAACCTAAACCTTAACCCTAAACTTAAACCTAAATGTACCCTAACCCTAACCTAAACCTAACACTAACCATATACCTAACTCTAATCCTAACCAACCTAACCCTAACCCTAAACCTAATGCTAATACTAACCCTAATTCTAAACATAACCCAAAACCATAACTCTCACCCTCAGCCTCACCCTAACCCTAAACCTAACTGTAACGCCAACCTAACCTAACCCTAACACTACCCCTAAACCAACCGAAACATTAACCCTTTCAGTAAACCAAACATTAACCCTAACCCTAACTTTAAACGGCACCCTTACCTAACACTAACCCTAACCATAACTCTAACCCTAAACCTAACACAAACTCTAACCCTAACCTAACCATAACCTAACAATAACCCTAAAGCTAACCATAACCTTAACTTAGCCCTAACCCTAACACTAAATTTAACCCTAACCCTAACCCTAATCCTAAAACTAAACCCTAACCCTAACCCTAACCTTAACTTAATTCTAAACTTAACCTGCACCCTCACTCTCACCTTAACACTAAGTTTAACCCTAACCTAATGCTAATGCTAACCTTGGCCCTAATCGTAACCATAACCATAAACATCACACTAAACCTAACCTTAACCTTAACTCTAAATTTAATACTAAACCAGAACCTAACACTAACCATAACCCAAACTCTAAACCTTAGCCAAAATTGAAACTGTCAACTTACTCCTAAGCCTAACCCTAAACCTAACACTAAACTAACACTAACTTTGAACCCTATCACTAATCTAAAACCTAACCCTAACCCTAACCCAAACCCTTACTCTATCCATAATTCTAACCCTAAAACAAAATCCAAAATTAAATCTTACACGTAACCATAACCCTAAACGTAATGCTACTCAACAGAAAGCTAAACCTAATCCAAACACTAACGGGTTCACTAACACTAAACCTACCCCCAATTCTATCCTTAACCATAACTTAACCCTAACCAACACCAAAACCCTAAACCTAACCCTAACCATAACCCTAACTCTAACCTTAAACCCTTACTATAACCCTAAACCTAACCGTAACCTTATCCCAAAACTTAACTCTACCCCTAACTTTAAACTCAAACCCTAACTCTAAACCTAAGCCTAACCATAACTATAACTCTAAACCTAATCCTAACCTAACCCTAACATCAATCTTGACCCTACCCTGAACCCTAACCTAACTCTAACCCTAACCCTAACTTTAAGTCTAACCTTAACCCTTACTCTAACCATAATTCTAACCCTAAATCTAAATCCAAAATTTGAAATTACAGCTAACCATAACCCTAACCTAACAGTAACAAACCCTAACCTTAAACCTAACCCAAAAACAACACCTTTCACTAAACCTAACTCTAATCATAACCCTAACCCTAACCCTAACATAACCCTAACCTAACCCTAACCCTAACCAAACCCCAACCCTAACCCTAACCCTAAAACTAAACCTAAATCTAAAGCCTAACCCTATCGCTAATCCTAATCCTAAACTTAACCCTAACCCTACCCTAACCATAACCTTAATTCTAACTTTAACCTTAACCTACCCCTAACCCTAATGCAAACCCTAACCATAACACAAACCCTAACGATAACCCCAATCCTAACCATAATTCCAACACTAACCCTAACCCTAATCTTCTCCCTAACCTAACCCTAACCCTAATAATACCCTAACCAAATACATAAACCTAACTCTAAACTTAACCTAACTCCAACCCTAACCCTTTACCAAACTTTAACCCCAAACCAAACCCTTCACTATTCCTAACCCAAAGTCTAAAACTTAACGAAAATTGAAATTTTCAGCTACTCCTAGTCCTATCCCTAAACCTAACACTAATACTAACTTTGACCCCTAACACTAATCGAAACTAACCCTTACCATAATACAAAACCTTACTCGAACCATAATTCTAACCATAAATCTAAATCCAAAATTTAATCTTACACCTAACCAAAACTGGAAGCATAACAGTAACCAACCCTAACCTTAAACCTAACACAAAAACAACCCCTTTCACTAAACCTGACCCTAATCATAACCGTAGCCCGAACCCTAACATAAAACTAACACTAACCCTAACCAAACACCAAACCTAACCCTAACCTCAACACTAAACCTAATTCTAAAGCCTAACCCTATTGCTAACCCTAACCCTAAACCTAACCCTAACCTAACCCTAACACTAACCCTAACCCTAAACCTAAACATAACTCTAACCCTAAACAGAACCCTAAAACACAACCTAACCCTAACCCTAACCCTAACCTAACCCTAAACCAAAATCAAAACATTAATTTTACTCCTAAATCTAACCATATTCATCACCCTAACCAGAACCCTAAACTATAATCCTAATCCTAACCCTAACCCTAACACCAAATGTAATCCTAACCCTAATGTTACACTAACCCTGACGCTAACCCTAATCCTATCCTTAACCCTAAAACCTAACATTAACCGTACCCTAACACAAAAACTAACGCTAACCATACCCTTAACATTAAACCCTAATCCAACCTAAGCCTAAACTTAACCCTTTTCCTAACCATAAAATTAATCTGGTGCCTAAACCTTAAATACAAATTTTAATCTTGCTCCTAAACGTAACCATAACCATGACCCTAAACCTAACCCTAACCTTAATCCTAACACTAACCTTAACTTCGACCCTAAAAAATAACCATAATCCCACCCTAACACTGACCAGCACCCTAATACCAATCTTACCCTAAACCTAACCTTAACCCATGCCCTAAAACTAACACTAAACCTAACACTAAACCTACCCCTTATCCTAACCGGAACACTAACACTAACTCTAAGCTTAACCCTAACCCTGACCTAACCTTTAACCCAAACCATAACCTTAACCATAACTTTAACATTACCACTAAACTAAACGTAACCCTAACAGCTAACACTAAACCTATCCCTAAACCTAACCTTAAACTTAACGCTAAGCCTAATTAAAACCCTAACTCTAAAACTACCCTGGCCCTAACACTAACCCTTACCCTTACCCTAACGCAAAACCTTAACCCTAACC
>CM052782.1:82127910-82165061 GCA_028533395.1 Rousettus madagascariensis | reverse complement strand
TTTAACCCAAACCATAACCTTAACCATAACTTTAACATTACCACTAAACTAAACGTAACCCTAACAGCTAACACTAAACCTATCCCTAAACCTAACCTTAAACTTAACGCTAAGCCTAATTAAAACCCTAACTCTAAAACTACCCTGGCCCTAACACTAACCCTTACCCTTACCCTAACGCAAAACCTTAACCCTAACCCTAACCCTATCCTAGCCCTAACCCTAACCCTAATCCTAAACCTAAGCTTAACCCTAACCCTCTCACTACTCTATACACTAACCCCAAACATAACCATAACCCTAAAGCTAACACTATACCTAACGTTAAACCTACCCCTTACCCTAAACTGAACACTTGCCATAAATCTAAGCCTAACCCTAAATCTGACCTAGCCTTAACCCAAACCATAACCTTACCGTAATTTTAACATTAACACTAACTTAAGCATAACCCTAACCGCTAACACTAAACCTATCCCTAAACCTAATCCTAACACTAATCCTAAACCCTAATCCTAACACTAAACCTAACCCTAACCCTAAACTCTAACACTAACCCTAAACCTAACCCTAAATCTAATTGTCACCCTAACTCTACCCTAACCCTAAAGCTACCCTAAACCTATCCCTAAACCTAACCCTAACTATAAACCTAATTCTAACACTAACCCTAAAACCTAATCTTAACCCTAACCCTAAAACTAACCCTAAACTTATACCTAACATAACACTAAACCTAAATCTAAATGATAATCTTACTGTTAACCCTAAACATAATCTTAACTTTAACACTAACCCTAGCCTAACATTAACCCTAACCATAGCCATAACCCTGAACACTACCCTAAACCTACCCATAACCATGAACCTAACCTTATTTTTAACACTCACCCTAAACCTGATCCTAATCAAACCCGAAACCTAAGCCTATATTCTAACCATAACCATAACCCTAACCCTAACCATACTCTAACTATAAATCTAAATCTAAATGGAAACTTACATCTTACTACTAACCCGAACCCTAACCGAAACAATAAACCTAAAACTAAATGCAAACTTCAAACTTAATCTTAACCCTAATCCTAACCCTAACCCTAAACGTGACACTAACCCTAATCCAAACCGTAACCCTAACACTAACACTAACACTAACCCTAACCTAACCCTAACTCTAACACCTAATCCTAAATCCAAACTTTAAACTTAATCCTAACACTTACCCTAAACCTAACTCTGACCTTAACCCAAACCCTAGATGTATCCCTAACCCTAATAATAACCCTAACTGTTACCCTAACCCGAACCCTAACCCTAACCCAAACACTAATCGTAAACACTAACACTAACCCTAACCCTAAAACTAACCCTAAAGTTAATCCTAATTCAAAACTTCGAATTTCTTCCTAACACTAACGGTAACCCTAACACTCAACCTAACTCTAACCCAACCCTAAACCCTAACCCTAACGCCAACTTACCCTAAAACTAATACTAAACTTAATGCTAAAACTACCCCTTATCCTAACCTGGACAATAACCCTAACTCTAACCCTAAACAAAACCTAACTGTAAACCCAAACCTAACCCTAACCCTAACTCTAACCCTAACCCTAACCCTAACCCTAATGCTGTTATAGCCCTAACTCTAATCCGAATCCTAAATCCAAACTTTAAACTTACTCCTAACTCTAACTCTAACTATAACCCTAACAATGAACCCTAACCCTAACCCTAAACCTTAACCCTAACACTAACCCTAACCCTAACCCTATACTTAACCCTAACCCTAAACCTAACCCTAAACACTAATCCTACCCCTAACCATAAACCTAATCCTAAATCTAATCCTAAACCCTAACCTTAACCTTAAACACTAAACCCTTATCCTAAACCTATTCTAAATCCTAACCCTAAACCCTAAACCTGACCCTAACCTAACCCTAACCTTAAACTTACCTTACCCTAACACTAAAACAAACACTAACCCTAAACTTAAACCTTAACTTTAATTCTAACCCTAATCCAAAACCTGAGCCTAAACCTAAACCCAAACTTTATTTTTACGCCTAACCCTGCCCCTAACTCTAACCTAACACTAAATCCTAACTGTAATTCTGACCCCAAAACTAACCAAATTAAATCCTACTCTTAAACCTAACACTAAACCTAAACCTGACCCGAACCCTAACAGAAAGTTAACCCTAACCCTAATCCTAAATCTTACCCTAATCCTAACCCTAGCCTTAACATTAACCCTAAACCTAAAAAGAAATCCAAACTTTAAACTTACTCCTAACCCTAATGCTAACCCTAACACTAACACTAACCATAACCCTAACCATTAACCCTAAACCTAAACCTAATCTTAAGCCTAACCCTAACCTAACCCTAAAGTTAAATTTTAATTTTAATCTTCTTCCACCCCAAACTCTAACACTGACCCTCACCTTAACCCTCACCCTAACCCTAAAACCTAACCCTAACCCTAAACCTATCACTAACCCTACTCCTAACACTAACCCTGACCCTAAACATAAATCGAAACTTTAATCTTACTACTAAACCTAACACTAACACTAACCCTAACCCTAACACTAACACCAACCCTAAACCCTAACCACAACCCTAACCTAACCCTAAACCTAAATCAAAATTTTAAACTTACTTTTAAACCTAACCATATCCCTAAACCTTACCGTAACCCTAATTCTTGTCTTATACTAATCCTAACCTTAACCATAACAGTAACCCTAATCCTGACCAAAATTCTAAGCTCTCTCCCTAACCCTAACACTAATTCTAACCCTATACCTTAAACGTAACCCTAACCTTAACTCCAAACCTAAACCCTAACACTAATCATAACGCTTAATCTAACTTAACTTTAAACCAAAACAAAAACATTAATTTTACTTCTGTTACTATAACACTCACCCTAACCTTAACCCTAACCCTTATCCTAAACCCTAACCCTAATGATAACAAACCCTAAACCTAAATCCAAACTTCAATCTTATTCCTAAACCTGTCCCTAAACCTAACCCTAACCCTAACACCAACCAAAATCCTAACCTTAACTTTACACTAACACTGACACCGACCCTATTTCTAACATTCATTCTAAAACCTAACGTTAACTGTACCCTAACCCCAAACTTAACGCTAACCCTAACCTTAACCTTAAACCCTAATCCTAAACCTTAGCCTAACCCTAATTCTTACCCTAATGTTAATTCTATGCCTAAACCTAAATGCAAATTTTAATCTTACTCATAGCCATAACCATAGCCATGACTCTACCACTTCCCTTATCCCTAACCCTGACCCTAAACCTAACCCTAATCCCTAACCTTAACCTTACTTCTAACAGAACCCTAAGCCTATCTCTAAACTTAAATCTGAACAGTAATCTAGCTTCTTACCCTAAAATTAACACTAACTGTACCCCTACCCTGAACCCTAAACCTAACCCTAAATGTAACCCTTACCCTGACTCTAACACTAACCCTAACCTTAATGCTAACACTGACCCTAACTCTACCCTAATCCTAAATCCAAACTTTAAACATACTCCTAACCCTAATCCCAAACATAACCCTGAACTTAAATCAAACCCTAAACCTAAATCAAAAATCTAATCTTCCTCTTAATCCTAACCCTAACCCTAACCCTAACAATAACCCTAACTTAACACTAAGCCAAACTCGAAACCCTAAAACTACAACTAACCATAACCAAAACCCTAACCCTAAATTTAACAATAAACCTAAAATGAAATGCAAATTTTAATCTTACTCCTATCCCTAACTCTAACACTACTCATAACTCTAACCCTAACCCTAATCCTAACCCTAAACTTAAAATCAAAATTTACCCTTATTCCTAACCCTAACCCTAACCCTAACACTAGCCCTAATTTTACCCACCCTAAACCCTATCCCTAAACCTAACTCTAAACCTAAACCAACCCTAACACTAACCCTAATGGTCACCCTAACCCTAACCCTATCCAAAACCCTAACTCTAACTCTAAAACATAAACCCTAACCCTAACCCGAAACTTATTTCTAACCCTAACCCTAACCCTAACCATAAGCCTAAACCTAAAACAAAACTTTAATCTTACTTCTAAAATAAACCCTAACCCTAACCCTAACACTAACACCAATTGGAAACTCTAACTTAAAACCTAACCGTAACCTAATATGAAACATAAATCAAAACTTTAATCCTAAATCCAAATTTAAACTTTCTCCTAATGCTATACCTAACCCTAACCCTAACTCTCAATGTAACCCTAACACTGTAACCCTAAACCTAAACCTAAACTTAAACGTAACCCTAAGCTTAAATCTAACCCTAACACTAACCCTAAAACCGAACCCTAAAACTAAACCTACCCTCACATTAACTTTAGCTCAAAACAGAAACCTAACCCTAAACCTAATCTTAAACCTAAAAACAAAATTTAATCTTACTCTTAAACCTAAACCTAACCCGAACCCTAACCCTAACTATAAACCTAAACCTAAATGTAAACTTTGATCTTACTCCTAAACCTAACACTAAACTTAAACCTAACCCTAACTCTGATGCAAAACCTAACCCTAACCCTAACGCTACCCTAAATATAACACTAACCCTAACTCTAAATCTAAACCTATTCCTAAACTTAAACTTAAATTGAAAATTAAATCTTACTCCTAAAACTAAACCTAAGTCCCATTATAACTCTAACCCTAAAACGAAACACAAACCTAACAGCAAACTTTAATCTTATTCCTAAACGTTAAGTTAACCCTAGCTCTAACCCTGAACAGAACCCTAACTGTAATCCTAACCCTAACCCTAACCCTAAACTGAAATCCAAGCTTTAGATTTACTTTTAACCCTAACACTAAACCTAACCCTAACCCTAAAACATAACCATAACCCTAACCATAACCCTAACACTAACCCTAACATTGAACCAAATTCCAAAATTCAATCTTACTCCTAATCCTAACACTAACCCTACACCCTAAACCTAACCTTAACCCTAAACCTAACAGTAACACTAAACCTAATAGTAAACCTACTCCTTATCCTAACCAGAACACTAACCCTAACTCTAAGCCTAATGCTAACCTTGACCTAAACTTAACCCAAACTATAAACTTACCCGTAACTTTAACAATAACACTAAACTAAGGGTAACCCTAACAGCTAACACTAAACCTATCCCTAAACCTACCCCTAAACTTAACCCTAAGCCTAACCAAAACGCTAACCCTCACCCTACCCTAACTCTAAACTTAACTCTAACTTTAACCCTAACCCCTAACATGAAACCCAGCCTTAACTCTAACACTAACCCTAAAACCTAGGATGCCACAACCCAAAAACTAAATCCAAACTTTAATCTTACTCCTAACACTAACCCTAACACTGATTCTAATCCTAAACACTAACCATAATGTTATCCTTAACCTTAAAATGAAATACAAATTTGAATCTTATTCCTAACCATAACCTTAACCCTAACCCTAACTCTACCCTAACGCTAACAATAACCATAACCCTAACTCTAGCACTAACACTAATCCCTAAGCTAATGTTAACCCTAAACCAATATTCAAACTTCAATCTTACACCTAATTCTAACCCTACTTCTAATCCTAAACTTAAACCCTAACCTAAATTTTACTCTCACCCTAACATTAATCCTAACCATAACCCTAACCCTGATACCTAACCCTAAACGTGACCCTAATCTTAACACTAACCATAATGCTAAACCTAATCCAAACTTCAAACTTCCTCCTAAATCTAACCCTAACACTAATCCTAATATTAATCCAAATCCTAACCCTAATCCTAACTCTAACCCTAACCCTAAACATAAACCGAAATCCAAACTTAAAACTTACTCATAACCCTAAACTTAACCCTAATCCTAACACTAAACCCTAACTGTTACCTTACTCTAACACTAACTCTAACCCTAACCATGAACCTAAAGTTAAACCTAACCCTGCCCAACCCAGAGTTCAATCTTACTCCTAACCCTAACTCTAACGCTAACCCTAACCCTAGCACTAAATCCAAAACCTAACCGTAACCCGAACCCTACCCTAACCCTAACCCTGCCCTAACCCTAACACTAATCCTGACCCTAACTCTAAAAATAACCCTACCCTTAACGCTAACCAAAACCCTAAACCTAACCCCAAAACTAAACCTAAAATCAAAATATGATCTTACTCCTAAACCTAACCCTAACCCTAACTCTATACCCTAACCCTAACGGTAACAGGACCTTAACATTAAATCTAACCCTAACTCTACACTCTAACCCTAAACTGAACCCTAACCCTAACCTTAAAACCAACCCTAACCATAATCCTAACATGAAACCCTAATTATAAACCTAATCTTAACCCTAACCCTAACCCTAACACTAACCTTAACCCTGAACATAAACCTAAACCAAAAGCCAAACTTTAATCTCGCTCCTAACCGTAAGCTTAACCTTAACACTAACCCTAAACCTAACTGTAATAATAAAACCTAACCCTAAACCTAAGACCAAAAGTAACCCTAACCTGAAACTTAAACCTAAATTCAAATTTTAGTCTTACTAGTAACCCTAACCATAATCCTAACCTTAACCCTAAGGTAACACGAAACCCTAACCCTAACCCTAAACCTAAACCTAATCTTGTGCCTAAACCTAATCCAAAATTTAATCTTACTCCTAACCCTGACCCCAACCCTAACCCTAACACTAACACCAAACATAAACCCTAACCCTAACCCTAAACCTAACATTATCCTTAAACCTAAACTAACCCTAAACCTAAATCAAAATTTGATCTTACTGCTAACACTTACCATAACTCTAACTCTAACCCTAATGCTAACCCTAACCCTAAACCCTAACCCTAAACCTAATCTTAACCCTAATCCTAAACTTAAACCTAATCATTACCCTAAAGCTAAATCCAAACTTTATCCTTACTCCTAAACCTAATGCTACCCATAACCCTAAACCTAACCATAACCTTTACCCTAACAACTACACTAAACTCTAACTCTAAACCTAACCCTAACCTTAACACTAACATCAACCCTAAACCATAAACCATACCACAAACCTTAACCCTAACATAACCCTAAAACTAAATCAATAATTTAATTTTACTTTTAACTCTAAACTTAACCCTAACCCTAACCCTAATTGAAACTTATCAGTAAACCTAACCCTAAACATATCTCTAACCGTAACCCAAACCCTAACTATAAACCCTAAACCTAAACATAACACTAACCCTAAACGTAACCCTAACCCTAAACTTGAAACTAAACGGAAATCTAAATATTAATCTTACTATTAACCCTGATCTTAACCATTCCTAATTCTGATCCCGAACCCTAAACATAACCTTAATCCTATTGTTAAACCTAAATCCAAACTTTAATCTTATTCCTAACCTTAACCCTAACCCTAACCATTACCGTAACCCTAACCTTAAGGCCAAACCTAAAGGCTAACTCTAACTCTAACCATAACCCTAACCCTAACATAACCATAAACCTAATTCAAAATATTAATATTACTCCTAACCCTAACCATAACCCTCAACCTATCACTGACCCTAACCGTAAGTCTAAAACCTAACCATAACCCTAATCTTAATGCTAACACCAAAGCTAACCCTAACCCTGACACTACCTTAAACCTGAAACTAATCCTAAACTTATCCCTAAAACCTTGTTCTAACCCTACCCTAACACTAACCCTAATCTAACCTAAACTTAAATCCATAATTTAATCTTATTCCTAACTCTAAAATTAACCCTAAACCTAAACCTACCCTAACCCTAACACTAATGCTAACATTAAACCTAAATACAAACTTCAATCTTTCTCCTAAGCATAACCCTTACCCTAACCCTAAAGCTTAGCTTAAATCTAACTCTACCCTGAATCCTAACTCTAACCTTAACCTGAACCCTAAAACTAACACTAAACCTAACGCTAAACCAATTCTTTATCCTAACCTGAATATTAACCCTAACACTAAGCCTAAAACTAACTGTGACCTAACCTTAACCAAAATCATAAGCTTAGCCGTAAATTTAAAAGTTACACTAAATTAAGCCCAAACCAACCGCTAATACTAAACCTATCCCTAAAATTAACTCTAAACTTAACCCTAACCTTAACCAAAACCCTAATCCTAACCATGCCCTGAGGCTAACACTAAACTGAACCCTAACGCTAATCCTATCTTGAAACCTAACCCTAACATTAAAAAAAACACAAACCCTAACTAACCTTAACGATAACCCTAACCTTAACCCTAACCCTAACCCTAAACCACAAACCAAAACCTAAATCTAAATGTAAATTGAAATCCAAACTTTAATCTTATTCCTAAACCTCAACCTAACCCTAATCCTAACTCTAAATGCTAATCCTAACTTTATCCATAACCCTACTCTAACCCTAACCCTGAATACAAAATTAAACTTATTCTTAACCCTAACCCTAACCCTAAACCTAAACCAAATTGAAACTTTAATCTTACTCCTAACACTAAACTTAAACGTAAGTATCCTAATCCTAACACAAACTTTAACCCTAACCCTAACCCTAACCCTAAACCTAACCCTAACCCTAATCCTTGCCCTAACTTTAACCCTCAACCTGTCACCAATGCTAACCCTAACACTATCCCTAGCCTTAACCCTAAACCTAACACTAAAACTAACCATAACATTACCCCTAACCCTAAAACTAAATCTATTCCTAACTCTAACCAAAACTTAACCCTAAACCTAACTCTAAACCCTAATCCTAACATTAAACGTAACCCTAATCATAAATCTAAACTTTAAACTTAATACTAACCCTTACCCTAAACCTAACCTTAAAGCACACCCTAAGGATAAATCCAAAATTTAACCTTACACCTAACCATAACACTAACCATAACACTACCCTAACCATAACCCTAAACCTAACACAAACACTAAGCCTTTCACTAACCCTAACCATAACTCTAACCCTACACCTAACCCTAATCCTAACCCTAACCTAACCCTAACTCTAACCCTAACCCTAAACTTACACCAAACACTAACACTAGCCCTAAACCTAAACCCTAACTGTAACGCTGACATGAATCCAAACCCTGAACCTAACTGTAAGCTAAACACTAACTCTAAACCTAACCTTACCCCTAAACCTAAACCTAAATCAATATTCAAACTTCAATCTTACACCTAATCCGAACCTTAACCCTAACCTTAACCCTAGCACTAAATCTATTCTAACCCTAACAGTAACCATAACCTTAAACCCTAAATTTAACCATAACCCTAACCCTAAAATTAAATCCATGATTTAATCTTACTCCTAAACCTAATGCTAAACATAACCATAAACCTAAACCTAATTTTAAGCATAAAGCTAAATTGAAATCTGAATTTTAATTTCTCTCGTCACCCTAAACTTAACCCTAACCCTAACCCTAATCTTAACACTAAAGTAAACCCTAAACCTACAGATAAGCCAAAATCTAACTGTAAAACAAATCCTAACCTTAACCCTTATGCCTAATCTAAACAGTAACTGTAACCCTAAACCTAGGTCTAATCTTGTGTGTTAACTTAAATCCAAATTTAATCTTACTCCTAACCCTAACACTAACCCTAAATGTACCCTAAACTTAACATTAAACTAACACTAAACCTAAACCCTAACCCTAACATTAAAACTAATCCTATCACTAACCCTAAGCCTAACACTATGCCCAAATAGAATTCCAAAATTAAAATTTACTCCAATCCCTTACACTAAACCTAAGAGTAACCATAATCTTAAACCTAACTATAAACCCTAAATCTAATGATAAAACTAAATCTATCCTAACCCTAAACCTAAATGCAAATTTCAATCTTACTCCTAATCCTAATCCTAACCCTAACCCTAATCCAAACAATAAACCTAACCCTAACCCAAACCTAAATTTTAACCCTAACCCTAACCCTAAAACTAAATCCAAAATTTAATCGTACTCCTAACCTTAACCCTAACCCTAACGCTAACTTTAACCCTAACCCCAACCCTAAACTAGACCTAATCCTAAACTAAAGCTAAATTGAAACTTTAATCTTACTGCTAACCCTAATCCTAACTATAACCCTAACCCTAACTCTCACACTAACTCTAAATATAAACCTAACCATAAACCTAAATCTAAATTTTAATCTTACTTTTAAACCTACACTAACTGTAACCATAACCCTAATCCTAGCCTAAAACTAAACCTAACTCTAACCATATCCCTAAAACTAACTGTAGCCCTAACTCTAAACACTAACCCTAAAACTAATCCTAACCATAAACTTAACCCTAGCCCTAATCTTAATGTTAAACCTAAATCCAACAATTAATATTATTCCAAACCCAACACTAACACTAACCCTACCCCTACACATAACCCTAACCCTACCTTAAACCTTAACCCTATTTCTAACCCTACCCTAAAACTAACACTAAACCTAACTATAAACCTACCCTCATCCTAACCTGAACAATAACCCTAACCCTAAACCTAACCCTAATCCTGACTTTAACCTCCACCCAAACCCTAACCTGAAGCCTAACTTTAACAGTAACACTAACCTAAGGGTAAGCCTAATTCTAACCTTAAACCCTAACTGTACACTAACCCTAACCCTAAATCTATCTTAAGTCCAAAATTTAAACTGAATTTTAACCCTTACCCAAAACCTATCTTTGACTCCAAACAAAACACTAAACCTAACCCTAACCCTAAACTTACCCGAACCCTAACACTAATCCTAACCCTAACCCTAAACCTTAACTCTAATGTTCAGCCTAACCCTAAACACTAACCCTAACTATACCCCTAACCCTTACCCTAATTCTAAACCTAACACTATTGTTAAACCCAACACTGAATTCTAACGCTAACACTAACCCTAACTAACCCTGACCTAACCCTAAATCTAAACACTAACCTTAAACATATCCCTAACCATTATCCTAAACCTAACCCTAAACTAACCCTAACCCTTACCCAAGCACTAACGTTAATCTTAACCCTAACACCAACCGTAACCTGGACCCTAACTTTACTCTAATCCTGACCCAAAGCCTAATTCTAACCTCAACCATAAAACCTACCGCTAACCCTAGACTTACCCTAACCCTAACCCTAAACATAAACATAAATGTATGATTTAATCTTACTCCTAACTCTATCCTTAACCCTAATCCTATCACTAATCCTATCCCTAAACTTAAATTCTAATCCTAAACATAAGCTTAAACCTAATCCTAACACTAACCCTAACCTTAACCATAACGCTAACCCTATACTTAGATATAATTTTCATCTTATTTTTAACCCTAACCCTAACTCTAATCCTAATTCTAATCCTGTGGCTAAACCTAAATATAATTTTAATCTTACTCCTAACCCTACCATAATGATAACCCAAACCCTAACACTAATCCTAACTCTAATCCTGACCCTAAACCTAAAAAAAACCCTAACCCTACCCTAAAACTACCCTAACCCTAACCCTAACCCTAACACTATCCCTAAACCTAAACCTAACCATAATTCTAACCCTAACCCTAACCTTTATTCTAATACTGTACCTAAAACTAACCCTAACCCTAAACATAAACTGAAATCTAAACTTCAATCTTAATACTAACCCTAATCCTAACCCTAATCCTAACGCTAAACCTACCCTAAACCTAACACTATACCTAACACTAACCATTACCATAAACCCTAAACCTAAACTAACCCTTATCCAAACCCTGACCCTAAACCTAACCCAAACTCTAACTCTAACCTTAATCCTAACCCAAAATCTACACCTAAAATTTAATCTTTCTCCTACCCTAACCCTAACCCTAACATAACACTAAACCTAAACCTAATCTTAAATTGAAACTTTAAACTTTCTCCTAAACCTAACACTAACTCTAACAATAACACTAACACTAACCCAAATCCTAATCCTTACCCTAACCCTAAACCCTAACCCTAACCCAATACCTAAACCTAACCCTAACCATAAATCTAATCTTAAATCCAAGTTTTAAACTTAACTCTAATCCTAACCCTATTTCTAAACTTCACTCTAAATCTAACCCTAATGATAAACACTAACCCTAACCCTAAACACTAATTTTACCTCTAACCCTAAACCTAACCTTAACACTAATCCTATTCCTAACTTTGACCCCAACCTTAAACCCTTATTCTAACCCTCCCCTAATCCTAACCCTAAAACCTAAGCCTGACCCTAATGCTACCTTAACCCTAAACCCTAACCCTAACCGTAACCCTAATCCAAACCCTGATCTGAACCCCAAACCAAACCCTTACTCTTACCATAACTCAAAACCTAAAACTAAATGCAAAATTTAACCATACTCCTAACCCTTACCCGAACCATAACGTTAATCCTATTTTAAAACCCAACACTGAACCCTAACGCTAACACTAACTCTAACCCTGATTTAACCCTAAACCTAAGTCAAAACATGAATTGTACCCCTGACCCTAAACATAACCCTCACCCTCACCTTAACCCTAACCCTAACCGTAACCCTAACTGCTAACCCTAAACCTATCCCTAAACCACACCCTAACCCTAATCCTAATCCTAACCAATACCCTAACCCTTAACCTACACTGACCCTAAATTTAACTCTAACCCTAACCCTAAACGTAAACCTAACCCCAACGCTGACCAAACCCCTAACACTAACATTAATCCTAAAGCTAACCCTAATCCTAACCCTAACCCTAAACTGAAATCCAAACTTTAATCTTACTTCTAATCCTAACTGTAATCCTAACGCTAACCCTAAACTCAACCGTAATTCTAAGCCTACCCTATACCTAAACTTAACCCACACCTAAACCCTAACGCTAACCCTAACACTAACACTAAAACTAAAACCAAAATTTAATCTTGCTACTAACCCTAACCATAACCCTAACACTACCCTAACTCTAATAGAAATCTAACACTAAACCTATACCCTAACCCTGACCTTCCCCCTACTCAAACCCCTACACCTAAAACTCAATTTAAACTTTACTTTACTCCTAAACATAACCTTAACCCTAACCCTAACTTAAACCCTAACCCTAAACCTAAATGCAAACTTCATTCTTACTCCTAAACCTAATCCTAACCCTAACCCTAACCCTAAACCCTAACCCTAAAACTTAACCCTGACCCTGAAACTTAACCCTAAACATACCTCTATCTGTAAATTTAACCTTACCCTAACTCCGACCCTAACCGTAAACCTAACCTTAAACACAACCCTGAACCCTAACGCTAACCAAAACTTAACCCTGACCTAAACCTAAACCTAAATCAAAACATCAATTTTACTCCTAATCTTAACCATAACCCTCAACCTAACCCCACCCTAAACCTAACTCTGACACTAACCTTAATCCTAAAGCTAACCCTATCCCTAACCCTAAACCTAAACCGAAATAGAAACTTTAATCTTACTCCAAACCCTAACATTAAATTTAACCGAACTCTAACTTTAACCCTACACTCTAACCTTTACCCTTACCCTAATTCAACCACTAAAACTAAATTGAAACTTTACTTTACCCCTAACCCTAAACCTAAACCTATTCCTAACCCTAACCCTATCCTATCTGTAACCCTAAACCTAAAACTAAAACTAAACTGAAATACAAATTTTAAATTTACTCCTAATCCTAAAGCTAACACAAACCCTAAACTTAATCCTAATCATAAATCCAAATTTTACTTAATCCTAAACCTTACCCAAAATGTAAGCTGACCATAACTCAAAATCTAACCCTAATCCTAACACTAGCCTTAACATAACCCTAAACCTAACCCTAAACCTAATCCTAACTATTACGCTAAATTCGAAATTGAAACTTAAAACTAAATCCTAAAATTTACCCTAAATTTAAATAAGACCATAACCCAAACCCAAACCCAAAACCTAACCCTATCTTTAACACAAACCCTAACCCAAACTCTAACGCCAATTCTATCCCTACGCCCATATCCTAACTCAACCCTAACCCTAACCCTAATCCTCAATCCAAACTTTAAACTTAATCCTAACCCTTACCCAAACTTTAGACCTGACCCTAAACCAAACTTTAAACCTAACCCTAACCCTAAACCTAACCCTAGCTCTAACCTTAACCCTAACCCTAACACTTACCCTGATGCAAATTCTAAGCATAAACCTAATCCTAACCTTATCAATAACCTTAAACCGATCCTAACTCTACCTTAAATGTAACTCCAAACTTAAACTTACTCCTAACCTAACCTTATCTGTAACTCTAACACTAACACAAGTACCAACATTAAACACTAAAAATAACCCTCAACCCTAACCCTAACCCTAACCCTAACCCTAATTAACCCTACTTTTAAACCTTAGCTAATTCTAAATCCAGACTTTAAACTTAATCCTAACACTTACCCAAAACATAACTCTGACACTAACCCAAACTGTAAAACTAACCCTAACTCAAACCGAATCCTAACCCGTACCCTAACCACAACCCTAACCCTAACTAAAACTAACGCTAAAACCTAACCCAAGCCCTAACCCTAACCATAAAATGAAATACAAATTTCAAACTTACTCCTAACTTTAATAGTAACCCTAACCCTAATTCTAAACCTACCCTAACCCTAACACTAAACCTAACACTAACCCTAACCCTAATCTCTAACCCTAACTCTAACCCTAATCCAAATCCTGACCCTAAAGGTAAACGAAACACTAAATCTAACCTTAACCATAACCCTACTACTAAATCCAAAATTGACTTACTCCTAACCCTAACCCTAACCCTAACCCTAACCCTAACTATAACCCTAATCCTGACCCTAAGCCTAATTACACTTAAATTCTAAACTGACACCCTAACCCTAAGGCTAACATAACCCTAACACTAAAACTAAACCTAAACTTAAATTGAAACTTTAAAGTAACTCCTAAACCTAACCCCAACTCTAACCCTAAAACTAACTCTAAACCTATCTATAAATCAAAATCTAAACTTTATCTTACCCCTAACCCTAACTCTTACCCTAATCCTAACCCTAACACTAGCCCTAACCCAAAACCCTAACCATAACCCTAACCCTAATTCTAACACTAAACCAAAAGCTATCACTAACCCTAACCGAAACTCTAACTTCAACCCTAAACCAAACTCTATACCTTTGCCAAAATTGAAACTTTCATCTTACTCTTAACCATAACCCTAACCCTAAACCTAACCTTAACCCTAACCCTAACCTAACCCTAACCCAATCTTAACCATAAACCTAACCCTAAACCTAACACTAACCCTGACCATAGCCATAACACTAACATAACCCTAAACCTAAACCTAACTCAAACACTAATTCTTTCATTAACCGTAACCATAACACTAACTCTAAACTTAAACCTAGTCCTAACTATATCCCTGACCCTAACCTAACTCTAACCATAACTCTAACCCTAACCCTAACCCTAAACTTACCCTAATCCTAACCTAACCCTAACTCTAACCCTTATTCTAACCCTAACACTAACCCTAAACTTACCCTAATCCTAACCTAACCTTGACCCTAACCTAACTCTAACCCTAACCCTAACCCTAACCTAACCCTAACCCTGACCCTAAACTTAACCCCTACCCTAACCCTTCCCCTAAACATAACCCTAAACCTAAACCTAACCCTAAACCTAACATGAAACCTAACCCTAAATGAAACCCTATCACTAACCCTAACCCAAAATCTCACTCCGACCCTTACACAAACACTAAACCTTAGTCAAAATTGAAACTTTCACATTACTCCTAACCCTAAAAATAACACTACTCTAACCCACACTAAACCTGACCTAAACACTAACCCTTTCACTAACACTAAGCATGACCCTAACCCTAACCGTAACCCTAACACTAACCCTAAAACTAAACACTAATCCTAACCTTAACCCTGACCTAAACCTAACACTAACCGTAACCCAAACCCTAACATAACCCTAAGCCTAACTCTATACCTAGCCCTAACCCTAAACCTAAACCCTTACCCTAATCCTAACCCAATCCCTAACCATTACCTAACCTGACCCTAACCCGAACCCTAACCCTAACTCTAAAACTAACCCTACCCTAAAGCAAACCCTATCACTAACCCTAACCCAAACTCTCACTCCAACCCTAATGCAACTCTAAACCTTAGCCAAAATTGAAACTTATAGCTTACTCCTAAACCTAACCTTAAACCTAACAGTAACACTAACTTTGAACCCTATCACTAATTCAAATCCTAGCCCTAACCCTGAGCCAAACATTTGTCTGAACATAATTTTAACCCTTAACCTAATCCAAAATTTAATCTTGTACCTAACCATAAAATGAAACATAACACTACCCTAACCTTAATCCTAAACCTAGTCCAAACACTAATCCTTTCACTAAACCTAATGCTAGCCCTAACCCTAACCCAAACCTTATCCCGAACCATAACATAGCCCTAACCCTAACCCTAATTCTAACCCTGACCCTAAAGCTAATCCTAAACCTAAAACCTAACACTAACACTAACCCTAACCCTAAAACAAACCCTACCACTAACCCCAACCAAGAAAATCACTCCAGCCCTAACCTAATCTCTAAACCTTAGCCAAAATTGAAACTTTCATTTTACTCCTAACCCTAATCCTAAACCTAACACTAACACTAACTTTGAACCCTATCACTTATTTATATCCTAACCCTAACCCTAAACCTACTCTAATCATAATGATAACCCTACATCTAAATTGAAAAATTATCTTACACCTAACCATAACCCTAACCATAGCACTACCCAAACCCTAACCCTAAACCTAATGAAAAAGCTAACCCTTTCACTAACCCTAAAGCTAACACTAACTCTAACCCTAACTTTTACTTAACCCTAAGCCTAACAAAAACCCTAACACTAAACGTAACCCTAACCCCTAAACCTAACATTAACATTAACTTTGAACACTATCACTAATCCAAATCCTAACGCTATCCCTAACTCAAACCCATACTCTAACCATAATTTTAAACCTAAATCTAAATCCAAAATTTAATCTGACTCCTAATCATAAGGCTAAGCATAACACTACCCTAACCCTAACCAAAAACCAAACCTTATCATTAATCCTAACTCAAACTCTCACTCCAAACCTAATTCAAACTCAAATCCTTAGCCAAAATTGAAACTTTCATCTTAATCCTAAAACTAACCCTAAACCTAACACTAACACTAACTTTTAACCCTATCACTAATACAAATCCTTACCCTAACACTAAACCAAACACTTTTCTAACCATAATTCTAACTATAATATAAATCCAAAAATTAATCTTACACATAACCATAACCCTAACCATAACACTAGCATAACAGTAACCCTAACATAAATTAAAAACTAAACCCTATCCCGCCCTACTCCTAACCCTAACCCTAATCCTAACCTAAACACTAAACCTAATTCCTAACCCTAATCCGAACCCTGAACCTAAACCCTAACTCTAACCATATGTAACCCTAACTGTAAGACTAACCCTAACCCTAACCTTAACACTAACACTAACCCTAACCCTAACCCTAACCCTAACCTGAACCCTACCTCTGAACCAAACACTATCCCTAACCCTAAACCAAACCCTAAATCCAACCCTAACCCAAACTCTAAATCTTAGCAAAAATGGAAACTTTTATCTTATTCCTAACCCTAACCCTAAACCTAACACTAAAAATAACTTCAAACCCTATAAATAATCCAAATACTAACCCTAAACCTAACCCTAACCCGAACCCAAACCCTAAACCTAAACCGACACCCTAACCATAACCCTAGGCCTAACCTAACCTTAGTTCTAACACTAACCCTAACTCTAACCCTAATCCTAACACCAACGCTAACCTAACCCTAACCCTAATTTAACCCTCACTCTAATTCTAATTCTAACCATAAACCAAAACCTATCACTAACCCTAAACCAAACTCTAACTCTAACTCTCACTCAAACTCTTAACCTTAGCCAAAATGAAACTTTCATCTTGCTCCTAACTCTAACTGTAAAACTAAAACTAACACTAACTTTGAACCCTATCAATAATCCAAATCCTAACCCTAAACATAACTGAAACCCTTACCCTAATCATAATCTAACCCTAAACCTAAATCCAAAATTTAATCTTACACCTAACCATTATCCTAAAAATAACACAACCCTAATTTTAACCATAAACCTAACGCAAACACTAAGCATTTAACTAATGCTAACCCCAATCTTAAACCTAACCCAAACCCTTTCTCTAACCATAATTCTAACTCTAAATCTAAATCGAAAATTTAATCTTACACCTAACAATAACCCTAACCCTAAACCTAACTCAAGCACTAAACCTTTCACTAACCCTAAACTTAACCCTGAACCTATATCCTTAACCCTAACCCTAACACTAACCCTAACACTAAACCAATCCCTATCACTAAGCCTAAACCAAACTCTAGCTCTAACACTAACACAAACTCTAAACATTAGTCAAAATTGAAACTTTCATCTTACTCCTATCCCTAACCCTAAACTTAACAATAACACTAACTTCGAACCCTGTCACTAATCCAAATCCTAACCCTAAACGTAACCAAAACTGTTACTCTAACCATAAATCTAACCCTAAATCCAAATACAAAATTTAATTTTACACCTAACCATAACCCTAAAGATAACACTACCCTATCCCTATCGCTCCATCAAACCCAAACACTAACCCTTTGACTAACCGTAACCGTAACCGTAACCCTAACCCTAATGCTAACCCTAACCCTAATCGTAAATCTAAACACTGACCCTAACAATAAACCTAACCCAAACACTAACCCTAACTCTAACCTAACCCTAACACTAACTGTAACCCTAACCTTAAACCTAACCCTAAAATTAAACCATAAACTTAACACTAACTATAACCCTAACCCAAACCTTAACCTACCCCTACCCCTAATCTAATTCTAAAGCTAACCGTAACCCTAATCCTAACCCTGGACTCAAACCCTAACCCTAACCCTAAAACAAACCTTATACTAACCCTAACACAAACTCTATCCCAAAACCTTGGCCAGAATTGAACATTCTTCCTACTCCTAACCCTAACAATAACACTACCTAACCCTAACCTTTCTCTAACCCTCACCCTAACCGTAACCCTAACTCTAAAGCTTAATCCTAACCCTAACCCTAACTTAACCGTAACCCTATCCATAGCCCTATTTTTAACCCTAACCCTAAACCTAATCCTGACCCTAACCCTAATGCTATCACTAACCCTAACCCAAAATCTAACTCCAACCCTAAACCAAATTCTAAACTTTAGCCAAAATTGAAACTTTCATCTTACTCCTATGCCTACCCCTAAACTTAACACTAACACTAACTTTGAACCCTATCACTAATCCAAATTCTAACTCTAAACCTAACCCATACCCTTTCTCTAACCATAATTCTAACCCTAAATCTAAATTTAATATTTAATATTATACCTAACCATAACCCTAAGCCTAACACTACCCTAACCATAACACTAAACCTAACTTTAACCCTAACCCTAACCCTAACATTAAACCAAATCCAAAACCTAAACTCTGTTTCTAACCCTAACCCTAAACTAATCAAACCTTAACCCTAATGCTAACCTGACCCCTAACCCTAACCCTACCCTAACCCTAAACCTAACCTTAACCCTAACCCTAACCATAACCGTAATGATAACCATAACCCTAACCATAAAAGTACCCTAACCATAACACTAAACCTAACCCAAACCCTTACTCTGACCATACTTCTAACCCTAAATCTAAATGCAAAATGTAATCTTATATCTAATCATAGCCCTAACCATAACACTAACCTAACCTAACCCTAAACCTAATGAAAACACTAACCATTTCACTAAACCTAACCCTAACCCTAACACTAACACTAACTGTAACCCTAAACTTAAACCTAACCCTAACCCTAAACCAAACCCTGTCACTAACCCTAATGCAAACTGTCACTCCAAACCTAACACAAACTCTAAACTGTAGTTGAAATTGAAACTTTCATCCTACTCCTAAACCTAAACCGAAACCTAACACTAACACTAACTTTGAACACTATCACTAATCCAAATAATTACCCTACCCTAACCCAAAATCTTACTCTAACCAAAATTCTAACTCTAAATCGAAATCCAATATTTAATCTTACACCTAACCATAACCCTAAGCATAACACTACCCAAACCCTAACACGAAAGCTAACTCAAACACTAAAATTTTCAATAACCCTAACCCTAACCTTAACCTAACCCTAAAACTAACACTAACCATAACCCTAAACCTAAACCTAAAGCCTAACCCAACCCTAACGCTAACCATAACTAAAATAATAAATCTATCCCACCCCTAAAACCTAAGCCTAACCCTAACCCTGAGCCTAACCTTAACATTAACCCTAAACCTCACCCTAACGCAGAGTCTAACTCTAACCCTAACCCAAACTCTAACCATACACTAACTCTAACCTAACGATAAACCCTAACTCTAACTCTAATTCCAAACTAATACTAAACCTAACCCTAATCATAAACTTAACCCTGACCCTAAACTTAAACCTAAACCCAAACCCTAACACTAACCCTAAACCGAACCCTAACCATAGCCTAACCCTAACGCAAACCCTAACACTAAGCCTAACCCTAAACCCTAACCCTAACCCTAATCCTAACTCTAACAGTAACCCTAACCCTAACCCTAAGCCAAAACCGATCTCTAACCCTAACCCAAAATCTAACTCAAACCCTAACCCAAACTCTAAACCTTAACCAAAATGGAAACTTTTGCCTTACTCCTAACCCTAACCCTAAACCTAACACTAAACTAATTTTGAATTCTATCACTGATCCAAATCCGAACCCTAACTCTAACACACACCCTTACTCTAACCGCAATTATAACCCTATTGAAATCCTAAATTAAATCTTACTCTTAACCATAACCCTAGCGGTAACATTATCCTAACATTAACACTAAACCTAACCCAAACACTAACCCTTGGACTAACCCTAACCTTAAACCTAACAATAAAACTTACCCAAAACCTTTCACTAAATGTAACCCAAACCCTTACTCTAACCATAACTCTAACCCTACATTTAAATACAAAATTTAATCTTATCCCTGCCCATAACCCTAACCATAACCCTAACCCTAACCCTAATGCTAACCTAACTCTAACCTAACCCTAAACATAACCCTAACCAGAGCCCTAGTACTAACACTAAACATAACCCTAACTTTAACACTAACCCTAAACCCTAACCCTACACCTAATCCTAACCCTAACACTAACCCTAATTCTAAACCCTAACTTTAACCCTAACACTAACCCTAACCCTAAACCTGTCCCTAACCCTAACCCTAACCCAAACATTACCCCTTTCATGAACCCTAATCGTAACACTAACCCTAATCGTAACCTAAATCTAACTTAACCATAACCCTAAACCTAACACTAAGACTAACCAAAATGTAACCCTAACCCTAACTCTAACGCTGACCCTAACCCTAATGCTAAACCTAAACCTAATCCTAAACCAAACTTTATCATTAACCCTAACCCAAATCCTAACTCTAAACCTAACTTAAACTCCAAATCTTAGCCAAAATGGAAACTTTCATCTTAATCATAATCCTAACCATAAGCTAACACAAAATCTAGTTTCAACTGTATTACTAATTGAAATCCTAACCCTAACCCTATTCCGAATGCTTACTCTAACAATAATTCTAACCGTAAATCTTAATCCAAAATTTAATATTACGCCTAACCATAACTCTAACCATAACGATACCCTAATTTTAACCTTAACCCTAGCTTTAGCCCTAAACTTAACCCTATCCCTAACCCTAACCCTAAACCCAGTCCTAAAACTAACCCTAACCCTAACGCTAACCCTAACCCTCACTCTAACCCTAACCTACCCTTAAACCTAACCTAACATTAACCCTAATCCTAACCCTAAACCCTAACCCTAACCTGAACCTGAACCCTAACCCTAATCCAAACCCTTAATCTAACCATTATTCTATCCCTAAATCTAAATTCAAAATTTAATCCTACACTGAACAGCAACCATAACCCTAACCCTAACCCTAATTCTAACCCAATGATAAAACAAATCCTATTACTAATCCTAACCAAAACTCAAACTCTAACCCTAACACAAACACTAAATCTTAGCCAAAATTGAAACTTTCATCTTACTCCTAGCCATAACCCTAAACCTAACAGTAAAACTAATTTTGAACCCTATCGCTAATCCAAATCCTAACCCTAACCCGAACTCTATCATAACATTAACCCTAACCTAAATTTAACTCTAAACCTAACACTAAACCTAGACCCTAACTATAACCATCAACCTAACCCTAACAACTAACCTTAACCTTAAACCTAAAAGCTAACCCTACCAAACCCTTACTCTAACTATAATATTAACCCTAAATCTAAATCCAAAATTTAATCTTACACCTAACCATAACCTTAACCATAACACTACCCTAAACCTAACCCTAAACCTAAACCCTAACACTAAACCTAACCCTACCATAACACTAACCCTAAGACTACCTTAAACCGACCTCTATCAGTAACCCTAACCCAAACTCTAATTCCAATCCTAACCAAAACTCTGAACTTTAGCCAAAATTGAAACTTTCAGCTTCCTCCTATCCCTAACCCTAAACCTAACACTAACAATAACTTTGAACTTTATCACTAATCCAAAACCTAACCCTAAGCCAAACCCAAACCCTGACTCTAACCATAATTATGAACTTAATTTAAATCCAAAGTTTAATTTTACCCCTAACCATACCACTAACCACATAACTACCCTAAGCCTAACACTAAACGAAGCCCAAACACTAAACCTTTGACCAACTCTAACCCTAATTGTAACCCTAACCCTAAACCAAAACCTACCTTAAACCCTAACCATAAACCTAACCCTAACCCTAAACATAACCCTGACCCTAACCCTAACCCAAACACTAACCCTCACCCTAACAGTAACTCTAAACATAACCTACCCTAAACCTAACCTTAACTGTAACCTTAACACTAACTCTAACCCTAAAGCTAAATCTAACTCTAAATGCTAACACTAACCCTGACCCTAACCCTAACCATAGCTCTAACCCGAACCTAACTATGACCCTAACCCTAACCCTAACCCTAACACTAATCCTAACCCTAACCCTGAAGCTAACACTAACACTAACTCTGAACCCTATAACTAATCGAAATTCTATTTCTAACACTAACCAAAACCCTTAATCTAACCATAATTCTAACCTTAAACCTAATGCAAAATTTAATCTTATACCTAACCATAAACCTAATCATAACACTACCCTACGGTAACACTAAACCTAACCCTAAACTTAACCCAAACCTAACCCTAACCCTAACCCTAACCTAACCCAAACACGAAACCTTTCACTAACCCTAACCCTAACGCCAACCCTAACCCTTACACAAAACTTAAACACTAACCCTCACCATAACCTTAACCCTAACCCTATACCCTAATCTTAAAACCTAACCCTACGCTAACCCATATCCTAATTCTATGCCTAACCCTAAACTTAAACCTAATACTAACTCTGAACCTAAACCCTAAACCTAAAGCTAACTCTAACCCTAACCCTAGCCCTAACTTTAACCAACAACCTAAACCCTAACTCTAACCCTAACACTAACCATAACACTGCCCCAAACGAAACCTAACACTAAGCCTAACCCTAACCATATGCAAACCCTAACGCCAACCTTAACGATAACCCTAAATCTAACCTAACCCTAAATCTAACCCTAACCCTAACCCTAAGCTTAACATTAACCCTAACCCTAACCCTAAGCTTAACATTAACCCTAACCCTAACCCTTACCCTAAACCTAAACACTAATCGTAAACTTAACAATAAACCTAACCCTAACCCTAAACCTAATGTAACCTTAACACTAACCCTAACACTAACCCTAAACCCTAACCCTAAACCTAACACTAACATTAATTTTGAACCCTATCACTAATCCAAATCCTAACCCTAACCCTAACAAAACCCTTACTCTAACCATAAATGGAACCTTAAATCTAAATCCAATTTAATCTTACATGTAACCATAACCCTAACCATAAAACTACCCTAAAGCTAAACATAAACCTAAACCAAACACTAACACTAACCCTAAAACTAATCCTAACCCTAACCCTAACAATAACCCTAATCCTAAACCTAAACCCTAAATCTAACCCTAACCCTAACACTAACCCTAACCCTAACAAAACCCTAACCTTAACCCTAAAACAAATCCTATCTCTAACCCTTAACCAAACTCTAACTCGAACGCTAACCCGAAACTGAACCGTAGCCTAATTTGAAACTTTTATCTTATTCCTAACCCTAAATCTAAACCTAACACTAACACTAAATTTGAACCCTATCATTAAGCCAAATCCTAATCAAAACATAACCTAAACCCTTACAATAACCATAATTCTAACCTTAAATCTAAATCCAAAATTTAATCTTACACCTAACCATAACCCTAACCATAACATCACCTTAACCCTAAACTTAAACCTAACCAAAACACTAACCCTTTCATTAACCCTAACCCTAACCCTAACCCTAACCCTAACCCTAACACCAACTCTAACCCAAACTCCAAACCCTTATTTAACCCTCACTCTAAACCTAGCCTTAAACTTTACCATAACCCTAAGCATAACACTACCCTAACCCTACCATAAACCTAACCCAAATACTAACCCTTTCATTAATCCTAACCCTAACCTTAAACCAAACCCTAACTGTAATACTAACTCTAACCCAAATCTATTCCTAACCTATCCCTAAACCTAACCCTAACCTTAACTTTAACCCAACTCTAATTCTAAACGTAAATCCTAATCCTGACTTTAACCCTAACCCTTACCCTAACCCTAAACGAACCCTCAACCTAACCCTCACACTAACCCTAACCCTAAACCAAACCCTATCACTACCCTAACTCAAACTCTCATTCGAAACCTAACACAAACTCTAAACGGTAGTCAAAATTGAAACTTTCATCCTACTCCTAAACCTAACCCAAAACCTAACACTAATACTAACTTTGAACACTATCACTAAATCAAATAATTACCCTACCCTGACCCACAATCTAACTCTAACAAAATTCTAACTCTAAATCTAAATCCAATAATTAATCTTACACCTAACCATAACCCTAACTATAACATTACCCTAACCCTAACCTAAACCTAACCCTAATGCTAACGCTTGCACTAACCCTAACCTTAACTCTAACCCTAACCTAAACCTAACCCTAACTGTAACTCTAACCCTCACTTTAGAAATAACCCCTAACCATAATCCTAAACCTAACCATAATTCTAACCCTAACCCCAACCTATCCCTGAAGTTAATTCTAACCATAACCCTGAAACTAACACAAAACCTAAACCAAACCCTATCACTAACCCTAACCCAAACTCTCACTCAAACGGTAACACAAACTCTAAAACTTAGCCAAATTGAAACTTTCATCTTACTCCTAAACTTAACTCTATATTTTACACTAACACTAAATTTGAACCCTATCACTAATCCAAATAGTAACCCTAAGCCTAAACCAAACTGTTACTCTAACCATAATTCTAAACCTAAATCTAAATCCAAAATTTTATCTTACACCTAACCATGACCCTAATCATAACATTACCCTACTCTTAACTTTAAACCTAACCCAAACTCTAAACCTTTCACTAACCCCAACCTAACACTATTCCTAACCCTAACTCTAACCCTAACCCTAATCTAACTCTAATCCTAACCCTAACTCTAACTGTAAATTTAAACCCTACCACTAACCCTAACCATAAACAAAACCCTATCACTAACCCTAACCCAAAATCTAAATACAACCCTAACCTAAAAATGAAACCTTAGCCACACCTGAAACTTTCGTCTTACTCCAATTTCTAACCCTAAACCTAACACTAACACAAACTTTGAACCCTTTAACTAATCCAAATTCTAACCCTAAATCTAACCCATTCCCTTACTCTAACCATAATTCTAATAGTAAATCTAAATTTAAAATTTAACATTACACCTAACCATAACCCTAACCTTAACACAGCACAAACCATAACACTAAACTTAAACACTAAACCTTTCCTAACCATAACCCTAAACCTAACCCTAACATTAACACTACCCCTAATATTAAACCAGACCCTAAATCAAAACTCTAATGCTAAACCTACCCCTAATTTAATCATAACCCTAACCCTAATGCTAACCCTAACAATAACCCTTAACCGAACCCTTTATTACATGTGTTTTCAGAAATGTGCTTGAGTATAAGGAAAAAGGAATAAGGAGGAAGTCACCCGAAACTCACGTACTACTCAATGGGGAATGACATGGAGTTAGTGAACACCTGGAGGCATTTCTGTAGGGATCCAGGAAGACCCTGCAGGGATTTGGAGTCTACGAGAACCCTAGTCTTCTTACGGTGACTGTAGGGTTTCACCTTACCTCTTGTAATGAATCAGGATTCACTTTCTGAAATGTTTTGCACTGAATGTAGCCTGTACAAAAGACTTATGTGCTGTTGTCGTCCAAGTCAAGCTCTTTTTTGGACCGACGCACAGGTGGCTTTGCTTGTTTCTTAAGGCCTTGAGCCAGTTCGAAGTCGCCACAGCACTTTGCTTACTATACTTAAATACGAAGAGCCCAGCGAGACAGCAACTACATGAGGATGCAGACACACAAACGAATAAGATTGCACAAGCACTAGGCTCTATTCAGACCAGATCCTGATGGCTTTAAGTCCTAGCAGACCGCTGGGGATGCTGGCCGAGCCAGACAAACGATGAGCAGGAACGGCGCTGTATCAATGCTGGCTCAGTTGCCGGTCGATCAACTGTCGATTGGCGAAGAGGCCTCTTGTTTGGCTGGGCAGAGTCCTAGGCCAGGGAGGAAATCAAGGGATGGAGAAACACACTCTCGTGAGACACAGAGCTCTGATTCGGGCAGAGAGGCCTGGAGATTTTATGTGTAGCGGCGATGTGTTCAGTGTCTTATCAGCCAGGTGCACGGGTGTCTGGTTATCACTCTTGGTCAAAACAATTTCACTCCTGGGGGAAACAATTTCAGTTCGGCAAAACAAGTTGGTTACATTTCTACGGTTTAACATGAGTGGAGCCTTTGGACACACATGTCATATAATTCCAAACTAGTTCACACAAGAGCAAATAACTTCACAGTCCACATGTAAGAAACCACTGCAACAGTTGTATATTCAGTCATCCACACATGTTCCTGTCATTTCAGAGAGGACCAGATCCTGGCCATGAATTTCCTTTCATATTCTTTCTGGCACCGAAGGCCTCATTATCCTGTGCCGTGCCCTCAATCTCAAAATCTATTAAGTCATGTTAGGCTAGGTTCTGCATGCCAAGGTCTCTCCTCTACTCCCTGGAAGGAAAAGCGATCCTAGGCAATGCTTCTCTAATGGACTATGTACAGAACAGTTCAGGCCTTGATCCAGATTTCTAATTGCCCAAAGTGCCTTCTGTTGCCTGAAGGGAGGCTTGATGGTGGAAGACATGGGCACCTTTTAATACTCGTTTGAAACAAAAATTAATTACGGGGGATCACATTGTGCTGAATGTAGTGTTAGGATGACATTGAGTTGGTGCCATTGGCCCGATGTCTATCATAAATTATTTAAAGGGAGGACATCTTTGGGGGCGAGCACAGAGTCTCCAGTCTCTATTAGTCCTCCTCCTAGGAGATGACAGCTTTGTTGTATAAGCCAAGGTGTCCACAACAGTTTCAGGTGACGAGGCCCATGGTGGATGACTTTGTGGGTCTGGGTCTCGAGACTGAACATTGTTACCAAGTGGTTGGGCTTGACACTGTGGGCCTAGCCTATCACCATGTTCTTTTAGATGGCCCAGGCTTGGTTCAGATTTGCACACTCCTCGATTTCTATTTTCTTCCCTAAAGCAGGCTTTTGCTTTGAGACCAGGCCTTTGGGAAAAGTGGTTGCAAAGAGAACAGCCTTGCAACTGGAGGCAGATGCCAACCTTTCCGTCAGTGTCGGAACAAGTCTTAAGAGGCGCTCCGAGCCAAGTTCTCAACTCTTCTTTCTGGAAAAAAGAGGTAGGGATTATAACTGCAACCAAGGACAGCACACTTGATCCCAAGAGCAATTACAGGCAGGAGACATGATCCTACATTGGAGAAAAGAATCAAACCCCATAAAGACAGACTTGCCCTGCGGTCGAAGTTGTTTTATGTCCTCGTTTACAGAGAGGATCGACTTAGTGCCTTGGTTCACAGTCTCCTTTCTACTGTTTGTAAGCAAAGTCGGGCCTCGTGCCTTGGGTCCATGTCACCAAAGACATTCTCACAAGAGGATGTAATGCTTTCTTTGAAAGGAACAGTTCATATAACTTAAAATTCACATCAACACCGAGAACTCATCAGTATGTGTCGAAGCAAATGTGCCCCAGAAGGACTCTGTACTTAGCTGGGAACGAATTTCGTGTCCACATTAAAAAATCTGACGTGAGATCAACGGTATATGCAGAAGTCAAGGATCTTTAATTTGCCTCCAGATTTGTCTGTCAGGACACATCTTTATGTCCTTGGAGGGTGTAGTGGCACTTGGCTACGTTTGTCATTGAGCCTAATTGGGTTGTGAGAAAGCGTATGGATCTCGTTTGAAATCATAGTTACCTTACTGCCTTCTGGCAGGAAAAGTGCTGAGTCATTGTGAGGATAGCTCTTTACTACAAAGAGAAGGCTGCTGAAGAACGTCTATGTATCACACTGCACACCACAAAAGTGCGAGAGCCTGGCTTAGCCGATATGGACGAAAAGCAGATAGTGTCATTGAGGCAGTTTCTTCTCCTTGTTCATTCATGCCTTCTATTAGCCCAGCAGACATAAGGATGTGGCAGTCGCCAGGAAATCTCTTTCCAAGAATTGGGAAATCTCGCCATATTCACGCTGCATTTCAGAAGGAATCACGTTCCTGGGAAGAAATTGGCCTGAGTCCTTCACAAGAAAATCCACCTGCCAGTGCTTATGGTGTGCCGCTCGCTTTTGTGTTTCTCCTCTACATTTCTCAGGAATACTTACATAAGCACTGAGGAAATAAGATTTCCTGTGTACCACAGCTACAAAACGGCCCTTCGATCAAAGGTCTAGTCGGTATGTGAAGACTTCCCTGACTGAGATCAACGGCATAGACGAACACACAGTTGTCGTCAGGTAACTACCTTGAGGTTCCGTCTCTCTTAGGCAACCTGCCTGTATACAATGGAGCAGCGGGCACACATGGAACGCACCAAAATTTGGAGGCTGAGCTTTAAAGAGCAAGCTACCTTAGAACGGTGGAATTTCTAAGTGCCATTATGCTCTACTGTAGCAGAAATACTGACTCATCGTGATAATAACACTTACAAGTTCTGGAGGACAATACATGCTATTGTTGAAGTTGAACCTCTGGCTACTGCTGTCCAGAAGAAATTGCTTAGAGGCACATGACTTCCTACAGAAATTTGAAAAGAAGACTCTATCGGAAGTGTTTTCAGAACACTTGTTTGAGTATAGGGCAGGGGAATAAGGAGGAAGTCACCCGAAAATCATGTAGTAATCAACGGGGAATGACATGGAGTTAGTGAACACCTGGAGGCTTTTCTGTAGGGATCCAGGAAGACCCTGCAGGGATTTGGAGTCTACGAGAAGCCTAGTCTTCTTACGGTGACTGTAGGGTTTCACCTTACCTCTTGTAATGAATCAGGATTCACTTTCTGAAATGTTTTGCACTGAATGTAGCCTGTACAAAAGACTTGTGTGCTGTTGTTGTCCAAGTCAAGCTCTTTTTTGGACCAACGCACAGTATGCCACTGTCCGTTTTCACTAGTCGCTCTCATGGTCGGTAGGTGTTAGGACACTCCGCGGTCGCTTAAGTACTGCCGATGTCAAGTGGCCTCTTAGAGCCATACGGAAGGCAAATCCGAAGATACCTCTTCACTTGCCATACACAACGCGTTTGGCGTACATGCAAGAAGTAGAAGCTTGCTGCCTGCTGGTGGCTCCATTCAAAGGAATCGTTCCAAGCATTTTTGCTTATAGATTCAAAATTGATGGTGAAAAGCCCTGAGATCCCCACATTTGTCCTCTCACAGTGCATCAGGGCACTGGGAAACTTCCGCCCTTATGTACACCTCACGACGTGTTTACGCTTCCATGAAATGGCGATCATGAGATAGAGCGATACAATCACGTAGTCGCCATCGAGAGTTCTCCTTCCAGTCCCCTGGACACTACAAGAAGGATCCACTGACTTCGGTTAATGTGGGCCAAGAATGCTGCCCACGGGACCTGGTAAATACCCACCACTCTAGCTACAGGAACGCTCACATTGGATCGTATGTGTTCACATAGTATCAGCTGATGTTTTCTTGGAGACTGGCTCTCTGAGGCATAGTGCTCTGACGTGGATGATACTGAAATCCGCGTGTTAGCAGAAAGCCGCAGTCGCGTGAGCCTGCTGCTGTGCTTCCCTGCGATTCAGTGCACAGAGACAGAGCTCTTTCTCAAATCAGAAAAGCATTCAACGATGGACACTTAAGGACTCTACACTTACTCCACATTGAGTGAGCTCTGAGGCTCCGCAGGACACACTAATATCAGCACTGAGTCGCTACCTACACTTCTGGCTTACGCAGGGCCAGGATTCAAAGCCCGTTTCCTTGACCTGAGGTGGGTTCTTTCTCTCACTTTCGTAGTCGTTTATGTCCAGTCCACAGGAACAGAGAACTATAGTGTTGAACAGCGGCCGCTCCTTTGTGTGGCAGCTGCTTGAGTCCTCTTCAGCGCTCGCGCTCCCTTTCAACACAGGGCGGCCAGGTCCCGCTTCGTACGAATATCCTCTATGAAAACTGTCGGCATTCATTGATCGCATTCCCTCTTTGCTGATGTGAGAAGAATCAGAGAACACTTCCACCCAGCACACGTCAGTTCTCCTCCGAGTCTATATGGAAGAGGCGACTGAAGATGAATGATCACAAGACATGAGCGATGCATTCGGGAACAGGATCCTGCGGAATGCGAGCGGCCACATTCAGAGCCGTTGCCTGAAGCTTTTATACTCACAGATATCTATCCTCCTGTTAAACCCCACAGCACCCCAGCAAGACATGCAGCAGGGTGGCAGAGCCTCTGAAGGAACGTCTTTCCAAGGCGCTTCCGATGTCCATAGGACTTCCCAACCATATGACTGGTGCTTTAGGAAAGGGCTCTGCGAGGACACAGATTACTACCTCTTGTGAGAGCAAACAGCTTACATCTGCAAAGGCAGTTTCCAAACTCTTCAGATAACCTCTTTGGAAGTGACCGGGCTGCACAGAGCGTTTGACTCCATGTACAATCCATCAGTACAGAGTGTGAGAGCAAAAAGTTTACATTTGGAAAGGGAGTTGCCAAACTCTTCTCTGGAAGTGAACATATTCGCATCTTGAAAAGGACCACAATCGCGGCAGAATGGCATTCAGCTGCCCCGGGCACTGCAACAGGAGCGGAAAGAGCTTGCTCAAATCCAATGGCAATTCCATACCTTGCAGGGGAGAACCTCAGTCAAGTACTCTATATCATTCCGAGTGTGGATGCCAAAGCTCGTGCTTGAACAACATCACTCACAGTCACTCCAAGGACTTCTCAGTATACAAGGGAGGCATTCCACCCAGTGCCTTTCTGATGTTTGCAAGGTAGTGCTCCAGGGGATACACATTCCATGGAGGTTGCCACACATACTTGCATCATGAGTGAGAACCTCTGAAGAAGTTTCAGTAGTTGCTACATTTGGGAGTCTTGCTGCCTAATCCCGCTTGGTATGAATACAACCCAAGGAACCTGCCAATTTATGCAGAGATCTTTACACTTTGCAGTTGTGGAAGGGGCAATGCTCTCTGCCCACAAGAGAGTTTCCTCATCTTCCCTTCCATCTCCTCTGCAACAGTGCGGGTCATGTACTAGTAGAGCACCACGCTGACAGAGAAGACTACAGATGCGAAGGGCTTCCAGTCTAAGTATTGCTCGAACGTGTCTGGGTCAGAGTGATCTCTGTAGATGAATAAGCAGAATCGGAAAGCCAGTTTTAAGGCTCCAGCAGTGTGTTAGCTGCCTAGTCTGAAATGTCTTCAGGAGAAGGGCCTGAATGTCCATTGGAAGGCCTCATCACCTTACATCGCCTGGGTGCTTTGGCACTTTGGGAACACAGTTTGGCAGCAATCCTCAAAAGGAAGGATCCTATGCAAAAAGCACTCAGGAAACCGCCTTCTCAAGCTATCTTGACAAAAGAACACTGAGCCGGATGAGTTTCAGATAACCTCTTTGGAAGGGACCGGGAAGCACAGAGCGTTTGACTCCATGCACAATACATCAGTACAGAGTGTGAGAGCAAAAAGCTTACATCTGCAAAGGGAGTTTCCAAACTCTACTCTGGAAGTGAATACAGCTCGCATCGTGAACAGGACCACAATCCCGGCGGAATGGCATTCAGCTGACCTGGGCACTGCAACACAAGTGGAAAGAGCTTGCTCAATTCCAATGGCAAATACATACCTTGCAGGGGAGAAACTCAGTCACGTTCACTATATCATTCCGAGTGAGATGACGACACTCGTGCTTGAACAACATCACTCACAGTCACTTGCGGGATTTCTCAGTATACAAGAGAGGAATTCCACACACTGCCTTTCTGACGTTTGCAAGGTAGTGTCTCTAGAAGATACAGAATCCAAGGACGTTGCCACACATACTTGCATCATGAGCGAGACCCTCTGAAGATGTTTCAGCAGTTGCTACATTCCAAAGTCTTGCTGCCTCACCCCGCTTGGTAAGAATTCCTCTCCAGGAACCGGCAAATTTACGCAGAGCTCTTTACACTTTGCAGTAGTGGGAAGGGGCAATGTTCTCTGCCCACAGGAGAGTTTTGTCATCGCCTTTAACATCACCACTGCAAGAGTGCGGATCATATACTAGAACTTTCGAGAGCAATGTGGTAGCGCAGCACGCTGACAGAGAAGTCGGGGGCCTGAAAGGCTTCCAGTCTAAGTATTGCCCCAACGCGTATGGGTCAGAGAGATATCTGTTGGTGAAGAAGCAGAATCAGGAAGCCAGCATCAAGGCTCCAGCAGTGTGTTAGTTGCCTAGTCAGAAATGTCTTCAGGAGAAAGCCCTGAATGTCCATTGGAACACCTCCTCAGCTTACTTCACCTTGGTGCTTTGGCACTTTGGGAGCACAGTTTGGCCGCATCCTCAAAAGAACAGATGTCCAACACGGTTCC
Source organism: Rousettus madagascariensis (assembly GCA_028533395.1). Taxonomy (NCBI): domain Eukaryota; kingdom Metazoa; phylum Chordata; class Mammalia; order Chiroptera; family Pteropodidae; genus Rousettus; species Rousettus madagascariensis. Next base: position 82,131,458 of record CM052782.1, on the reverse strand, counting down.
TATGCAAAGGCACCCGGAGAACCGCCTTCTCAAGCTATCTCCACAAATGGGGCGCTGTGGAGGATGAGTTTCAGATAACCACTTTGGAGGTGAACGGACCGCACAGAGCGAATGTCTCCATGCACAATCCATCAGTACACAGTGTGATAGCAAACAGCTTCCATGTGCCAAGGGAGTTGCCAGCTCTTCTCTGGAAGTGAACACCGCTCGCATCTAGAACAGGACCACAATCCCGGCAGAATGGCATTACGCTGCCCCGCGCTCTGCAACACGGGTGGAAAGGGCATGCTGAAATTCAATGGCAATTTCATCCCTTGCAGGGGAGAAACTCAGTCACGTTCCCTATATCATTACGAGTGCGGATGCCGACGCTCGTGCTTGAACAACATCACTCACAGTCACAGGTGGGACTTCTCTGTGTACAAGAGGGGCATCCTACACAGTGCCATTCTCACCTTTGTAAGGTAGCATCTCTAGGGGATACAGATACCATGGAGGTTGCCAAACATACTGGCATCGTGACCGAGAGCCTCCGGGTACGTTTCAGCTGTTGCTACGATCCGTAGTCTTGCTGCCCAATCCCGCTTGGTACGAATTCCTCTCGAGGAACCTGCCACTTTACGCAGAGCTCTTTACACTTTGCAGGTGTGGGAAAGGGCAATGCTCTCTGCCCACAGGAGAGTTTCCTCGTCGCCTTTAACATCTCCGCTGCAAAAGTGCGGGTCATATACTCGAACTATCCAGGCAATGCAAGTAGCGCAGCACGCCGACAGAGAAGCCTGCGGGCCTGAAGGCATTCCAGTCTAAGTATTTTCCCAAAGCCACTGAATCAGAGTGATCTCTGTTGATAAAGAAGCAGAATCGGGAAGCCAGCTTCAAGGCTCCAGCAGTGTGTTAGTTGCCTAGTCAGAACCGTCTTCAGGAGAAGGCCCTGAATGTCGATTGGAACGCCTCCTCAGCTTACTTCACCTTGGTGCATGGCAATTTGTGAGCACTGTTTGGCCGCATCCTCCAAAGAACAGGTGTCCAACACGGTTCCCATGCAAAGGCACCGGGAGAACCGCCTTCTCAAGCTATCTCCACAAAGGGGCGCTGTGGAGGATGAGCTTCAAATAACCTCTTTGGAGGTGAACGGGCCGCACAGAGCGAATGTCTCCATACACAATCCATCAGTACACAGTGTGATAGCAAACAGCTTCCATGTGCCAAGGGAGTTGCCAGCTCTTCTCTGGAAGTGAACAGCGCTCGCATCTAGAACAGGACCACAATCCCGGCGGAATGTCATTACGCTGCCTCGCGCTCTGCAACACGGGAGGAAAGGGCATGCTGAAATCCAATGGCAATTTCACCCCTACAGGGGACAAACTCAGTCACGTTGTCTATATCATTCGAAGTACGGATGCCGACTCTCGTACTTGACAACATCACTCACAGTCACTCACGGTACGTCTCAGTGTACAAGAGGGGCATTCCACACAGTGCCTTTCTCACCTTTGTAAGGTAGCGTCTATAAAAGATACAGATACCATGGAGGTTGCCACACATCCTGGCATCGTGAGCGAGAGCCTCCGGGTACGTTTCAGCTGTTGCTACGATCCGTAGTCTTGCTGCCCAATCCCGCTTGGTACGAATTCCTCTCGAGGAACCTGCCACTTTACGCAGAGCTCTTTACACTTTGCAGTTGTGGTAAGGGGCAATGCCCTCTGCCCACAGGAGAGTTTCCTCGTCGCCCTAAACATCTCTGCTGCAACAGTGCGGTCATATACTCGAACTATCCAGTGCAATGCAAGTAGCGCAGCATGCCGACAGAGAAGCTTGCGGGCCTGAAGGCATTCCAGTCTAAGTATATCCCCAAGGCGACAGGGTCAGAGTGATGTCTGTTGATAAAGAAGCAGAATCGGGAAGCCAGCTTCAAGGCTCCAGCAGTGTGTTAGTTGCCTAGTCAGAAATGTCTTCAGGAGAAGGCCCTGAATGTCCATTGGAACGCCTCCTCACCTTACTTCACCTTGGTGCTTTGGCACTTTCGGAGCACAGTTTGGCCGCATCCTCAAAAGAACAGGTGTTCAACACGGTTCCTATGCAAAGGCACCTGGAGAACCGCCTTCTCAAGCTATCTCCTGAAAGGGGCGCTGTGGAGGATGAGCTTCAGATAACCTCTTTGGAGGTGAACGGGCCGCACAGAGCGAATGTCTCCATGCCCAATCCATCAGTACACAGCGTGATAGCAAACAGCTTCCATGTGCCAAGGGAGTTGCCAGCTCTTCTCTGGAAGTGAACACCTCTCGCATCTAGAATAGGACCACAATCCCGGCGGAATGGCATTACGCTGCCCCGCGCTCTGCAACACGGGTGGAAAGGGCATGCTGAAATCGATTGGAAATGTCATCCCTTGCAGGGGACAAACTGAGTCACGTTCTCTATCTCATTCAGAGTGCGGATGCCGACGTTCGTGCTTGAACAACATCACTCAAAGTCACTCGCGGGCCTTCTCAGTGTACAAGAGGGGCATTCCATATAGTGCCTTTCTCAACTTTTCAAGGAAGCGTCTCTAGGGGATACAGATACCATGGAGGTTCCCCCACATCCTTGCTTCGTGAGCGAGAGCCTCTGGGTACATTTCAACTGTTGCTACGATCCGTAGTCTTGCTGCCCAATCCCGCTTGGTACGAATTCCTCTCGAAGAACCTGCTAATTTACGCAGAGATCTTTACACTTTGCAGTTGTGGTAAGGTGGAATGCTCTCTGCCCACAGGAGAGTTTCCTCATCGCCTTGAACATCTCCGCTGCAACAGTGCGGGTCATGTACTCGAACTATCCAGAGCAATGCAAGTAGCGCAGCACGCCGACAGAGAACCTTGCGGGCATGAAGACAGTCCAGTCTAAGTATATCCCCAAGGCGACTGGGTCATAGTGATCTCTGTTGATAAAGAAGCAGAATCGGGAAGCCAGCTTCAAGGCTCCAGCAGTGTGTTAGCTGCCGAGTCAGAAATGTCTTCAGAAGAAGACCCTGAATGTCCATTGGAACGCCTCTTCAGCTTACTTCACCTTGGTGCTTTGGCACTTTGGGAGCACAGTTTGGCCACATCCTCAAAAGAACAGATGTCCAACACGGTTCCTATGCAAAGGCACGGGGAGAAACGCCTTCTCAGGCTATCTCCACAAAGGGGCGCTGTGGAGGATGAGCTTCAGATAACCTCTTTGGAGGTGAACGGGCCGCACAGAGCGAATGTCTCCATGCACAATCCATCAGTACACAGTGTGATAGCAAACAGCTTCCATGTGCCAAGGGAGTTGCCAGCTCTTCTCTGGGAGTGAACAGCGCTCGCATCTAGAACAGGATCACAATCCCGGCGGAATGGCATTACGCTGCCCCGCGCTCTGCAACACGGGTGGAAAGGGCATGCTGAAATCCAATGGCAATTTAATCCCTTGCAGGGGACAAACTCAGTCACGTTCTCTATCTCATTCAGAGTGCGGATGCCGACGTTCGTGCTTGAACAACATCAACTCACAGTCAATCGCGGGACTTCTCACTGTACAAGTGGGGC
>CM052782.1:82090305-82127410 GCA_028533395.1 Rousettus madagascariensis | reverse complement strand
AGCTGTTGCTACGATCCGTAGTCTTGCTGCCCAATCCCGCTTGGTACGAATTCCTCTCGAGGAACCTGCCACTTTACGCAGAGCTCTTTACACTTTGCAGTTGTGGTAAGGGGCAATGCTCTCTGCCCACAGGAGATTTTCCTCGTCGCCTTAAACATCTCCGCGGCAACAGTGCGCATCATATACTCGAACTCTCCACAGCAAGGCAAGTTGCGAAGAACGCCAAAGAGAAGCCTGGGGGCCTGTAGGCATTCCAGTCTGAGTATTTCCCCATGGCCACTGGGTCAGAGTGATCTCTGTTGATAAAGGATCAGAATCGGGAAGCCAGCTTCAAGGCTCCAGCAGGGTGTTAGTTGCCTAGTCAGAAATGTCTTCAGGAGATGGCCCTGAATGTCCTTTGGAAAGCCTCCTCAGCTTACTTCACCTTGGAGCTTTGGCACTTTGGGAGCACAGTTTGGCCGCATCCTCAAAAGAACAGGTGTCCAAAACGGTTCCTATGCAAAGACACCCGGAGAACCGCCTTCTCAAGCTATCTTCACAAAGGGGCGCTGTGGTGGATGAGCTCAGATAACCTCTTTGGAGGTGAACGGGCCGCACAGAGCGAATGTCTCCATGCACAATCCATCAGTACACAGTGTGATAGCAACAGCTTCCATGTGCCAAGGGAGTTGCCAGCTGTTCTCTGGAAGTGAACACCGCTCCCATCTAGAACAGGACCACAATCCCAGCGGAATGGTATTACGCTGCCTCGCGCTCTGCAACACGGGTGGAAAGGGCCTGCTGAAATCCAATGGCAATTTCATCCCTTTCGGGGGAGAAACTCAGTCACGTTCTCTATCTCATTCAGAGTGCGGATGCCGAAGCTCGTGCTTGAACAACATCACTCACATTCACTCGCGGGCCTTCTCCGTGTACAAGATGGGCATTCCAGACAGTGCCTTTCTCACCTTTGTAAGGTAGCGTCTCTAGGGGATACAGATACCATAGAGGTTGCCACACATACTGGCATTATGAACGAGAGCCTCCGGGTACGTTTCAGCTGTTGCTACGATCCATAGTCTTGCTGCCCAATCCCGATTGGTACGAATTCCTCTCGAGGAAACTGCCACTTTACGCAGAGCTCTTTACACTTTGTAGTTGTGGAAAGGGGCAATGCTCTCTGCCCACAGGAGAGTTTCCTCGTCGCTTTTAACATCTGCGCAGCAGCAGTGAGGGTAGTATACTCGAACTATCCAGGCAATGCAAGTAGCGCAGCACGCCGACAGAGAAGCCTGCGGGCCTGAAGGCATTCCAGTCTAAGTATTTCTCCAAGGCCAGTGGGTCACAGTGATCTCTTTTGATACAGAAACAGAATCGGGAAGCCAGCTTCAAGGCTCCAGCAGTGTGTTAGTTGCCTAGTCACAAATGTCTTCAGGAGAAGGCCCTGAATGTCCATTGCAACGCCTCCTAAGCTTACTTCACCTTGGTACTTTGGCACTTTGGGAGCACAGTTTGGCCGCATCCTCAAAAGAACAGGTGTCCAACACGGTTCCTATGCAAAGGCACCCGGATAACCGCCTTCTGTAGGTTTCCCCACAAAGGGGCGCTGTGGAAAATGAGCTTCAGATAACCTCTTTGGAGGTGAACGGGCCGCACAGAGCGAATGTCTCCATGCACAATCCATCAGTACACAGTGTGATACCAAAAGCTTCCATGTGCCAAGGGAGTTGCCAGCTCTTCTCTGGAAGTGGAAAACGCTCGCATCTGGAAGAGGACCACAATCCCGGCGGAATGGCATTACGCTGCCCCGCGCTCTGCAACACGGGTGGAAAGGGCATGGTGAAATCCAATGGCGATATCATCCCTTGCAGGGGACAAACTCAGTCACGTTCGCTATCTCATTCAGAGTGCGGATGCCGAAGCTCGTGCTTGAACAACATCACTCACAGTCACTCGCGGGACTTCTCAGTGTACAAGAGGGGCATTCCGCACAGTGTCTTTCTCACCTTTGTAAAGTAGCGTCTGTAGGGGATACAGATACCATGGAGGTTGCCTCACATACTGGCATCGTGAGCGAGAGCCTCCGGGTACGTTGCAGCTGTTGCTACGATCCGTAGTCTTGCTGCCCAATCCCGCTTGGTACGAATACCTCTCGAGGAACCTGCCACTTTACGCAGAGCTCTTTACACTTTGCAGTTGTGGTAAGGGGCAATGCTCTCTGCCCACAGGACAGTTTCCTCATCGCCTTTAACATCTCCGCTGTAACAGTGCGGGTCATATACTCGAACTATCCAGGTAATGCAAGTAGCACAGCACGCCGACAGAGAAGCCTGCGGGCCTCAAGGAGTTCCAGTCTAAGTATATCCCCAAGGCAACTGGGGCAGAGTAATCTCTGTTGATAAAGAAGCAGAATCAGGAAGCGAGCTTCAAGGCTCCAGCAGTGTGTTAGTTGCCTAGTCAGAAACGTCTTCAGGAGAAGGCCCTGAATGTCCATTGGAACGCCTCCTCAGCTTACTTCACCTTGGTGCTTTGGCACTTTGGCAGCCCATTTTGGCCGCATCCTCAAAAGAACAGGTGTCCAACACGGTTCCTATGCAAAGTCACCCGGAGAAACGCCTTCTCAAGCTATCTCCACAAAGGGGCGCTGTGGAGGCTGAGCTTCAGATAACCTCTTTGGAGGTGAACGGGCCGCACAGAGCGAATGTCTCCATGCACAATCCATCAGTACACAGTGTGATAGCAAACAGGTTCCATGTGCCAAGGGACTAGCCAGCTCTTCTCTGGAAGTGAACACCGCTCGCATCTACAACAGGACCACAATCCCGGCGGAATGGCATTACGCTGCCTCGCGCTATGCAACACGGGTGGAAAGGGCCTGCTGAAATCCAATGGCAATTTCATCCCTTTCGGGGGAGAAACTCAGTCACGTTCTCTATCTCATTCAGAGTGCGGATGCCGAAGCTCGTGCTTGAACAACATCACTCACAGTCACTCGCGGGCCTTCTCAGTGTACAAGAGGGGCATTCCGCACAGTGCCTTTCTCACCTTTGTAAGGTAGCGTCTCTAGGGGATACAGATTCCATGGAGGTTGCCACACATACTGGCATCGTGAGCGAGAGCCTCCGGGTACGTTTCAGCTGTTGCTACGATCCATAGTCTTGCTGCCCAATCCCGATTGGTACGAATTCCTCTCGAGGAAACTGCCACTTTACGCAGAGCTCTTTACACTTTGTAGTTGTGGTAAGGGGCAATGCTCTCTGCCCACAGGAGAGTTTCCTCGTCGCTTTTAACATCTCCGCAGCAGCAGTGAAGGTAGTATACTCGAACTATCCAGAGCAATGCAAGTAGCGCAACAAGCCGACAGAGAACCCTGCGGGCCTGAAGGCATTCCAGTCTAAGTATTTCCTCAAGGCGACTGGGTCAGAGTGATCTCTGTTGATATAGAAACAGAATCGGGAAGCCAGCTTCAAGGCTCCAGCAGTGTGTTAGTTGCCTAGTCAGAAAAGTCTTCAGGAGAAGGCCCTGAATGTCCATTGGAACGCCTCCTCAGCTTACTTCACCTTGGTGCTTTGGCACATTGGGAGCACAGTTTGGCCACATCCTCAAAAGAACAGGTGTCCAAAACGGTTCCCATGCCAAGGTACCCTGAGAACCACCTTGTCAAGCTATCTCCACAAAGGGGCGCTGTGGACGATGAGCTCAGATAACCTCTATGGAGGTGAACGGGCCGCACAGAGCGAATGTCTCCATGCACAATCCATCAGTACACAGTGTGATAGCAAACAGCCTCCATGTGCTAAGGGAGTTGCCAGCTCTTCTCTGGGAGTGAACACCGCTCGCATCTACAACAGGACCACAATGCCGGCGGAATGGCATTACGCTGTCCGCGCTCTGCAACACGGGTGGAAAGGGCATGTTGAAATCCAATGGCAATTTCATCCCTTGCAGGGGACAAACTCAGTCACGTTCTCTATATCATTCCGAGTGCGGATGCCGACGCTCGTGCTTGAACAACATCACTCACAGTCACTCGCGGGACTTCTCAGTGTACAAGAGGGGCATTCCACACAGTGCCTTTCTCACCTTTGTAAGTTAGCGTCTCTAGGGGATACAGATACCATGGAGGTTGCCACACATACTGGCATCGTGAGCGAAAGCCTCCGGGTACGTTTCAGCTGTTGCTACGATCCATAATCTTGCTGCCCAATCCCGATTGGTACGAATTCCTCTCGAGGAACCTGCCACTTAACGCAGAGCTCTTTACACTTTGCAGTTGTGGTAAGGGGCAATTCTCTCTGCCCACAGGAGAGTTTCCTCGTCGCCTTTAACATCTCCGCTGCAACAGTGCGGGTCGTATACTCGAACTATCCAGGCAATGCAAGTAGCGCAGCACGCTGACAGAGAAGCCTGTGGGCCTCAAGGCATTCCAGTCTAAGTATATCCCCAAGGCTACTGGGTCAGAGTGATATCTGTTGATAAAGAAGCAGAATCGGGAAGCCAGCTTCAAGGCTCCAGCAGTGTGTTAGTTGCCTAGTCAGAAACGTCTCCAGGAGAAGGCCCTGAATGTCCATTGGAACGCCTCCTCAGCTTACTTCACCTTGGTGCTTTGGCACTTTGGGAGCACAGTTTGGCCGCATCCTCAAAACACAGGTGTCCAACACGGTTCCTATGCCAAGGCACCCGGAGAACCGCCTTCTCAAGCTATCTCCACAAAGGGGCGCTGTGAAGGATGAGCTTCAGATAACCGCTTTGGAGGTGAGCGGGCCGCACAGAGCGAATGTCTCCATGCACAATCAATCAGTACACAGTGGGATAGCAAACAGCCTCCATGTGCCAAGGTATTTGCCAGCTCTTCTCTGGAAGTGAACACTGCTCACATCTAGAACAAGACCACAATTCAGGCGGAATGGCATTACGCTGCCCCGCGCTCTGCAACACGGGTGGAAAGGGCATGCTGAAACCCAATGGCAATTTCATCCCATGCAGAGGAGAAACTCAGTCACGTTCTCTATATCATTCCGAGTGCGGATGCCGACACTCGTGCTTGAACAACATCACTCACATTTCGCGGGCCTTCTCAGTCTACAAGAGGGTTATTCCACACAGTACCTTTCTCACCTTTCTAAGGTCGCGTCTCTAGGTGATACAGATATCATGGAGGTTGCCACACATACTGCATCGTTAACGAGAGCCTCCGGGTACGTTTTAGCTGCTGCTACGATCCGTAGTCTTGCTGCCCTATCTCGCTTGGTACGAATTCCTCTCGAATAACCTGCCACTTTACGCACAGCTCTTTACACTTTGCAGCTGTGATAAGGGGCCATGCTCTCTGCCCACAGGAGAGTTTCCTCGTCACCTTGAACATCTCCGCTGCAACAGTGCGGGTCGTATACTCGAACTATCCAGAGCAATGCAAGTAGAGCAGCATGCCGACAGAGCAGCCTGCGGGCCTGAAGGCATTCCAGTCTAAGTATTTCCGCATGGCGACTGGATCAGTGTGATATCTGTTGATTTAGAAGCAGAATCGGGAAGACAGCTTCAAGGCTCCAGCAGTGTGTTAGTTGCCCAGTCAGAAATGTCTTCAGGAGAAGGCCCTGAATGTCCATTGGAACGCCTCCTCAGCTTTCTTCACCTTGGTGCTTTGGCACTTTGGGAGCACAGTTTGGCCGCATCCTCAAATAACAGGTGTCCAACACGGCTCCTATGCCAATGCCCTCGGAGAACCGCCTTCTCAAGGTATCTCCACAAAGGGGCGCTGTGGAGTTTGAGCTTCAGATAACCTCTTTGGAGGTGAACAGGCCGCACAGAGCGAATGTCTCCATGCACAATCCATCAGTACACAGTGTGATAGCGAACAGCTTCCATGTGCCAAGGGAGTTTCCAGCTCTTCTCTGGAAGTGAACACCGCTCGCATCTAGAACAGGACCACAATCCCGGCGGAATGGCATTACGCTGCCCCGCGCTCTGCAACACGGGTGGTAAGTGCATGCTGAAATCCAATGGCAATTTCATCCCTTGCAAGGGACTAACTCAGTCACGTTCTCTATATTATTCCGAGTGCGGATGCCGACGCTCGTGCTTGAACATCATCACTCACCGTCACTCGCGGGACTTCTCAGTGTGCAAGAGGGGCATTCCACACAGTGTCTTTCTCACTTTTGTAAGGTAGCATCTCTAGGGGATACAGATACCATGGAGGTTGCTACACATAGTGGCATCGTGAGCGAGAGCCTCCGGGTACGTTTCAGCTGTTGCTACGATCCGTAGTCTTGCTGCCCGATTCCGCTTGGTACGAATTCCTCTCGAGGAACCTGCCACTTTACGCAGAGCTCTTTACACTTTGCAGTTGTGTTAAGGGGCAATGCTCTCTTTCCACAGGAGGGTTTCCTCGTTGCCTTTAACATCTCCGCTGCAACAGTGCCGGTCATACACTCGAACTATCCAGAGCAATGCAATTAGCGCAGCACGCCGACAGAGAAGCCTGCGGGCCTGAAGGCCTTCCAGTCTAAGTATTTCCCCAAGGCCACTGGGTCACAGTGATCTCTTTTGATACAGAAGCAGAATCGGGAAGCCAGCTTCAAGGCTCCAGCAGTGTGTTAGTTGCCTAGTCAGAAACGTCTTCAGGAGAAGGCCCTGAATGTCCATTGGAACGCCTCCTCAGCTTACTTCACCTTGGTGCTTTGGCTCTTTGGGAGCACAGTTTGGCCGCCTCCTCAAAATAACAGGTGTCCAACACGGTTCCTATGCAAAGGCACCCGAGAACCTCCTTCTCAAGCTATCTCGTGATATGGGCACTGTGTAGGATGCGCTTCAGATTACCTCTTTGGAAGTGCCGGGCCGCACAAAGCGATTGACTCCATGCACAATCCATTAGTATGGAGTGTGATAGCAAACAACTTCCATGTGCCAAGGAAGTTGCCAGCTCTTCTCTGAAGGTGAACACAGCTTGCATCTTGAACAGGATCACTATGCCGGTGGAATGGCATTCAGCTGCCCTGCGCTCTGCAACACGGGCGGATGGGGCCTGCTCAAACCCAATGGCAATTACATCCCTTGCAGGGGAGAAACTCAGTCACGTTCTCTATATCATTCCATGTGCGGATGCCAACGCTCGTGCTTGAACAACATCACTCATACTCACTCCTGGGACTTCTCAGTGTACAAGAGAGGCATTCCACCCAGTGTCTTTCTCACGTCTGCAAGGTAGCGTGTCTCGGGGATACAGATACCATGGAGGTTGCCACACATACTGGCATCGTGAGCGACAGCCTCCGGGTACTTTTCAGCTGTGGCTACGATCCGTAGTCTTGCTACCCAATCCCGCTTGGTTCGAATTCCTCTCCAGGAACCAGCGATTTTACGAAGAGTTCTTTACACTTTGCAGTTGTGATAAGGGGCAATGCTCTCTGCCCACAGGAGAGTTTCCTCGTCACCTTTAACATTTCCGATGCAACAGTGCGGGTCATATACTAGAACTTTTGAGAGCAATGCAAGTAGCGGGGCACGCCGACAGAGAAGCCTGGGGGCCTGAAGGACTTCCAGTCTAAGTATTGCCCCAAAGCGTCTGGGTCAGAGTGATGTCTATTGATGAAGAATCAGAATCGGGAACCCAGCTTCAAGGCTCCAGCAGTGTGTTTCTTGCCTAGTCAGAAATGTCTTCAGGAGAAGGCCCTGAATGTCCTTTGGAACTTCTCCTCAGCATACTTTTCCTTGGTACTTTGGAACTTTAGGAACACAGTTTGGCCGCATCCTCAAAAGAACAGGTGTCCAACATGGTTCCTATAGAAATGCACCCGGACAACCGCCTTCTAAACTATCTTGTCAAAGGGGAACTGTGGAGGATGAGTTTCAGATAACCTCTTTGGAAGTGACCGGGCTGCACAAAGCGATTGACTCCATGCACAATCCATCAGTACAGAGTCTGAGAGCAAACAGGTTCCATGTGCCAAGGGAGTTGCCATCTCTTCTCTGGAAGTGAACACAGCTCGCGTCTTGAAGAGGACCACAATCCCGGCGGAATTTAATTCAGCTTCCACACGCTCTGCAACAAGGACAGAAATAGCTTGCTCAAATCCAATGGCAATTTCATCCCTTGCAGGGGAGAAACTCAGTCACGTTCTCTATATCATTCCATGTGCAGATGCCGACGCTCGTGCTTGAACAACATCACTCATAGTCACTCCTGGGACTTCTCAGTGTACAACAGAGGCATTCCACCGAGTGTCTTTCTCACGTTTGTAAGGTGGTGTTTCTAGAGCATACAGATACCATGGATGTTGCCACACATACTTGCATCCTGAGCGAGAACCTCCTAGTACGTTTCAGCATTTGCTACGATCCGTAGTCTTGCTGCCCAATCACGCTTGTTACGAATTCATCTCCAAGAACCTGCCACTTTATGCAGAGCTCTTTACACTTTGCAGTTGTGGGAAGGGGCAATGCTCTCTGCCCACAGGAGAGTTTCCTCGTCGCCTTTTACATCTCCGCTGCAACAGTGCGGATCATTTACTAGAACTTTCGAGAGCAATGCAAGTAGCGCAGCACGCCGACAGGGAAGTCTGGGGACCTGAAAGCCTTCCAGTGTAAGTATTACCGCCACGTGTCCTGGTCAGAGTAATCTCTGTTGATGAATAATCAGAATTGGGAAGCCAGCATCAAGGTTTCAGCATTGTGTTCATAGCCCAGTCGAAAATGTCTTCAGGAGAATTCCCTGAATGTCCATTGACATGCCTCCTCAGCTTACTTCCCCTTGCTGCTTTGGCACTTTCGGAACACAGTTTGGCAGCATCCTCAAAAGAACAGGTGTCCAACACCGTTCCTATGCAAAGGCATCCGGAGACCCGCCTTCTCAAGCTATCTCGACAGAGTGGAACTGTGGAAGATGAGTTTCAGATAGCCTCTTGGAAGTGACTGGGCCGCACAGAGCGATTGACTCCATGCACAATCAATCAGTACAGAGTGTGATAGGAAACAGCTTCCATGTGCCAAGGGAGTTGCTAGCTCTTCTCTGGAAGTGAACACAGCTCGCATCATGCACAAAACCACAATCCCGGCAGAATGGCATTCAGCTGCCCCGCGTTCTGCATCACGGGTGGATAGTGCTTCCGTAAATCCAATGGCAATTTCATCCTTTGCAGGAGAGAAACTCAGTTACGTTCTCTATATCATTCCGAGTGCGGATGCCGACGCTCGTGCTTGAACAACCTCACTCTCAGTCACTCGCGGGACTTCTCATTCTATAAAGGAGGCATTCCACACAGTGCCTTTCTCACGTTTGCAAGGTAGCATCTCTAGGGTATACAGATACCATTGAGGTTGCCACCCATACTTGCATCCTGAGCGATAACCTCCGCCTACGTTTCAGCAGTGGCTACGATCTGTAGTCTTGCTGCCCAATCCCGCTTGGTACGAATTCATTTCCAGGAACCTGCCACTTTACTCAGTGTTCCTTACACATTGCAGTTGTGGGAAGGGGCAATGCTCTCTGCCCACAGGAGAGTTTCTTCGTCGCCTTTATCATCTCTGCTGCAACAGTGTGGGTCATATAGTAGAACTTTCGAGAGCAATGCAAGTAGCGCAGCACGCCGACAGAGAAGCCTTGGGACCTGAAGGCCTTTTTTTCTAAGTATTGTCGCAGCGTGTCTGGGACAGAGTGATCTCTGTTGATGAAAAAGCAGAATCGGGAAGCCAGCTGCAAGGCTCCAGCAGTGTGAGGACCCTCAGAAATGTCTTCATGAGAAGGCCCTGAATGTCCATTGGAAGGCCTCCTCTGCTTACTTCTCTTTGGCGCTGTGGCACTTTGGGAACACAGTTTGGCAGCATCCTCAAAAGGACAGGTGTCCATGGAGGTTCCCACACATCCTTGCATCGTGAGTGAGAAACTCCGAATACGATTCAGCAGTTGTTACGATCCGTTGTTTTGCTGCCTAATCCCCCTTGGTACGAATTCATCTCCAGGAACCTTCCAATTTACGCAGAGCTCTTTACACTTTTCAGTTGTAGGAAGGGGCACCCGGTTCCTATGCAAAGGCACCCGGAGACGCGCCTCTCAAACTATTTTGACATATGGGCACTGTGGAGGATGAGCTTCAGATAACCTCCTTGGAAGTGACCGGGCCGCACAGAGCGAGTGACTCCGCGCTCAATCCATCAGTACAGAGTCTGAGAGCATACAGCTTCCATGTGCCAGGGGAGTTGTCAGCACTTCTCTGGAAGTGAACACAGCTCGCATCTTGAACAGGACCATGATCCCGGCGGAATGGCATTCCACTGCCCCGCGCTCTGCAACACGGGCGGAAAGAGCTTGCTCAAATCCAATGGCAATTCCATCCCTTGCAGGGGAGTAAGTCAGTCATGTTCTCTATGTCATTCCAAGTGCGGATGCAGACGGTCGTTTTTGAACAACATCACTCACACTCACTCGCGGGACTTCTCAGTACACAAGAGAGGCATTCCACACTGTGCCTTTCTGACGTTTGCAAGGTAGCGTCTCTAGGGGATACAGATACCATGGAGGTTGCCACACATACTGGCATCGTGAGCGAGAACCTCTGATTACTTTCAGGATTTTCTACATTCCGTAGTCTTGCTCCCTAATCTCACTTGGTACGCATTCATCTCCAGGAACCTACCACTCTATGCAGAGGTCTTTACACTTTGCCGTTGTGGGATGGGGCAATGCTGTCTGCCCACAGGATAATTTCCTCATCGCCTTTAACATCTCCGCTGCAACAGTGCGGGTCATATACTCGAAATATCCAGAGCAATGCAAGTAGCGCAGCACGCCGACAGAGAAGCTTGCGGGCCTGAAGGCCTTCCAGTCTAAGTATTTCCCCAATGCGTCTGGGTCAGTGTGATCTCTGTTGATGAAGAAGCAGAATCGGGAAGCCAGCTTTAAGGCTCCAGCAGTGTGTTAGTTGACTAGTCTGAAATGTCTTGAGGAGAAGCCCCTGAATGTCCATTGGAAGGTTTCATCACCTTACTTCTCGTTGGTGCTTTGACACATTGAGAACACAGTTTAACAGCAATCCTCAAAAGAAAGGGAGTCCAACAGGGTTGCTATGCAAAAGCACTTGTGAAACCACCTTCTGAAGCTACCTTGACATAGAGGTACTGTGGAGGATGAGTTTCAGATAACCTCTTTGGAAGTTACCGGGCTGCACAGAGCATTTGAATCCATGTACACTCCGTCAGTACAGACTCTGAGAGAAAACAGCTTCCATGTGCAAAGGGAGTTGCTAATCTCTTCTCTGGAAGTGAACACAGCTCGCATCTAGAACAGGACCACAATCCCGGCGGAAAGGCATTCAGCTGCCCTGCACTCTGCAACATGGGCGGAAAGAGCTAGCGCAAATCCAATGGCAGTTACATACCTTGCAGGGGAGAAACTCAGTCATGTTCTCTATATCATATCGAGTGCGGAATCCTACGCTCGTGCTGAACATCACACACAGTCACTCGCGGGACTACTCAGTATACAAGAAGGAATTCCACACACTGCCTTTTTCAAGTTTGCAAGGTAGCGTCTCTAGAAGATACAGATTCCAAGGACGTTATAACACATACTTGCATCATGATCAAGAACTTCTGAAGACGTTTCAGTAGTTGCTTTGTTCTGGATTCTTGCTGCCTAATCCCACTTCGGACTAATTCATCTCCCCGAACCTGCCGCTTTACGCAGAGGTCTCTACACTTTGCAGTTGTGTGAAGGGGCAAAGCTCTCTGCCCACAGGAGAGTTTCCTCGTCTCTCTTACATCTCCTTGCAACAGTGCGGGTCAAGTACTAGTAGAGCACCACGCCGACAGAGAAGCCTGCAGACCTGAAGGGTTTCCAGTCTAAGTATTGCCCTAATGTGTCTGGGTCAGAGTGATCTCTGTTGATGCATAAAAAGTTTCAGAAGCCAGTTTTTAGGCTCCAGCAGTGTGTTAGATGCCTAGTCTGAAATGTCTTCCTGAGAAGGCCCTGAATGTCCATTGTTAGGCCTCATCACCTTACCTCGCCTTGGTGCTTTGGCACTTTGAGAACACAGTTTGGTAGCAATCCTCCAAAGAAAGGGTTGTCCAAAACGGTTCCTATGCAAAAGGCACTCGGGATCCAGCTTCTTAAGAAAACTCTGCAAAGGGGTACTGTGCCGGATGAGTTTCAGATAACCTTTTTTGAAATGACCGGTTCGCACAGAGCATTTTACCACATGCACAATCCATCAGTACAGACTGTGAGAGCTAATAGCTTTCATCGGCAAAGGGAGTTGCCAGCTCTTCTCTGTAAGTGAACACAGCTCGCATCTTGTACAGGACCACAATACTGGCGGAATGGAATTCAGCTGCCCCGGGCACTGCAACACAGGCGGACAGAGCTTCCTCAAATCCCATGGCAATTACATACCTTGCAGGGGAGAAACTCAGTCACGTTCTCTATATCATTCCGAGTGCGGATGCCGACGCTTGTTCTTGAACAACATCACACACAGTCACTCGCGGGACATCATTATAGAAGAGAGGCATTCCACACAGTGCCTTTCTGATGTTTTCAAGGTAGCGTCTCTAGGGGATACAGATTCCAAGGACGTTGCCACACATACTTGCATCATGAGTGAGAACTTCTGAAGACGTATTAGTAGTTCCCTCGTCTGGAGTCTTGCCGCCTAATCCCGCTTGGTACGAATTCATCTCCAGGAACCTGCCACTTTACGCAGAGCTCTTTACACTTTGCAGTTGTGGGAAGGGGCAATGATCTCTACCCACAGGAGAGTTTCCTTGTCGCCCTTACATCTCTGCTGAATGGCTTTTAGCTGCCCCGGACACTGCAACACGGGCCAAAAGAGCTAGCTCTATCCAATGGCAATTACATACCTTGCAGGGGAGAAACTCAGTCACGTTCACTATATCATTCCGAGGGTGGATTCCGACGCTCGTGCTTGAACATCACTCACAGTCACTCGCGGGACTTCTCTGTATACAAGAGAGGCTTTCCACACAGTGCCTTTCTCACATTTTCAAGGTAGCGTCTCTAGGGGATACAGATGCCATGGAGGTTGCCACCCATACTTGCATCATGAGCGAGAAACTCTGAAGACGTTTCTGTAGTTGCCTCGTTCCGTAGTCTTGCTGCCAAATCCCGCTTGGTACGAATTCATCTCCAGGAACCTGCCACTTTATGCAGAGCTCTTTACACTTTGCAGTTGTGGGAAGGGGCAATGCTCTTTGCCCACAGGAGAGTTTCCTCATCGCCTCTTACATCTCCTCTGCGAAAGTGGGTGTCATATACTAGAACTTCCAAGAGCAATGCAAGTTGAGCACCACGCCGACATAGAAGTCTGGGGAACTGAAGGGCTTCCAGTCTAAGTATTGCCCCAAGGTGTCTGAGTCAGAGTGATCTCTGTTGATGAATAAAAAGACTTGGAAGCCAGCTTTAAGGCTCCAGCAGTGTGTTCATTGCCTAGTCAGAAATGTCTTCAGGAGAAGGCCCTGAATGTCCATTGGAAGGCTTCATCACCTTACTTCTCCTTGGTGCTTTGGCACTTTTGGAACACAATTTGTCAGCAATCCTCAGGAGAAAGGGTGCCCATCACGGTTCCTATGCAAAAGGCACTCAGGGCACCGCCTTCACAAGCTGTCTTGATACGGCGCACTGTGCCGCCTGAGTTTCGATAACCTCTTTGGAAGTGTCCGGGCCGTACAGAGCGTTTGACTCCATGCACAATCCATCAGTACAGAGTGTCATGCAGTGCTTACATCTGCAAAGGGAGATTCCAAACTCTTCTCTGGACATGAACACAGCTCGCATTTTAAACAGGACCACAATCCCGGTGGAATGGCATTCAGCTGCCCCGGGCACTGCAACACGGGCCGAAAGAGCTTGCTCAAATCTAATGGCAATTACATACCTTGCAGGGGAGAAACTCAGTCACGTTCTCTATATCATTCCGAGTGGGGATGTCGACGCTCGTGCTTGAACATCATCACACTCAGTCACTGGCGGGATTTCTCAGTATACAAGAGAGGCATTCCACACAGTGCCTTTCTCACGTTTGCAAGGTAGCGTCTCTAGGGGATACAGATTCCAAGGATGTTGCCACACATACTTGCATCATGAGCGAGAACTTCTGAACTCGTTTCCCTAGTTGCCGCATTCTGGAGTCTTCCTGCCTAATCCCTCTTGGTACGAATTCATCTCCAGGAACCTGCCACTTTACGCAGAGCTCTTTACACTTTGCAGTTGTGGGAAGGGGCAATGCTCTCTGCCCACAGGAGAGTTTCCTCACCCCTTCTTACATCTCCTCTCCAATAGTGCGGGTCATATACTAGAACTTTCGAGAGCAATGGAAGTAGATAAACATGCCGACAGAGAACCCTGGGGACCTGAAGGGCTTCCAGTCTAAGTATTGTCCCAAGGTGTTTGGGTCAGAGTGATCTCTGTTGATGAATAATAAGATTTGGAAGCCAGCTTTAAGGCTCCAGCAGCATGTTAGTTACCTAATCTGAAATGTCTTCATGAAAGGCCCTGAATGTCCATTGGAAGGCCTCCTCACCTTACTTCTCCTTGGTGCTTTGGCACTTTGGGAACACAGTTTGGCAACAATCCTCAAAAGAGCGTGTGCCCAACACGGTTCCTATGCAAAAGGCACTCGGGCAACCTCCTTCTCATTGCTATCTCACCAAAGGGGAACTGTGGAGGATGAGTTTCAGATAACCTGTTTGGAAATGACCAGGCCGCACAGAGCTTTTGACTCCATGCACAATCCATGAGTACCAAGTGTGAGAGCTATGCGCACTTCTGGCTTACTGAGGCCCGGGATTCAAAGCCCGTTTCCTTGACCTGCGGTGGGTTCTTTCTCTCACTTTCGTAGTCGTTTATGTCCATCCACGGGAACAGAGAACTATAGTGTTGAACAGCAGCCACTCCTTTGTGTGGCAGCTGCTTGAGTCCTCTTCAGCGCTCGCGCTCCCTTTCAACACAGGGCGGCCAGGTCCCGCTTCATACGAATATCCTCTATGAAAACCGTCGGCATTCACTGATTGCATTCCCTCTTTGCTGACGTGAGAAGAGTCCAAGAACACTTCCACCCAACACACGTCAGTTCTCCTCCAAGTCTATATGGAAGAGGCAACTGAAGATGAATGATCACAAGACATGAGCAATGCGTTCGGGAACAGGATTCTGCAGAATGCGAGCGGCCACATTCAGAACCATTGCCTGAAGCTTTTATCCTCACAGATATCTATCCTCCTGTTAAACCCCATGGCACCCCAGCAAGATATTCAGCAGGGTGGCAGAGCCTCTGAAGGAACGTCTTTCCAAGGCACTTCCGATGTCCATAGGAGTTCCAAAACATATGACCAGTGCTTTAGGAAAGGGCTCTGCGAGGACACAGATTACTACCTCTTGCTCACCCACTACCTTCTCATCACATTCCCCTTGACACTACACGGAAGGTGCAAGGGCCGCTCTTGGCTTTCGGCCTGGGAACATTCTACAGATGTCGTACCTAAGAACCACTGCTCGAAGCGACAGGACAGCTGTCATAGCATGAGTGTCTCCTCAAGTAATGCAAGGAGATGCTTTTCTGGACAGCACAGCTCTCTAGAGTATAGCGCCGCTCCCTACAGTGCCGTATATGGGGAGCAATGAAATACCAACAGTCGTGTCGGCATGGGTTTTCTGTTCCTGCGGGCTCTTAAGAACTCTACACTTCCTCCGCATTGAGTGCGCTCTGAGGCTCCGCAGGACACAGTGATATCAGCACGGGTTCTCTACCTGCACTTCTGGCTTACGCAAAGCCGGGATTCAAAACCTGCTTCGTTGAACTGTGGTAACATCGAAACGTAACCCTAAACCTAACCCACACATTAAACCTAACCTTAAACCTATCGCTAACCCTAAACCTAAAACTAAACCCTATCATTAACCCTAACCCTAATTTTAATACTGTATCTAAACCTAAATTTAAACTTTAATCTTACGTCTAACCCCAACCTTAACGCTAATCCTACCCTTACTCTAACCCTACCCTTAGACCTAATGCTAAACCTAACATAACCCTAAACCTAATTCTAAATCCAAACTTTAAAATTACTCCTTACACTAAATGAAACCCTAAATGTATCCATAACCCTAACCCTTACGTATATCCTAAATACAAACTTTAAATTTACACCTAACTCTAAACCCAAACCTAATCTAACCCTAAACTAACCCTAACCAATTTCTAACTCTAACCCTAATCCTAACCCTAAGCCTATTTCTAAAATTAACCCTAAATCCTAATCTTAACCTATCCCTACCCTAACACTAAACCTAATGCATACCTTAACTCTAAAATTAAATAAACAATTTAATCTTACTTTACTCTAAACCTAACCCTAACCCTATTGCTAATTTCAGACTAACAGTAATCCTAACACTAACCATAACCCTAACCCTAACACAAACCCTAAACCTAAACCTTAACCTAAACGTAAACCTAACCCTAAACCTGACCCTAAACCTAAACCTAAAACAAAATACAAATTTGATTAATACTCTTAATTCTGGTCCTAACCAATGCTAACCCTAATCCCTAACCATAAGCCTAACCCAAACCATAACCCTTATCCTATTCTTAAACCTAAATCCAAAGTTTAATCTTACTCCTAAACTTAACCCTAACCCTAACCCTAACATGTACCCTAGCCTAACACTAACCCTAAACCCTAACCGTAACCCTAATCCTGACCCTAAACCTAACCGTAAACCGAAAGCCAAACTTTAATCTTATTCCTAACCCTAACCCTAAACCTAAAAATAACCCTAACTGTAACTCTAACCCTAAACCCAAACCCTAACCCTAAACCGATCACCAACAATGACCATAAACCTAACCCTAACCCTGACCCTAATTCTAGCTGAACAGTAACCCTCACCCTAACCATAACTTTAAACCTGACCCAAACCCTAATTGGAAACCCTAACCCTAACCCTAACCCTAACCTTAAACGTAAACCTAATGCTAACCCTAAACCTAAACAGAAATCCAAATTATAAACTTAGTCTTAAACCTGATCCTAACCAATCACAATCCTAATCCCTAACCATAACCCTATCCCTAACTGTAATCCTATTGCTAAACTTAAATCCTATCTTTAATCTTATTCCTAACCTTAACCCTAACCCTAACCCTAACCTTAACCTTAACCCCAAACCTAAATGCTAACCCTAATTCTAACCATAACCGTAACCCTAACCTAACCCTAAACCTGAACCAAAACATTAATTTTACCCCTAACCCTAACCATAATCCTCACTCTAACCCTAAACCTAACTCTAACCCTAACCTGAACCCTATACCTAACTATAAACCTAAATGCAAACTTTTTCTCACACCTGACTCTAAACCTAACCCTATCCTAACACTAACCCTAACCCTAAACCGAACACTATCCCTAACCCTAATTCAGATGCTAACCCTAACCTTAACCCTAACTCGAAACCTATACCTAAACATAAACCTAACCCTAACTCCAAACCTAAACCAAAATTTAAACATAAATCTTACTACTAAACATAAATCGAACCCTAAACCAACCAAAACCATATCCCTAAATCTTAACAAAAAGCTAAACATTAAAGTTACTCCAAACTCGTACGCAAAACCTAACAATAACCTTAAACATAACCCTAACAATAAACCCTAACCCTAACCGTAACCTAAACCTAAAACTAAACCCAAAATTCAAACTTCCTCATAATCCTAGCCCTAAACCTAACCCTAATCTGAACACTAATCCTAATCAAAACCCTAACACTAACCCTAATCCCTAATCCTAAACCTAACACTATTCCTAACCCTAAAACTAACCTTAACCGTAACCCTAACCCTAATCGTAACCAAACACTATCCCTAACCCTAATCCTAATTCTAACCATAATCCTAACCCTAACCTTAACCCTAACCCTAAACGTAAAACAATATCCAAACTTTAAACTTACACCTAATGCTAACCCTAACCCTACCACTAACCATAAAACAAAAACTAACGCCAACACTAAACCCTAACCCTAAACCTAATTCTATTCAATAACCTAAATCCAAATTTTAATTTTACATTTAAGCCTAATTCTAATTCTAACCCTAATCCTAATGCCTATCTTACACTAATCTTATACCTAAGAATAACCTGAACCCTAACCATTACCCAAAATCTAAGGCCTAACTCTAACCCTAACCCTAACACTAAACCGAAACCGAAACCGAAATCCAAATTTTAATTTAACCCTAAAGATAACCCTAACCCTTACACTAATTCTAGTCCTAACCCTAACCCTTACACTAATTCTTATCCTAACCCTAACCCTCCCCTAATCCTGACCCTAAACCTAACTCCAAACCTAAATCCAAAATGTAATCCTAATCATAAACATAACCCTAACCCTATCCCAAAACCTAACCTTAATCTTATCCCTAAACATGACACTAATTTAAACTTTAATCTTATTTCTAACACTAAACCTAACCCTAACACTGACCATAGCCCTTACTCTAACCTTAAGCCTAACCCTAATGTGAACCCTAATTCTAACCCTAACACTAATCCTAAATCCAAACTTCAATCTTACTCCTGACCCTAAACCTAATCCTAAACCTAAACTATATTCCTAACCCCAACCCTAACACTCACCCTAACAATAACCCCACAACCTAACTATAACCCTAACTGTACCATAAACACGACACTAATCCTAACCCTAAAAATAACCCTAACTCTAACACTAAACCCTAATAATAAAACTAATTCTAACTCAACACCTAAACCTAATCCTAGCCCAAATTTTAACTCTAAACCTAAATGAATCCTAAACCTAAAATCAAAATATAGTCTTATTCCTAACCCTAACCATATCCCTATCCTTACCCTAATTCTAACCCTAACCAACCCGGAGCTTAACCCTATAATCAAACACTAATTCTGACCTAAACCTAACCTAATTAAACCTAAATTGAAACTTTCATCTTATTTCTAATTCTAACCCTAAACCTAACTTTAAACATAACACTACCATAAACCTGCCCTATCCCTAACCATAACACTAACCTTAACTCTAAATCTACAACCTAACCATAACCCTAACATTGGCCCAGCCCTAACTCTAACCCTAAACCTAACTCTAATGCTAACCATAACCCTAACACTAAGCTTTACCTAACCCTAAACCCTAATCCCACCCTAAACCTAACTCTAATGCTAAACCTAATACTAACCCTAACCCTAACATTGACCCTAACCCTAAACCTATCCCTAACCCTAACACCTACCCTAACCCTAATCCTAACCCTAAACTAACCCTAACCCTAACCCTAACTCTAACTATAACCCTAACGTAACCCCAACCCTAACCCTACGCCTAACCCAAAACCTAATTCTAAAGCCTAACTCTAACCCTAACCCTAACCCTAACCCTTAACCTGAACTGAAATCCAAAATTTAAACTTACTCCAATCCCTAACTCTAAGCCTAATAGTAACCCTGATACTAACACTAACCATAAACACTAAATTTAATGCTAACTCTAACCCTACCCCAATGCTGAAACTAAATCCAAACTTCAATGTTACTCCTAACACTAAGGCTAACACTAACCCTAACCAAAACCAAACCAAACACCCTATTCACTAACCGTAAACCTAAAACCAAAGTAACCCTAACCCTAAACTAACCCTAAATTGAAACTTTAATCTTACTCCTAACCCTAACCCTAACTCTAACTCTAACCCTAACGATCACTTTAACTCTAACTCTAAACCTAACCATAAACCTAAATGAAAACTTTAATCTTACTTTAAACCTAACACTAACTCTAACCCTAATCCTAACCCTAAACATAACCCTAAAACTAACCATAACCCTAACTCTAAACACTAAACCTAAAACTAATCCTAATCATAACCTTAATCCTAACACTAATCCTAATGATAAAACTAAATCCAAACATTAATCTTACTCCAAACACTAACACTAACACTAACCCTACCCCTACACCTAACCCTAACCCTAACCTAAACCCTAACTCTAACCCTAACACTACCCTAAAACTAACACTCAACATAATTCTAAATCTACACTTATCCTAACCAGAACAATAACTCTAACCCTAAACGTAACCCTAATCCTAATCCTAACCTCAACCCAAACTCTAACCTTAACCCTAAATTTAACAATAACACTAACTTCAGGGTAACCACAACCCTAACCCTAAACCCTAACCATAACCCTAACCCGAAACTTAAACCCTAACTGTAACCGTAACCCCAAACCTACAACTAATCCTAAATCCAAACTTCCAACTTAATCCCAATCCTTACCCAAAACCTAACCCTGACTCCAAACAAAACCCTAAACTTAACCTTACCCCTACCCCTACCCTAACACTAACCCTAACTTTAAACCTAACACTAAACATTAAACCTAACCCTAATTTCAAAACTAAACTCTAACCCTAACCATAATCCTGATCCTAACCTGAACTTTAAACACAAGGTACACCCCAACCCTAACACTAACCTTGACCAAAAAACTTAACCTTAACCCTAACCCTAACCCTAACCCTTAACACAAATCGAAATCCAAATTTCAATTTTACTCCTAACCCTACCCCTACTCCTATCCTTAACTCTAAACCTACCCTGAACCTAACACTAAACCTAACACAAACCCTAACATTAAACCCTAACCCTAACACTAACCCTGATCCAAACTTGATTGGAACCCTAACCCTAATGTTAAACATAGCGCTAACCCTAAACCTAAATCCAAATTATAATCATATTTTTAACGCTACACTAGAGCGAAACCCTAACCCTAACTTTAACTCTAATCCTGTGCCTAAACTTAAATCCAATTTTAATCTTTCTCCTAGTCTTAACCATAACCAAAACACAAACCAAAACTCTAACCCTGACCCTACACCTAACCCTAAAACCTAACCCTAACCCTAATTCTAATACCAACCCTAATGCTAATATTAAACTTAAATTTAAAATATTATCTAACACCTAACCCTTGAATTAAACCTAACCCTTACCCTAAACCTAATTCTAAACCTAACCCTAACCGAAACCTAACCCTAACTCTAACCCTAAACCTAACCCTAATGCTAACCCTAAGCATATCCTTAACCCTAACCCTATCCCTAACCCGAACCTACACCTAACCATGATGCTAACCCTAATCCTAAACCTAACCCTAACCCTAACCCTAAACCTAACCCTAACCCACTCCTAAATTAAAATCTAAGCCTAAATTGAAACGTTTATCTTACTCCAAAACCTAACCCTAACTCTAACCACAACCCGAACCCTAAAACTAACCATAAACCTAAATCCAAACTTATTTTAACCCTAACCATAACCCTAAATCTAACCATAACACTAATGCTAAACACTAACCCTAAAACAAACACAAAACTTAACCATTACCCTAACACTAACCTTAACCATAAAACTCTACAAAAATTCAAAATTTAATCTAATTCTTAGCCCTAACCCTAACACTAACCTAACCCTAAAACTAATATTGGCCTAACAATGACCCTAACCTATCCGTTACCCTAAACTGAAACCTAATCCTAAAGCCAAACTTTAATCTTTCCAATAATCGTAATCTTAACAAAACTCTAACTCAAACCATACCATAATCTTAAAACCTAACCATAAAGCTAAGCCTAAACATAACTCTAACCCTAAACCTAACCTTAACTCTAATGCTAGACCTAAACCTAAACCCAAATATTAATCTTACCCCTAACCCTAACCCTAACCATAACATTAACACTAACACTAACCCTGAACCCTGAAACTAACCCTAACCTTAACCCTAATGCTGACCATCGAATAACACTAAGGCAAACCCTAATTACAATGCTAAGCCTCTACCCTAAACCTAAACCTAAACCCTTACCCTAACCCTTACCCTAACCGTAACCCTAACCGTAACACTAAACCTAATCCTAAAGTCTAACTTTTATTTTACTTTTAACCCTAACTCTAACCCTGAGTTTAACCCTAAAACCAACCCTAACACTAACCCTAATCCTAAACCCTAACCCTAACGCTAACCCTATAACAAACCTTAAACCTTACCCTAACACTAATTGTAAAACTTAATTCAAAACGTAAATTTACTTATAAACCTACCTAAACCTAAATCTAACAAACACTAACACCAACACTAAAACCTAATCCTAAACCTAACCCTAAAGCTAACCCTAACTATAACCTTAACCCTAATCCTAATCCAAATTAAACTTAATCTTAACATTTAACCAAAACCTAACCCGGACACTAACCTAAACCCTACACCTAACACTAACCCTAACAATGACCCTAACCCTAACTCTAATTTTAACCTTAACCCTATTTTAAATCCAGATTTAAAACTTAATTGTAACGCTTATCCAAAACTTTACCCTGACCATAACCCAAACCCTACCCCTAAAAATACCCCTAACCCTAACCCTATCCCTAAACCAAACCTTAATCCTAATTCTATCCCTAACATTAACCTAACATTAACCCTAACACTACCCACTAAACCTAATCCTGACCCTAATCAGAACCCAATCCGTAACCCAAAACTTAAACATAAACTGAAACCTAAGTTGAATATTTAATCTAACACCTAAACCTAACCCGAAACCGAAACCTACCCATGAACCTGAATTCAAAACTTAATCTTACTACTAACCCTAACCCTAACTGTAAGACTACACTAACACTAACCCATATTCTAACCCTAAACCTATTCCTAACTCTGACACTAAACATATACCCTAGCACTAAACCTAATCCTAATTCTAACCCTAACCCTAACCCTAACACTTACCTAAACAGAAATCCAAATTTTAATCCTATGCCTAACCCTCAACCTAATCCTAACCCTAACTCTAACCATAAATCTAAAACATAACCATAACCCTAACTCTAAACCTAACCTAAACCTGACACTAAACCTAACCCTAATCCTAACACGAAGGCTAAAACCTAACCCTTACCGTAATGCTAACCCTATCCCTAACATAACCCTAAACCTAAATCAAAATTTAATCTTACTGCTAACTCTAACCCTAACCCTAACCCTAACCCTAACTTTACACACTAACCCTAATCTAACCCTAATCCTAACCTAACACTAACCCTATCCCTAAACCTAAAGCAAAAGCCAAACTTTAATCTTATACCTAACCCTAAACCTAAACCTATTCTAAACTGACCCTAAAAATAACTCAAACTTAACCATATAACCTAAATCAAAATTTAATCATACTTTTAACTTTAACCCTAAAAGTAACCCAAACTCTGTTCCTAGCCTAACTCTAATCCTAACCCTAACCATAACCTAAACATAAATCTAAACCCTAGCCCTGGTACTAACCCTAACCGTAACCCGAAACATAATCCTAAACTTAACCCTAAACCTAAACTGAAATCCATATTTTAATTTTACTCCTAACGCTAACCCTAACTCTAATCCTAACCCTAAACCCTAAACCCTAACCCAAACCCTAAACTTAAACCTAATCCTAATCCTAAACCTAAATCCAAAATTTAAACTAATTTCTCAACTTAACCCTAAGCCTAACCCTTAACCAAAGCATAACCTTAACCCCAACCCTAAACCCTAACACTAACCCTAACCCTAACCCTAACCATAACCTAACCCTAAACCTAAATCAAAATATTAATTTTACTCCAAATCCTAACTGTAACCCTAACCCTAAACCGAACCCTAAACCTAACTATAACCTTAACACTAACCATAACCCTAACCCCAACCGTAACCCTAACACTAACCCTACCGTAACCCTGACCCTCACCCTAATCCTAACCTTAACCTGAAACCCTAACCCTAACTTTAAAACAAACACTAATTCTAAACTTAAATCCATAATTTAAATATACCTTTAACACTAACTTTAACCGTAAACCTAATTCTAACCTTAACCCCCACCATAAACCCTAACTTTAACCCTCACCCTATCCCTCACCGAACCCAAAAACTAATTCCAAACTTTCATCTTACTGCCATACATAACCCCAATCCTAACCCTAATGGTAAACCTAGCCTAACACTAAACTTAACCCAAATCATAACCCTAAACCCTACCGTAACCCTAACACTAAAACCTAACCCTAACCCTAACACTAATTCTAATATTAAACCTAAACCGAAAAACAAAGGTTAATTTTACTCCTAACTGTACCCTTAAACCTAAGCCTAACTCTATCCCTTACCCTAACCATAAAATCTAACCCTAAACTTAAGCCTAAACCTAAACCTAACCTTAACCTTAACCTTAACTCTAACGCTAGCCCTAAACCAAATCTGAATTTTAATCTTACTATTAAGCCTAACCCTAACCCTAACCTTAAACCTGCCACTAACATGAAACCCTAACCCTAACAGTGACCCTATCCCTAAATCCAAACTTTAATCAAATTCTAATGCTAACTAGAACCCTATCCCTAACCCTAACCCTAACTCTGAAACTACACAATAACCCTAACCCTAACATTCCCTAAACCCTAACACTAACCCTAACACTACCCTAACACTAACACTAAACCTAACTCTAAACCTACACTTATCCTAATCAGAATAATAACCCTAACTATAAACTTAAACCTAATTTTGACACTAACCTTAACCAAAACCCTAACCTTAACCCTAACTTTAACAGTAACATTAACCTAAGTATAACCCTAACCCTAACTCTAAACCCTAACTGTAATGCTAACCCAAACTCTAAACCTAAATTAAATCAAAACTTTAAACTTAATCCTAACCCTTACACAAAACCTAACCCTGACTACAAACAAAACCCTAACCCTTACTGTAACCGTAACCCTAACCCTAATTTTAAGCATGACACTAAACGCTAAACCTAACCCTAATCTCTGACCTAAACGCTAATCCTAAACCCTACTGTAATCCTAACCCTAACATGAAACACAAGGCTGAACCCTAACCCTAACCCTAACCCTAACCCTTAACAAAAATCAAAATCCAAATTTTAATCTTGCTCCTAACCCTAACCCTACCCCTATCCTTAACCCTAAACCTACCCTAAATCTAACACTAACCTAACACTAACCCTAACACTAAACCCTAACCCTAATCCAAAACCAGACCGGAACGCTAACCCTAAACCTGAATACAAATTTTAATCATATTTTTAACCCTAACACTAAAGCGAAACTCTATCCCTAACGCTAACTGTAACCCTGTGCCGATACCTAAATCAAATTTTAAACTTTCTCCTAACTCTAACCATAACCATAACGTGAAACTTAACTCTAACCATGACCCTAAACCCTAACCCTAATTTTAATTCTAACTCTAACCATAACACTAACATTAAACTTAAATCCAAACTATTAACTCCTAACCCTTAACTAACACTAACCCTTACGCAACCCTAATTCTAAACCTAACCCTAACCCTAACTTTAATCCCGACTCTAACCCTAACCCTAATCCTAACTCTAACGCTAACCCTAAATTTATCCCTAACCCTAATCCTATCCCTAACCATAACTTACACCTAACCACAACACTAACCCTAATCCTAAACCTATTCTAACCCTAACCCTAACCCAAACTCTAACCATAACCTTAAATCCTAACCCTAACCCTAATGATAACTCTGGCATAACACTAACCCAAACCCTAATTATAACTCTAGGCACCAACCCTAATCCTAACCCTATACCCTAAACCTAACCCTAACCCTAAACCTACCCTAACCCAAACCATAAACCTAACACTAACAGTAACCCAAAACCCTAACCCTAATTTAACCCTAATCTAAACCCTGATCTAAACCTAACCGAAACCCTAACTCTAACCTTAATCATAACCCAAAAACTATATCTAAAATTTAAACTTACTCCTAAACCTAACCCGATACCATAACCCTAACACTATCCTAATTCTAACTGTAAACCTAAGCCTAAATTAAAATTTAATCTTACTCCTAAACCTAAATATAACTATAAACCTAATCCTAACCCTAATCCTAACTCTGGCCCTAAAACTAATCCTAAACATAACCCTAATCCAAACCCTATATCCTAAAATTAACACTACTAAACCTAACCCTAATCCTAATCGAAAATGCAAACTTTAAACTTAATCCTAACATTTATGCAAAACTTAACCCTGACACTAATCGAAACCTAAACCTAATCCTAACCCTAACCCTAACCCTAATCCTTACTGTATCCCTAAACCTAACCCTAACTTTCACTCTAAAAATAAACCCTAACCCTAAACCTAAATCTAACCCTAAACACTAATCCTAACTGTAACCCCGAACCTAACCCTAACCCTAATCCTAAACCCTAACTTTAATCCCAACCCTAAACCCTTATCCTAACCCTATCCTAATTTTAACCCAAAACCCTAACCCTGACCCTAACCGTAACCCTAACCCTAAAATTAAACCTACCCTAACACTAATACTAGACCAAACACTAACCCTAACCATAAAGCCTAACCCTAATAATAAACCTAATTCAAATTCTGATCCTAACCCTGAACCAAACCATAAATCTAAACTAAACCTAAACACTAACCAAATTCAAAATTTAATCTTACTATTAATTCTAACCCTAACCATAACATTAACACTAACCCTAACTCTATCTTTACCCTAATCATAAACCTAACCATAACCTTAACCCCAACCATAAAACCTAACACTAATCCTGCCTTAATACTAACCTTAAAACCTAACCTTAACCCTAACCCTAACCCTAAACCTACCCTAACTCTAACCCTAACCCTAACAGTTACCCTAACCATAATCCTAGCTCTAAACCTTAACCCTAACCCTAATCCTAACCATAACATCATACGTAACCCTAACCCTAAATTTACCCTAACCCTGACCCTAACCCTAATCTCAACCATAAAACCTAACCCAAACACTACCCTAACCCTAACCCTAACTCTAACTCTAACTCTAAACTTAAATACAAAATTTAATCTTACTCCTAACTCTCAGTTTAACCCTAAACCAACCCTAACACTATCCTTAAACTTAAATTCTAATCTTAAATATGAGCTTAACCCTAACCCTAACCTTAACCCTAACATTAACCATAACGCGAACCCTAAACCTAAATCCAAATTTTAATCTTACTTTTAACACTAACTCCAAAGCCCAATTCTAACCCAAAAACGAACTTTAATCCTATGCATAAACTAAATAAATTTTAATCTTACTCCTAACAGTAAACACAACCATAATCCTCACCCTAACCCTACAAATAACCCTAACCTGGGCGCTAAACTAATCCTAAAACCTAAAGCTAAGCTTAATTCTAACCCTAATCTAACCAAAATTCTAAACAAAATACAAACTTTAATCTAACACCTAAGCCTAAAACTAACGTTAACCCTAACCATAAACCTAAACTGAACCCTAACACTAAACTTAAAACTAACCCTAAACCTTATCCTAACCCTAACTCTAACCATTACCCTAAACATAATGCTAACTATAATCCTAAACCTAATTTTAAATCCAAATTTTAAACTTAATCCTAAACCTTACCCAAAACATAACACTGACCCTAACCCTAACTCTAAACCCTAACCTAACATTAAACCTTAACTAACCCTTAACACTAACCCTAACCCTAACTCTAATTCTTACCCTAATCCTAAATCCAAACTTTAAACTTAATTCTAAACCTTAGTCAAACCTAAACGTGACCCTAAGCAAATTCCTAAACCTAACTCTAACCCTTACACTAACCTTAACCCTAACTCTTACCTGAAACCTAAACATAACCCTAAGCATAAACCAAAATCCAATCTTCAATTTTACTCCTAAAACTAACCCTAACACTAACCCTAACCCTAAACCTACCCAAAACCAAACAATAAAACTAACACTAAACTAAACCTAACCCTAACTCTAATATAAAAACTCATCCTAACCCTAAACCAAAACCTAACTCTAAACTTAACCATAACCCTAAAACTAAATCCAAATTTAATCTTACTCCTAACCCTAACCCTAACCCTAAACCTACAAAAACATGAACCCTAAAACTATACCCTAACACTAAACCTAACCTAAACCTAGCCCTAAACCTAAGCCTAAATTGAAACTTTAATCTTACTCCGAGTCTAAACCAAATGCTAACCCTAATCCTAACCATAATCTTAACCCAAACCTTAACCTTAACGCTTACCCTAATCCTAATCTTAAATCCAAACTTTAAATTTAATAGTAAACCTTACCGAAACCTAACCCTGACCTTAATTCAAACCATAAACCTAATCGAACACTAACGCTAACCCTAACCCTTACCCTAAAAGTAACCCTAACCCTACCAGTAACCCTAATGCTAAACCCTAAACCTAACCCTAAACCTAAACCCTACCATAACCCTAATCCTAATCCTAGCTCTAACCTAAACCTAACCCTAACCCTCGCCTTAACCTTAATCCTAACATTAACCCTAACCTAAAATTAATGCTAATCTTGAACCTAAAACTAACCCTAACCCTAACCATAACCATAAATCTAAGCCTAAACCTAACAATAACTCTAACTTCAACACTAAAACAAAACCTATCACTAATCAAAACCCAAACTCTATACCTTAGCCAAAATGGAAACTTTCAACTTTCTTCTTCCCCTAACCCTAAACCTAACAGTAACACTAACTTTGAACTCTATCACTAATGCGAATCCTAACCCTAAACCTAACCCAAACCCTTATTCTAACCATAATTCTAACCCTAAATCTAATCCAAAATTAAATCTTGCACCTCACCATAACCCTAAACATAACGTTACCCTGACCAAAGCTAAACCTAATCCAAACACTAACCTTTTCAATAACCCTAAACCTAAACGCAACCCTAACCTTAACCCTAACCTAACCCTAACCCTAAATGTAACCCTAAACCTAACCCTAACATAATCCCAACCCTAACCCTAATCCTAACTCTAACCTTAACCCTAACCCAAACATTAACCCTTTTACTAACCCTAACCCTAAACTTAACACTAAACAAAACCCTATCACTAAGCCTAACCCAAAATCTAACTCTAACCCTAGCCAAAACCATACACCTTAGCCAAAATTGAAACGTTTATCTTCTTCCTAACCCTAACTCTAAAAATAATCCTAACCTTTATATTGACCCTAACCCTAATTGTAACCCTAAACAATAACCTGAACCATAAACCTGAAACCTAACCCTAACCCAAACGCTTACTCTATCTGTAATTCTAACCCAAAATCTAAATCTAAATTTTAATCTTACACCTAACCATAACCCTAAACATAACACTATACTAACCCTGAACCTAAACCTTAAGCCTAACACTAATCCTAAACATAAACCTAACCCTAATTCTAATCCTAAACCTAATTCTAAACGTTACCCTAGCCTTAAACCATAACCCCAACCCTAACCCAAATATGAACAATTTTGCTAGCCCTAAACCTAACCCTAACCCTACAACTAACTCTAAAACTAAACCGTAATCCTAACCCTAACCATAATCCTAACACTAACACTAACATAAACTCTTTCACTAACCCTAACCGTAACTCTAAACGTAACCCTCAGGATAACCCTAAATGCTAACCCTCATCATAACACTAGCCGTAACTCTAGCCCTAACTCTAACCTAAACCTAACTCTAAAATCTAACCCTAACCAAAAACCTAGCCATAACCTTAACCCTAACCTAACCCTAACCCTAAATGTAACCCTAAACCTAACCCTAACCTAATCCCAACCCTAACCGTAATCCTAACTCTAACCTTAACCCTTACCCTAACCCTGACCCTAACCCTAACACTAACCTAACCCTAATCCTAAACCTAACACTGAACCTAATCCTAAAACCTAATCCTGTTTGTAAACCTCACTTTAACCCTAACCCTAATCCTAAAAGAAATGCAAACACTAACACTTTCACTAACTCTAAACCTAAGCCTAACGCTTACCCTAAGGCTAACCCTAAATCCCAAACCTAACCATACCCTAACCTAATTCTAACCCTAACACTAAACTAACCCAAACCCTAACACTAACCCTAAAATCACACCCTAACCCTAACCATAACCCTAGCCCCAAACCCTAATTAGAACTTTAATCCTAACACTACCCTAACCCTAACCATAAACCTAACCCAAACTCTAACCATTTCACTAAACCTAACCTTAAACCTAAACATATCCCTAAACCTAACCTAACTTTAAACCTAACCCTAACGCTAACCCTAAACCCTAGCCCTACCCCTAAACTGAATCCTAACCCTAACCTTAATCCTAACCCTAATCCTAACCTAATGCTAACCTTAACCCTAACTTTAAACCTAAACAAAACCCTATCACTAACCCTAAACCAAACTCTAACCCTAACCCTAATACAAACTCTGAACCTTAGCCAAAATAGAAACTTAATCTTACTTTTAAACCTAACTCTAAATGAAATACTAACGCTAACATTGAACACTATCACTAATCTACAGTCTAAACCTAAGCCTAACACCAAACCTTACTCTAACCACAATTGTAACCCTGAACCTAAATCCAAAATTTAATCTTGCACCTAACCATAACCATAACCATAACCCTAGCCTAAACCTAACCCTAAACCTACCCAAACACTAACACTTTTACTAACCCTAACGCTAAGCATAACCCTGACTCTAACCCAAACCATAACCCTAAACTATCACTAACCTAAACCAAACTCTAACCCTAACCCTAATGTAAACTCTGAACCTCAACCAAAATTAAAACTTTCATCTTACTTTTAAAACTAACCCTAAACATAACACTAACACTAATTTTGAATACTATCACTAATCCAAATCCTAATCCTAACCCTAACCCAAAAAATTCTCTAACCCTAATTCTAACCCTAAATATAAATCCAAAATTTAATCTTCCACCTAACCATAACCCTACCCATAACACTACCGAAACCCTAACCCTAAACCTAACCCAAACACTAACACTTTTACTAACCCTAAACCTAAACCTAACCCTAACCATAAACCTAATGTAACCCTAACCCAAATCCTAAACCTAATCCTAACCTTAACCCTAACCCTAACCCTAATCTTAACCTAACCCTAACGCTAAGCCTAAAACTGATGCTAACCTAACCCGAACCATAACACTAACACTAATCTTAACAATTACCATAACCCCAACCCGAACCCTAACCCTTACCCTAACCCTAACCTAATCGTAATGTTAACCCTGACCCTAACCCTAGCCTAACCTAAGCTTAACCCTATCCCTAAGCTTAACCGTATTCCTAACACGAAACCCTAACCCTATCCTTAACCCTAATTTTAACCCTAAACCAAACACTAACCATTTCACTAACACTAAACGTAATGCTAACCCGAACCCTAAGGCTAAACCTAAACCTAACCCTAGCCATAACCCTAACTCTAACCCTAACTTAAACCTAACCAGAAACCTAAATCTAAAATATAAACCTAACACTAACCCTAGCCATAACCCTAACCGTAAACTTAACCCTAACCATAAAAATAAATCCTAAACTGAAACCTAATCCTAACACTATCCTAACACTAACCATAAACCTCACCCAAACACTAACCCTTTCACTAAACCTAAACATAACTGTAACCCTATCCCTAACCCTAGCCCTAACACTTAACCTAACCCTAACCCTAACCCTAACCAAAGCTTAACCCTAAACCTAACCCTAACCCTGATCCTAATGCTAAACCCTAAACCCTAACCCTAACACAAACGCTTTCCCTAAACCTAACCCTAACTCTAACTCTAACACTCAGAATAACCCTAAACCCTAACCTTAACCATAAACCTAGCCGTAACGTTAGCCCTAATCCTAACCTAACCCTATCCTTAACCCTAACCCTAACCCTAAAATCTAACCTAACCCAAATCCTGGGCGTAACTCTAACCCTAACCCTAATCCTAACCTAACCATAACCCCAACCCTAAACCTAAAGTATAAACCTAACCCTAATCCTAACCCTAACCTAACCTTAACCTTAATCCTGACCATAACCCTACCCTAACCCTTAGACTAACCTAAGCCTAATTGTAACCTGAACCCTAACCCTAAACTCACCCTAACCCTAATTTTAAAACTAACTCTAACCCTAATGCTAACTTAAACCCTAAACCCTAAGCCTAAGCCTAGCCCTAATTTAACCCTAGCTTTAATTTTAACATAACCTTAACCCTAACACTAACCTTAACACTGACCTTAACCCTAACCCTAAAACTAAACCCTAACCCTAACCCTAATCCTAACCCTAACTCTAAAATAATTCTAAACCTAAACCGCACCCTCACTCTCACCCTAACACTAAGTTTAACCCTAACCTAACGCTAACGCTAAATTGGCCCTAATCATAACCATAACCATAAACATCACACTAAACCTAACTTTAACCCTAACTCTAAATGTAATACTAAACCAGAACCTAACACTAACCATAACCCAAACTCTAAACCTTAGCCAAAATTGAAACTGTCAACTTACTCCTAAGCCTAACCCTAACCCTAACACTAACACTAACTTTGAACCCTATCACTAATCTAAAACCTAACCCTAACCCTAACCCAAACCCTTACTCTATCCATAATTCTAATCCTAAAACAAAACCCAAAATTAAATCTTACACGTAACCATAACCCTAAACGTAATACTACCCAACAGAAAGCTAAACGTAATCCAAACACTAACCCGTTCACTAACACTAAACCTACCCCCAGTTCTATCCTTAACCATAACTTAACCCTAACCGACACCAAAACCCTAAACCTAACCCTAACCATAATCCTAACTCTAACCTTAAACCCTTACTATAACCCTAAACCTAAACCTAACCTTATCCCAAAACTTAACTCTACCCCTAACTTTAAACCCAAACCCTAACTCTAAACCTAAGCCTAACCATAACTATAACCCAAACCTAATCCTAACCTAACCCTAACATCAATCTTGACCCTACCCTGAACCTTAACCTAACTCTAACCCTAACCCTAACCCTAGTCTAAACTTAACCCTTACTCTAACCATAATTCTAACCCTAAATCTAAAACCAAAATATGAAATTAAAGCTAACCATAACCCTAACCTAACAGTAACAAACCCTAACCTTAAACCTAACCCAAAAACAACACCTTTCACTAAACCTAACTCTAATCGTAACCATAACCCTAACCCTAACATAACCCTAACCTAACCCTAACCCTAACCAAACCCCAACCCTAACCCTAACCCTAACCCTAACCCTAAACCTAAACCTAAATGTAAAGCCTAACCCTATCGCTAATCCTAACCCTAAACTTAACCCTAACCCTACCCTAACCCTAACCTTAATTCTAACTTTAACCTTAACCTACCCCTAACCCTAACACAAACCCTAACCATAACGCAAACCCTAACCATAACCCCAATCCTAACCATAATTCCAACACTAACCCTAACCCTAATCTTCTCCCTAACCTAACCCTAACCCTAATAATACCCTAACCAAATACATAACCCTAACTCTAAACCCAACCTAACTCCAACCCTAACCCTTAACCAAACTTTAACCCTAAACCAAACCCTATCACTATTCCTAACCCAAAGTCTAAACCTTAACGAAAATTGAAATTTTCAGCTACTCAAAATCCTATCCCTAAACCTAACACTAATACTAATTTTGAACCCTATCACTAATCGAAACTAACCCTTACCGTAATCCAAACCTTACTCGAACCATAATTCTAACCATAAATCTAAATCCAAAATTTAATCTTACACCTAACCAAAACTGGAAGCATAAGAGTAACTAACCCTAACCTTAAACCTAACACAAAAACAACCCCTTTCACTAAACCTGACCCTAATCATAACCGTAACCCGAACCCTACCTTAAAACTAACACTAATCCTAACCACACACCAAACGTAACCCTAACCCCAACACTAAACCTAATTCTAAAGCCTAACCCTATTGCTAACCCTAACCCTAAACCTAAATTTAACCAAACCGTAACCCTAAAGCTAACTCAAAAACCTAACCACAGCCCTAACTCTATATGTAATCCTAACCATAACCCAAACATTAACCCTTTTACTAACACTAACCCTAATCCTAACATAACCCAAACCAAAATTCTAACCTACCCTAACCGAACCATAACCCCAACCCTAATCCTAACCGTAACCCTAACCCTACCCTAAACCTAACCCTACCCCTAACCCTAAAGCTAACTTTAACCAAAAACCATATCCTTTAAAATCCCTAACAAATACTATAACTCTAACCATATCCGAACCTCTAAAGCTTAGGCAATATTGAAACTTTCTTATTATTCCTAACCCTAACCCTAATCCTAACACTAACACCAACTTTGAACCCTATAACTAATTCAAATCCTAACCCTAACCCTAACCCTAACCCAAACCCTAATAGCCCTAACTAAACCTTAACATAAACTTAACTCTAACCCTATCATTAACACTAACCCTAACCCTAACCCTAAACCTAAAACTACCTAACCCTAACCATAATCGTAAACCTAACCCTACTCTAACCTAACCATAACCCAAACCTTAACCGTAACCCTAAACCAAACCCTAATCCTAACCCTAAACCAAACACTAAACCTATCACTAACCCTGAACCCCAACCCTAACACTAACCCTAAGGCTAACACTAAAACCTAACTCTAACCGAAACTCTAGCAGTAACCCTAACCCTAACCCTTCCTAAACCTGACCCTAAATCTAAACCTAATCCCTAACCCTAACCCTAACGTTAACCTTAGACATAACCCTAACCATACCCTAATCTATCCATAACAGTAACCCTAATCCAAACCCTATCACTAACCCTAACCCAAAATCTAAAACTTATCCAAAATTGAAATATTCATCTTACTTTTAACCCTAATCCTAGACATAACACTAACATAAACTTTGAACACTATCACTAATCCACATGCTAAACCTATCCCTAACCCAAATCCTTACTCTAACAATAATTCTAACCCTAAATCTAACTCCAAAATTTAATCTTACACCTAACCATAACCCTAAACATAACACTACAAACCCTAACCCTAAACCTAAATCAAACACTAACCCTTTCACTAACCTTAAAATTAACCCTAATTCTACACCCTTAACTCTAACAATAATCAAAACCCCGACATAAATGTAACAAAACCCTAACCCTAACCCTGATATTAACTCTAACCTAACGCTAACCCTAACCCTTAACCTAAGCTAAACCTAACCAAAACCCTAACCCTATCCCTAACCCTAACTCTAAACCTAAACGTAACCCTAATCCTAACCCTAAACATAACCCTAATTCTAACCCTAACCCTAACACTAACTCTAACTCTATCCTTAACCCAAACCCTAACCCTAACCCTGATATTAACCCTAACCTAACGCTAACCCTAACACTTAACCAAAGCTAAACCTAACCAAAACCCTAACCCTAACCCTAACCCTAACTCTAAACCTAAACGTAAACCTAACCCTAACCCTAAACATAACCCTAATTCTAACCCTAACCCTACCACTAACTCTAACTCTATCCTTAACCCTAACCCTAACCCTAATCATAACCATAACCAAAACCATAACCATAACAGTAACTAACCCTAATCTTAAACCTAACCCAAAACAACCCTTTTCACTAAACCTAACCCAAATCATAACCGTAATCCGAACCCTAACATAAAACTAACACTAACCCTAACCAAACACCTAACCTAACCCTAACCCCAACACTAAACCTAATTCTAAAGCCTAACCCTATTACTAACCCTAACCCTAAACCTAACCCTAACCTAATCCTAACACTAACCCTAACCCTAAACCTAAACATAACTCTAACCCTAAACAGAACCCTAAAACAAAACCTAACCCTAACCCTAACCCTAACCCTAAACCAAAACCGATTTCAAATGTTAATCTTACTCCTAACTCTAGCACTAAAACTAACCCTAACTCTAAACAACAACCCTAACCATAACCCTAACACAAACCCTAACCTTAACGCTAACCGTAATCCTACCCTACACCCTAAAACTAACCCTAACCATAGCCCTAACACTAACACTAAACCTAACGCTAAACCTACTCTTATCCTAAACGAAACACTGACACTAACTCTAAGCTTAACCCTAACACGAACCCTAAACTTCACCCCAAACCTATACCATAACACTAACCCTAACCCTAACCTAACTCTAAACCAAAATCGAAACATTAATTTTACTCCTAAATCTAACCATAATTATCACCCTAACCAGAACCCTAAACTATAATCCTAACCCTAACCCTAACCCTGACCCTAACACCAAATGTAATCCTAACCCTAACGTTACACTAACCCTGACGCTAACCCTAATCCTATCCTTAACCCTAAAACCTAACGTTAACCGTACCCTAACACAAAAACTACCGCTAAACCTAACCTTAACATTAGACCCTAATCCAACCTAAGCCTAAACTTAACCCTTTTCCTAACCATAAAATTAATCTGGTGCCTAAACCTTAAATACAAATTTTAATCTTGCTCCTAAACATAACCATAACCATGACCCTAAACCTAACCCTAACCTTAACCCTAATCCTAACACGAACCTTAACTTCGACCCTAAAAAATAACCATAACCTGACCCTAACGCTGACCAGCACCCTAATACCAATCTTACCCTAAACCTAACCTTAACCCACACCCTAAAACTAACACTAAACCTAACACTAAACCTACTCCTTATCCTAACCGGAACACTAACACTAACTCTAAGCTTAACCCTAACCCTGACCTAACCTTAACCCAAACCATAACCTTAACCATAACTTTAACATTACAACTAAAATAAACATAACCCTAACAGCTAACACTAAACCTATCCCTAAACCTAACCTTAAACTTAACGCTAAGCCTAATTAAAACCCTAACTCTAAAACTACCCTGGCCCTAACACTAACCCTTACCCTTACCCTAACGCAAAACCTTAACCCTAACCTTAACCCTATCCTAGCCCTAACCCTAACCCTAATCCTAAACCTAAGCTTAACCCT
>CM052782.1:82004268-82089805 GCA_028533395.1 Rousettus madagascariensis | reverse complement strand
TAACCCTAACAGCTAACACTAAACCTATCCCTAAACCTAACCTTAAACTTAACGCTAAGCCTAATTAAAACCCTAACTCTAAAACTACCCTGGCCCTAACACTAACCCTTACCCTTACCCTAACGCAAAACCTTAACCCTAACCTTAACCCTATCCTAGCCCTAACCCTAACCCTAATCCTAAACCTAAGCTTAACCCTAACCCTCTCACTACTCTACACACTAACCCCAAACATAACCATAAACCTAATGCTAACACTATACCTAACGCTAAACCTACCCCTTACCCTAAACTGAACACTTGCCATAAATCTAAGCCTAACCCTAAATCTGACCTAGCCTTAACCCAAACCATAACCTTACCGTAATTTTAACATTAACACTAACTTAAGCATAACCCTAACCGCTAACACTAAACCTATCCCTAAACCTAATCCTAACACTAATCCTAAACCCTAATCCTAACACTAAACCTAACCCTAACCCTAAACTCTAACACTAACCCTAAGCCTAACCCTAAATCTAATCCTCACCCTAACTCTACCCTAACCCTAAAGCTACCCTATACCTATCCCTAAACCTAACCCTAGCTATAAATCTAATTCTAACACTAACCCTAAAACCTAATCTTAACCCTAACCCTAAAACTAACCTAAACTTAAACCTAACATAACACTAAACCTAAATCAAAATTATAATCTTACTGCTAACCCTAAACATAACCCTAACCCTATTACTAACCCTAGCCTAACATTAACCCTAACCATAACCATAACCCTGAACACTACCCTAAACCTACCCATAACCATGAACCTAACCTTATTTTTAACACTCACCCTAAACCTGATCCTAATCAAACCCAAAATCTAAGCCTATATTCTAACCATAACCATAACCCTAACCCTAACCATACTCTAACTCTAAACCTAAACCTAAATGGAAACTTACATCTTACTACTAACCCAAACCCTAACTGAAACAATAAACCTAAACCTAAATGCAAACTTCAAACTTAATCCTAACCCTAATCCTAACCCTAACCCTAAACGTGACACTAACCCTAATCCAAACCGTAACCCTAACACTAACCCAAACCCTAACTCTAACCCTAACTCTAAAACTAAACCTAAATTGAAACTTTAATCTTACTTCAAACCCTAACCCTAACTCTAACCTTATCCCAAACTCGAAACCT
Organism: Rousettus madagascariensis; assembly: GCA_028533395.1. NCBI lineage: Eukaryota > Metazoa > Chordata > Mammalia > Chiroptera > Pteropodidae > Rousettus > Rousettus madagascariensis. The sequence continues at coordinate 82,088,611 of CM052782.1, read as the reverse complement.
AACTCTACCACTAAAACACACCATAAACCTAAATTATAACTTAAATCTTACTTTTAACCATAAATAAACTCTAACACCAACCCTAATCCTAGCCTAACACTAACCCTAACCCTAACCCTAAAACTAACTGAAACCCTAACTCTACACACTAACCTTCAACTAATTCTATCCATAACCCTAACAATAATCTGAACTTTAACCGTAAAGCTAAACCAAAATTCAAACTTCAATCTTATTCCTAACCGTAAACCTATCCCTAACACTAACCCTAACCCAAACCTTAACACTAACCCTAACTCTAAAACTAAACCTAATTTGAAACGTCAATATTACTCCTAACCCTAACCCTAACCATAAACCCTAAAACTAATACTAACCCTAATCCTACCCTAACCCTAAACCTAAATTCAAACTTCAATCTTACTCCTAACTCTAACCCTAACCCTAACCTTAACTCTAACCCTAACCCTAAACCTATGCCGACACTAACTGTAACTCTAACCCAAAACCTAAATGCGAACCTAAACACAACCCTAACAAAACCCTAACACTAACCCTAATTCTAAACCTAACCATAACCCTAACCCTAAACCTAAACAGAAACCAAAATTTATCTTACTCCTAACCCTAAACCTAACCATGACCCTAAGCGTAACCCTCACTGCTAACCCTAAACCTATCCATAAGCCTAACCCTAACCTTAAACGGAACCTTATTCAAAACCCTAACCCTGTCCCAAAGCTGAAAATAACATTACTCTAACCCTAAAACTAAATGTAAACCTAACCTCATCCCTAACCAAAACCCTAACACTAGCCTAATCCTAAACTTACCCTACCCTTTACACTAAATCTAGAACGCAATCCAAACTTTAATCTTACTCCTAACCCTAACCCTAAAACTAACACTAACCCTAACACTAACCCTAACCTAACCCTAACTCAAACACCTAATCCTAAATCCAAACTTCAAACTTAATCCTAACACTTACCCTAAACCTAACCCTGACCCTAACCCAAATGCTAGTTCTATCCCTAACCCTAACAATAACCCTAATTGTTACCCTAACCCGAACCCTAACCTTAACCCAAACCCTAATCCTAAACACTAACACTAACCGTAACCCTAAAAGTAACCCTAAAGTTAATCCTAATTCAAAACTTCGAATTTCTTCCTAACACTAACGGTAACCCTAACACTCAACATAATTCTAACCCAACCCTAAACCCTAACCCTAATGCCAACTTACCCTAAAACTAATACTAAACTTAATGCTAAAACTACCCCTTATCCTAACCTGGACAATAACCCTAACTCTAACCCTAAACAAACCCTAACTGTAAACCCAAACCTAACCCTAACCCTAATGCTGTTATAGCCCTAACTCTAATCCTAATCCTAAATCCAAACTTTAAACTTACTCCTAACCCTAACTCTAACTATAACCCTAACAATGAACCCTAACCCTAACCCTAAACTTAACCCTAACCCTAAACCTAACCCTAAACACTAATCCTACCCCTAACCATAAACCTAATCCTAAATCTAATCCTAAACCCTAACCTTAACCTTAAACACTAAACCCTTATCCTAAACCTATTCTAAATCCTAACCCTAAACCCTAAACCTGACCCTAACCTAACCCTAACCTTAAACCTACCTTACCCTAACACCAAAGCAAACACTAACCCTAAACTTAAGCCTTAACTTTAATTCTAACCCTAATCCAAAACCTGAGCCTAAACCTAAACCCAAACTTTATTCTTACGCCTAACCCTGCCCCTAACTCTAACCTAACACTAAATCCTAACCATAATTCTGAACCCCGAAACTAACCAAATTAAATCCTACTCTTAAACCTAACACTAAACCTAAACCTGACCCGAACCCTAACAGAAAGCTAACCCTAACCCTAATCCTAAATCTTACCCTAATCCTAACCCTAGCCTTAACATTAACCCTAAACCTAAAACAAAATCCAAACTTTAAACTTACTCCTAACCCTAATGCTAACCCTAACACTAACACTAACCATAACCCTAACCATTAACCCTAAACCTAAACCTAATCTTAAGCCTAACCCTAACCTAACCCTAAAGTTAAATTTTAACTTTAATCTTCTTCCACCCCAAACTCTACACTGACTCTCACCCTAACCCTCACCCTAACTCTAAAACCTAACCCTAACCCTAAACCTATCACTAACTCTACTCCTAACACTAACCCTGACCCTAAACATAAATCGAAACTTTAATCTTACTACTAAACCTAACACTAACACCAACCCTAAACCCTAACCATAACCCTAACCTAACCCTAAACCTAAATCAAAAATTTAAACTTACTTTTAAACCTAACCATATCCCTAAACCTTACCATAACCCTAATTCTTGTCTTATACTAATCCTAACCTTAACCATAACAGTAACCCTAATCCTGACCAAAATTCTAAGCTCTCACCCTAACTCTAACACTAATTCTAACCCTATACCTTAAACATAACCCTAACCTTAACTCCAAACCTAAATCCTAACACTAATCATAACGCTTAATCTAACTTAACTTTAAACCAAAACAAAAACATTAATTTTACTTCTGTTACTATAACACTCACCCTAACCTTAACCCTAACCCTTATCCTAAACCCTAACCCTAACGATAACAAACCCTAAACCTAAATCCAAACTTCAATCTTATTCCTAAACCTGTCCCTAAACCTAACCCTAACCCTAACACCAACCAAAATCCTAACCTTAACTTTACACTAACACTGACACTGACCCTATTTCTAACTTTCATTCTAAAATCTAACGTTAACTGTACCCTAACCCTAAACTTAACGCTAACCCTAACCTTAACCTTAAACCCTAATCCTAAACCTTAGCCTAACCCTAATTCTTACCCTAACCCTAATGTTAATCCTGTGCCTAAACCTAAATGCAAAATTTAATCTTACTCATAACTATAACCATAGCCGTGACTCTACCACTTCCCTTATCCCTAACCCTGACCTTAAACCTAACCCTAATCCCTAAACTTAACCTTACTTCTAACAGAACCCTAAGCCTACCTCTAAACTTAAATCTGAACAGTAATCTAGCTTCTTACCCTAAAATTAACACTAACTGTACCTCTACCCTGAACCCTAAACCTAACCCTAAATGTAACCCTTACCCTGACTCTAACACTAACCCTACCTTAATGCTAACACTGACCCTAACTCTACACTAATCCTAAATCCAAACTTTTAACATACTCCTAACCCTAATCCCAAACATAACCCTGAACTTAAATCAAACCCTAAACCTAAATCAAAAATCTAATCTTCCTCCTAATCCTAACCCTAACTCTAACCCTAACAATAACACTAACCTAACACTAAGCCAAACTCGAAACCCTAAAACTACAACTAACCATAACCAAAACCCTAACCCTAAACTTAACAATAAACCTAAAATGAAATGCAAATTATCCCTAACCCTATCCCTAACCCTAACACTAATCATAACTCTAACCCTAACCCTAATCCTAACCCTAAATTTAAAATCAAAATTTACCCTTATTCCTAACCCTAACCCTAACCCTAACCCTAATTTTACCCACCCTAAACCCTATCCCTAAACCTAGCTCTAAACCTAAACCAACCCTAACACTAACCCTAATGGTCACCCTAACCCTAATCCTATCCAAAACCCTAAACCTAACTCTAAAACATAAACCCTAACCATAACCCGAAACTTATTTCTAACCCTAACCCTAACCATAACCATAAGCCTAAACCTAAATCAAAACTTTAATCTTACTTCTAAAATAAACCCTAACCCTAACCCAAACACTAACACCAATTGGAAACTCTAATCTAAAACCTAACCGTAACCTAATACAAAACATAAATCAAAACTTTAATCCTAAATCCAAATTTAAACTTTCTCCTAATGCTATACCTAACCCTAACCCTAACTCTCAACATAACCCTAACACTAACTGTAACCCTAAACCTAAACCTAAACTTAAACGTAACCCTAACCTTAAATCTAACCCTAACACTAACTCTAAAACCTAACCCTAAAACTAAACCTACCCTAACATTAACTTTAGCTCAAAACAGAAACCTAACCCTAAACCTAACCTTAAACCTAAAAACAAAATTTAATCTTACTCTTAAACCTAAACCTAACCCGAACCCTAACCCTAACTATAAACCTAAACCTAAAGGTAAACTTCGATCTTACTCCTAAACCTAACACTAAACTTAAACCTAACCCTAACTCTGATGCAAAACCTAACCCTAACCCTAACGCTACCCTAAACATAACACTAACCCTAACTCTAAATCTAATCATAATCCTAACCCTAACCCTAACCCTGAACCTAACCTAGCACAAAACCTAAACCGAAATTTTAATATTACTGCTAGCTGCAACCATTACCCTAACCCTAGCCTAACACCAGCTTAACACTAAACCTAACCTAACTATATCTGTAACCAAAAACCTAAACCTAACCCTAAATTCTATCCCTAATCCTAACCTCAACTCTAGCCCTATCCCTAAACCTAATCTAAACCTAAACTGAAATCCAAACTTTAATCTTACTCCTATCAGTAAACCTACTCTAATCCTAACACTAAATGCTAACCCCAACTTTATCCGTCACCCTAACACTAATTCCAACCCTAAACATAAATTCAAACTTTAATCTTACTCCTAAACCTAACCCTAACCCTAACCCTTACTCTAACCTTAACCCTAACCCTAAACCCTAACACAAACCCTAATTGTAACTCTAACCCCAGCCGTAAACCTACTCCTAACACTACCCTAACCCTGAACTTAACACGAATCCTAACTTTAACACTAAAACCTAACACTAACCCTAAGCCTAACCCTAACTCTAAACCTAACCACAATCCCTAACCCTACCGTAAACCTAATCCAAACCCTAACCGTAACTCTAAACAAAACCTACCTCTAACACTAATATTTACGATAAACCTAAATCCAAAATTATATCTTATTCCTAACTTTAACCCTAACCCTAAATCTAAACCTATTCTAAACTTAAACTTAAATTGAAAATTAAATCTTACTCCTAAAACTAAACCTAAGTCTCATTATAACTCTAACCCTAAAACGAAACACAAACCTAACAGCAAACTTTAATCTTATTCCTAAACGTTAAGTTAACCCTAGCTCTAACCCTGAACAGAACCCTAACTGTAATCCTAACCCTAACCCTAAACCTAAACCTAAACTGAAATCCAAGCTTTATATTTACTTTTAACCCTAACACTAAACCTAACCCTAACCCTAAAACATAACCATAACCCTAACCCTAACCCTAACATTGAACCAAATTCCAAAATTCAATCTTACTCCTAATCCTAACACTAACCCTGCACCTTAAACCTAACCTTAACCCTAAACCTAACAGTAACACTAAACCTAATGGTAAACCTACTCCTTATCCTAACCAGAACACTAACCCTAACTCTAAGCCTAATGCTAACCCTGACCTAAACTTAACCCAAACTATAAACTTACCCGTAACTTTAACAATAACACTAAACTAAGGGTAACCCTAACAGCTAACACTAAACCTATCCCTAAACCTACCCCTAAACTTAACCCTAAGCCTAACCAAAACCCTAAGCCTAACCCTACCCTAACTCTAAACTTAACCCTAACTTTAACCCTAACCCCTAACATGAAACCCAACCTTAACCCTAACACTAACCCTAAAACCTAGGATGCCACAACCCAAAAACTAAATCCAAACTTTAATCTTACTCCTAACACTAACCCTAACACTGATTCTAATCCTGAACGCTAACCATAACATTATCCTTAACCTTAAAATGAAATACAAATTTGAATCTTATTCCTAACCATAACCTTAACCCTAACCCTAACTCTACCCTAACGCTAACAATAACCATAACCCTAACTCTAGCACTAACACTAATCCCTAAGCTAATGTTAACCCTAAACCAATATTCAAACTTTAATCTTACACCTAATTCTAACCCTACTTCTAATCCTAAACTTAAACCCTAACCTAAATTTTACTCTCACCCTAACACTAATCCTAACCATAACCCTAACCCTACCCTAATCCTAACCTAACACTAAACCTAAATAAAAACTTTAATCTTACTGCTAACACTAACTGTAACCCTAACACTAACCCTGGCTGAATACTAACCCTAAAACTAACCACCCCCTAACAATAATCCTAAACCTATAACTAAACTCTAACCCTAACCCTAACCCTAACCCTAAACCTAGCCCTAAATGTAAACCTAAACTGAAATCCAAACATTAAATTATACCTAACCCTAAACACTAACCCTAATTTTATCCCTAACCCTAACACTAACCCGAAACCTAACCCTAACCCTAACCAAAACACAAACTCTAAACCAACCTCAACCATAACTATACCCTAACCCAAACTGAACCTTAAATCCTAAAGCTAACCCTAATTCTAACCATAACCCTAACCTTAAATCTACACTTAAATCCAAACTTTAATCTAACTCTTAATCCTAAATCTAAACCTAATTGTATCCCTAACTCTAACCCTAAATCTAAAGAAAACCTTAACCCTAACTCTAATCCTAACTTTAAACCTAACCTACCCCTAATTCTAATTCTAATCCTAAACCTAAACCAAATCTTAAATCCGAACGTTACTCTTAATTCTAAAACTAACCCTAAACCTAACACTAAACCTATCTCTAAACCTAATTCAAACCCTAAAACTAACCATAAACCTAAATCTGAATTTTAATCTTAATCTTAAAGTAACCCAAACCCTAAACCTACCCTAACCCTAACCCTAACCCTAACTCTAAACCTAATCTTAAAAGCAAACACCATCCCTAATTCCAATCCTAACATCACCCTAACTCGAACTTAAATCCAACCTTTAATCTAACTCCTAACCCTAAAACTAACCCTAGCCCTAAACATAAACTGAAATCCAAACTTTAATCTTTCTCCTAAACCTAACCCTAAACCTAACCCTAACACTTACTCTAATTCTAACTCTAACCCTAAACCTCAACACTAACCCTGACCCTAACTCTAACAATAACCCCAACCGTAACCCTAACCCTAACCTTACTCTAAACCTGACCATAACGCTAATCCTAAATTTAACACTAAACCATAATCCTACCCTAACTTGAAGCTAACACTAACCCTAACCCTAAACATAAACATAATCCATAACACTACCCTAATCTTAATCCAAACACAAACTGTAATGTAAACCAAAACTTAACTCTAATCCTCACCTTTACCATAAAACTAAACCTGAAATTAAATCTTACTCCAATCCTAACACTAACCTAACACTAACCCTAAACCTAACCCTAACCGTAACCAAATCCAAACCATAACACTATACCCTAACCATATCCCAAACATAAACCTAACCCTAAAACTAAACCTAAATTGAAACTTTAATCTTACTCCTAATCCTAACCCTAACACTTATTCTAATTCTAACTCTAACCCTAAACCCTAACACTAACCCTAACCCTAACCCTAACCCAGACCTAACCCTATTCCTAACTCCAATGTTAAAACTAAATACAAAATTTAATCTTACTCCAAACTCTAACCATAACTCTAAGCCTAAAATCTACAGTCACCCTAACCCTGATACAAACTCTAAGCATAACTCTAATGCAAAACCTAATCCTAACCTTAACCCTAATCCTAAATCCAAAATTTATTTTACTTTTAACCCTAACCCTAATCCTAACCATAGCCCTAAAAAATAACCCAAAATTTAACTTTATCCTAAGCCTAACTCTAACCCTAAACTTAAATCCATAATTTAATCTTACTCCTAACCCTAACCCTAACCCTAATCTTAACCCTAACCATAACCCTACCATTAAACTGAAACTCGAACTGCAACCCAATCCCTAAACCAAACCTTAAACCTAAAATTAACCATATCGCTATCGCTAAACCTAACCCTAAACCCTAACTTTAATCCTACCCTAAATTTAATCCTATGCCTAAATCTAAATTTAAACTTTAATCTTACTTTTAATGCTAACCATATCTCTAACCTTAACCCTAACTCTAAGCAGACCCCTACCCCTAATGCTAACCCTAACATAACCATAAACCTAATCCTAAATACAAACTTTAAATTACTCCTAACACTAAACCTAACCCTAACGCTAACCCTAACCCTAACCGTAACATTAATTCTACCCTGGAACTTAACCAAAATTTAATCTTATCCCTAAACCTAACCCTGATCCTAACGCTAAACCTAACCCTAACCCTAACACTAATTCTAACCCTGGAACTTAACCGAAATTTAATCTTAGCCCTAAACCTAACCCTAAACCTAATCCTAACCCTAACCCTAACCAAAAGCTATCCCTAACCCTAATCCTAATTCTAACCCTAAACCTAACCCTAACATTAACCCTAAACCTAAAACAAAATCCAACCATTAAACTTACTTCTAACCCTAATGCTAACCCTAACACTAAACCTAAACATAAAACTAACACCAACCCTAAACCCTAACTCTAACCCTAAACCTATTCCTAAACCTAAATCCAAACTATAATTTTAGTTTTAAACCTAACCCTAATTCTAACCCTAACCTTAACTCCTGTCTTACACTAATCCTAACCCTAACCATAACCCTAACCTAAATTCAAAGCCATAACCATAATCCTAACCCTAACACTAACTGTAACCCTAAACTGAACCCTAAACCTAAACCTAAACATAAATCTAAACCAAAATTTTAATCTTACTCCTAACCCTAACCCAAACAATAATGCTAACCCTAAACCTTAACGCTAAACCTATCAGTAACCCTAATCCTATTCCTAAACCTAAATCCAAACTTTAATCTTATTCCTAAACTATAACTAACCCTAACCCTAACAATAACCCTACATTAACCTCAACCCTAATCTTTAATACTAACCCTAACCCTATCCCCAACTTAACCTTAAACCTGAAACCAAAACAATAATTTTACTCCTAACCCTAACCATAACCTCAACACTAAATCCTATTCCTAATCCTAACCATAACCCTAAACCTTAACCCTAACACTGACCCTAACACTAAACTTAACCCTAAACATAAATGAACACTTAAATCTTTCTCCTAACCCTAACACTAACACTAAACCTGACCCTAAACCTAGTCCTAAACCGTAACCCTAACCCTAACCCTAAGTGCTAATTTTAATCTTAAATCTACCCTAAATCTAAACCTAAAATAAAACCTAGCCCTAAGCCTAACCATAACCTTAAACCTAAATCCAAATTATAATCCTCCTTCTAACCCTAACCCTAACCCTATCCCAACACCAACTCTAACCATAACCATATACCCTATCCCTAAAACTAACCTTAACGCTATCCTTAAACCTAAAACTAAATTTAAAATTTAATTTGATTTCTAACTTTAACCCTAACCCTAAACCTACACACTAACCCTAACCCAAACCCTAAACCCAAACATAAACCGAACTCAAAAATTCAATTTTACTCCTAACCCTAAGCCTAAACCAAACCCTAACCCTAAAACTAACACTACCGTAATCCTAACACTAAACCTAACATTAACCCTAACCCTAATCAAAACGTATCCCTATTCCTAACCCTAAACAGAATGCTAACCCTAACCCGAATCCTAACTGGAGCCCTAATTTTAACCTGAAACCTAACACTAACCCTAACTCTAAAACTAAATCCAAACTTTAATCTTACTCCTAAACCTAAGCTTAAACCTAACCCTGAAGCTAACCCTAACACCAAACCTAAAACCTAAGCCTAACACTAACCCTAAACCTTAACTCAAACCCTAACCATAACCATAAACCTAACACTAACCCTAAACCCAAACTTAAGCCGAATACAAACTTTAATCTTACTCCTACCCCTTATTCTAACCCCGATATGCCTAACCATAACGCTAACCCTAGCCTAACCCTAACCCTAAGCCTAACCTTAACTCCAACCCTAAACCCTAAACCTAACTCTAACTCTAAGCCCTGACACTGACATAACCCTAAACCTAAAACCATTAATTTATTCCTAACCATAATGATAACCCTCACCCAAACCCTAATCCTAACACTAAAACCTAAATCCTAACCCTAACGAAAAACTTATCTCTAAACTTAACCCTAATTCTAACCCTAAACCTAAATCCAAACTTTAATCTTCTAAAACTAACCATAACCAAAACCCTAATCCAAACCATAAACCCTAATTCTAACCCCAAACTAAACCTAATCATAACCCTAAACATAAATCTAAACTTTAAACTTATTCCTAACCCTAAAACTAATCCTAACTTAACCCTAACCCTAAACATAAAGTAAACCCCAACCCTAAACACTAGTCCCAACACTAACCCTCACCTAACCCTAAACCTAAATCAAAACATTAAATTAACTGCTAGCCCTAACCATTAACCTAACCCTGACCCTAACCCTAATCCTAACCTTAACCCTAAACCCTAACCTTAACTCTAAACCTAATCAAACCTTAAACCTAACCCTAATTCTAAACTTAAATCTATAATTTAATCTTATTCCTAACCCTAAACCTAATTCTAACCTTTACCCCAACCCTAAACCTGCCCTAACCCTAATCCTATCCCTAAAAAAATCATAAACCTATACCAAACTTTAATCTTACTACTACCTCTAACCCTAATTCTGACCCTAAAAATAACCCTAAACACTAAACCTAACCCTAATTCTAAACCTAACCCTAACCCTAATTCTAAACTTAAGTCCAAATTTTAAACTAAGTCCTAACCCTAAAACTAACCCTAATGGTAACCAAACCCTATCTCTGACACTAACACTAACCCTAACCATAAACCTAATTCCAAACATAAAACTTACTTCTAACACTAACCCAAATTCTAACCCTGACCCTAACGCATACCCTAAAACTAAATCCAAAATTTAATCTTAATCCTAAACCTAACACTAACTCTACACCCTAAACCTAACCTTAACCCTAAATGTAATCGTAACACTAGCTCTAACCCTAACCTGAAACCTAACCCTAACCCTACTCTAAAACTAACCATAACCCTAAACCTAACCTTAAACCACCCTAACCCTAATCCTAGCCTAACACTAACCCTAACCCTAAATGTAACCTTAACCCTAAACCTAACCTTAACCCTAAATCTAAACCTAACACTAACCTCAACAACTATAAAACCTATCCCTTATCCTAACTCTAAACCCTAACCCTAAAGCCTAACCCTAGCAATAACCCTTAACCTAAACCTATCCCTAAAGCTAAATCCAAACTTTAATCTGACTCCAAACCTTAACCCTAAACCTATCCTAACTCTAACCCTAAACCCTACCCTAAAGCTAACCTACACTAACCTTAAACCTAACACAAAACCTAACCCAAACCCTAACACTAATAGTAAACCCGAATCTAAATTTTAATCTTACTCCTAACCATAACCCTAATTCTAACCCTGACCGTAACCCTAACTGTATTTCTAACATAACCCTAAACCAAAATCAAAACTTTAATCTTACTTCTACCCTAAACCTAACCGAAACTCTAACCCTACTGCTAACCCTAGCCTACTACTAACCCTAACCCAAAACATGATCCTAAGCCCTACCCTACCCCTAGCCCTAAACCCTAAACCTAACCCTAACCCTAACACTAACACTAAACTTAATGCTAAAACACCCCTTATTCTAACCTGAACACTAACCCTAACTCTAAGCCTATACGTCAATCTGATGCTAACCTTAACCATAACTTTAACAGTAACTCTAAACTAAGTATAAGTCTAAACTTAACCCTAACCCTAACCTAACCCTAATCTAAACCAAAACATGAATTTTACTCCTAATCCTAATGATAACCCTCACCCTAACCCTAACCATAACCCTAACCTTAAATTCTAAACCTAACCCTAACCCTAATACCAACCGTAACCCTAACACAAAACCTACCCAACCCCTGACCCTAACCCTCATCATAATCTTAACCATAAAACCTTACCCAAACAGGTCCATAACGATAACTCTAACACTAACCCTAAACTTAAATCCATTACTTAATCTTCCACCTAGCGCTAAACTTATCCCTGAACCTAACCCTAACACTAACTCTAATCCCGTGCCTAATCTAATCCAAATTGTAATATTATTCCTAACCCTGAACCTAACCTAAAAACTAAAACTACATCCAAAATATAATATACTCCTAAACCTAACACTGACCCTAACCCTAATTGAACCCTAACTCTAAACCTAACTCTAACTTTAACCATAACCATAATGCTAACACTAACCAAAACCATTACCTGAAATGCTGATTCTAACTGTAAACCTAAACTTAAACCTAGATCGAAATTCAAACTTTAATCTTACTCCTAACACTATCCCTAAAACTAAACCTAAACCTAAATCTAACTCTAACCCTAACACTAACCTAAACCCTTACCTTAAATGCTATTTCTAAATGTAAACCTAACCTTAAACCTGAACCGAAATTCAAACTTCAACCTTACTCCTAAACCTAACCCTAGACCTAACCCTAGGACGAGACTTAACCCTAACCCTAACCTGAATCTAACCCTCACACTAACCTAAAACTAACCATAACCATAGTCCTAAACCAAACCCTAAACCCTAACCCTAACCCTAATCCTAATTCTAACACTAAAACTAACCTTAATTCTAAACTTAAATCCAAACTTTAATCTTACTCCTACCCCTAATTCCTAACCAAATCCCTAAACCTAAACCTAACCCCAACCCTAACCATAACCAAAACCCTAACTCTACCTCTACTGTGACCGTTAGCGTAACTCTTGCCCTAACCCTAATCCTAAACATAACCCCAATCCGAACCAAAACCCAAACCCTAACGATATCAAAACTGTAACCCTAACATTAAACCTAACCCTAAACCCTAAACCTAACTCTAAACCTAAACCTAACCAAAATCCCAAATTTAATCTTACTACTAACCCTAATTCTAATCATAAACCTAAACCCTAAGCCTAATCCTAACCCTACCCTATCCTAACACTACCCCTAACTTAACTCTAACCCTGATCGTAACCCTAAACCCTAAATCTAACCCTAACTAAAAAAATAAAACTAAACCTAAGTCCAAAATCTAATCTGAAGCCTAACCCAAACCTTAATTTTAACCCTAACCCTAAACTCTAACCCTAACCCTAACCCTAACACTAACACTAACACTAACCCTAACCCTAACCCTAACTGAATGCCAACCCTAACTCTGTACCCTAAACCAAACTCTCACCCTAATTCAACCCCAAATGTAATCTAAATTTAAATCTTACTCTCACTCCTAACCCTAATTTAACTATAATTTTAACCCTTACCCTAATTCTAACCCTAACCCTGTAACCTAAGACAAACCCTAACCATAACCATAACCCAATACCTTAACACAAACCCCAACTCTAATCCTAAACCTAACCCTAATCCTAATATTAACTTAAACAGAAATCCAAACTTTAATCTTACGTTTAACCCAACCCCCAACCCTAATCCTAAAACTTAACCCTAATCCTAACCTAAACCGAACTCTAAACCTAACCCTAAAACTAAATCCAAACTTTAATCTTACTCCTAACCATATACCTAACCTTAACCCTAAAATAAAATTCAATCTTACTGCTAAACCTAACAATAACCCTAACCTTAACCCTAGATTATCACTAACCCTAACCCTAAGCATAACTCTAACCCTAACTTTAATTTTAACCCGAACCCTAAGCCAAACCCTATCCCAAACCATAACCCTAACCCTATCCCTACAAACTAACCCTAACAATAACCCTAATTTTAAACCACACACTAACCCTAACTCAAAACCTAAACCAAAAACCAAACTTTAATCTTTTACCTAACCCTAACCCTAAACCTAAACCTGAACTGACCGTAATAGTAACTCAAAACCTCGCCATAAACCTATATCAAAACTTTAGTCTTACTTTTAACTTTAACCCTAACCGTAACCCTAACTCTGTTTCTAGCCTAACTCTAATCCTAACGCTAACCATATCCCTAAACCTAATCTAAAACCTAGTCCTAATACTAACCCTAATCGTAACTCTAATCATAACCCTAAATTTTACCCTAAACCTAAACCGAAATTCAAATTTTAATTTTACTCCTAACACTAAACCTAACCCTAACCCTAACCCTAATCCTAACCCTAAACCCTAACCCTAACCCTAAACCTAACCTTTATCATAAGCTTAAAACTAAATCCAAAATTTAATCTTATTCCTGAGCTTAACTTAACTCTAACCCTAACTCTAAGCGTAACTGTAAACACAATCCTAAACCTTAACCCTAACCCTAAACCTAAATCAAAACATTAACTTTCCTCCTAACCCTAACCGTAATCCGAACCCTAACCCTAACCCTAACCTTACAATAAAACCTAACACAAACCTTAACCCTAACTCCAACAGTAATCCTAAAACTAACCCTACCGTAACCCTGCCCCTCATCCTAATCCTAATCTTAACCCTTAACCGTAAACCGAACTCTAAACCAAACACTAATTCTAAACTTAAATCCATAATTTAAATATGCTTCGAACCCTAAACTTAACCCTAGAGCTAATTCTAACCTTAATCCGAACTTTAAACCCGAAATTTAAATCTAACCCTCTCCAACACCGAACCCAAAAACTAAATTAAAACATTCATCTTACTGCTAAGCCTAACACTAACCCTAACACTAATGCTAACCATAGCCTAACACTAAACTTAACCCAAACCATAACCCTAAACCCTGCCGTAACCCTAAAACTAAAACCTAAGCCTAACCATAACCCTAATTCTAACCTTAAAACTAAACCAAAAGTCAAACTTTAAACTTACTCCTAACCCTAAAGTTAACCCTAAAACTAACCCAAACCATAACCCTAACCTTAAACCCTAACCCTAAACTTAAGCCTAAACCTAACCATAACCTTAACATTACCCTAATGCTAACCCTAAACCTAATACAAACTTTAAACTTACTACTAACCCTAACCCTAGCCCTAACCTTAAATCTGACACTAACCCTAAACCCTAACCCTAAACTTAGCCCTAAACCTGAATCCAAAATTTAATCTTATTTAAAACCCTAACCATAAACATATCCCTTAACCTACCCCTAACCTAAAACTACACACTAAACCTATCCCTAGCCCTAATCCTAAACCTAACCCTAACCTTAAACCTAAAACTAAACCAAAAGCGAAAATTTATTCCTACTCCTAACTCTAACCCTAATCCTAAAAATAACACAAAAACAAACAACAACCCTAAACCCTAACCCTAACCCTTACACTAACACTAACCTAAATCTAAACCTAAATCAAATCTTTAATCATACTTTCAACCCTAACTCTAACCCTGACTCTAATCCTACCCTAATCTAAACCCTAAACCCAACTCTAATGCTAACCCTAGCCTAAAACTAATCCTAACCCAAACAACCCTAACACTAAAACCTAACCCTATCCTAACCCTAAACCTACACACTAACCCTAACTCTAGACCTAACTCTAACCCTAACCCTAAACCTAAACCAAAAGCCAAACTTTAATCTTACTCCTAACACTAACCCTAACACTAACCCTAACACTACCCTATTCCTAATGCCTAACTCTAATTTTAAACCTCTCCCTAAAAGTAAACCAAACCATAACCCTAACACTAAACCTAAATCAAAACATTAATTTTACTCCTAACCATAACCACATTTTTAACCCTACCACTAAGTCTAACCCTAATCATAAACCCTATAAATAACCATAATCCTAAACCCAATGGTAACCCTGACCCTAACTCTACCCAAACCAAGACCCTCACCCTAACCCTAGAATTAACCCTAAACATAATTCTAACCTTAACCCCACCGTAAACCCTAACAATAACCCTAACCCTATCCCTAACCTAACCTTAAACCAAATCAAATATTTCATCTTACTGCTAACCTTAAACCTACCCTAACCCTAATACTAAACCTGAACCTAAATCCAAACTTATATCTTACTGCTAAACCTAACCATAACACTAAACCTAAACCCTAAACCTAATACTAACCCTAACCCTAAACATAAACATAAACATAAACAAAAATCCAAACTTTAGACTTACTCCTAACTCTAACCCTACACATAATCCAAAACCTAAACCCTAACACTTACCCTAACTCTAAACCTAACTCTAACCCTAACTCTAACCTTAACCTTGAACCTAAAGATAAACCTAACTGCAAAGTTTGATCTTACTGCTAACCCTAACAGTAGCCCTAACCCTAAACCTAACCCTATCACTAAACCCTAAACATAATCCTAACCTTAACCCAACCCTAACCTTAACACTAATACTAAATCTAAGTCCAGGGCTAAAACAACCCTAAAACCTAACAAAAACCCTAACCCTAACACCAACAGGAAACCTAAAATCAAAATATAATCTCACTCCTAACCTTAACCCTACCCTAAACCTAACAATAACCCGAATCATAACCCTAAACCGAAACCAAACCCTACACCTAAACAAAAACCTAAACCCAACCATCCCTAACCCTAACCCTAACCCTAACACTAACCCTAACCCTAAACCTACCCTAAACCTAAACCTAACCTTATAGCCTAACCCTAACCATAACCCTAAACTAGCCCTGACCATAAACCTAAACTGAAATTGAAACTTATATCTGATACCTAACCCTAAACATAACCCTAATCTTAACACCAACCATAACGCTAAACCTAATCCAAATTTCAAACTTCCTCCTAAACCTAACCCTAACACTAATCCTAACATTAAGTCCGAATCCTAACCCTAATCCTAACCCTAACCCTGACCCTAAATGTAAACCGAAATCCAAACTTAAAACTTACTCATAACCCAAAACTTAACCCTAATCCTAACACTAAACCCTAACTGTTACCTTACTTTAACTAACTCTAATCCTAACCATGAGCCTAAAGCTAAACCTAACCCTACCCTATCAAAATGTTCAATCTTACTCCTAACCCTAAATCTAACGCTAATCCTAACCCTAGCACTAAATCCAAAACCTAATCCTAACCCAAACCCTACCCTAGCCCTAACCCTGCCCTAACTCTAACACTAATCCTGACCCTAACTCTGAAGATAACCCTACCCTAAACCCTAACCAAAACCCTAAACCTAACCCCAAAACTAAACCTAAAATCAAAATATGATCTTACTCCTAAACCTAACCCTAACCCTAACCCTATACCCTAACCCTAATGCTAACAGGACCCTAACATTAAATCTAACCCTAAACTGAACACTGACCCTAACCCTAAAACCAACCCTAACCATAATCTTAACACGAAACCCTAATTATAAGCCTAATCCTAACCCTAGCCCTAACCCCAACGCCTACCCTGGCCCAACAATAGCCCTAACCGTAACCATAACCGTAACTTATACACTAACCCTAACTCTAAACGCTAATCCTAACCCTAACCCTACCTTAAACCTGAACATAAACCTAAACCGAAAGCCAAACTTTAATCTCACTCCTAACCGTAAGCTTAA
Organism: Rousettus madagascariensis; assembly: GCA_028533395.1. Lineage (NCBI taxonomy): Eukaryota > Metazoa > Chordata > Mammalia > Chiroptera > Pteropodidae > Rousettus > Rousettus madagascariensis. Next base: position 82,070,993 of record CM052782.1, on the reverse strand, counting down.
CCCTAACACTAACCCTAAACCTAACTGTAATAATAAAACCTAACTCTAAGCCTAAGACCAAAAGTAACCCTAACCTGAAACTAAAACCTAAATTCAAATTTTAATCTTACTGGTAACCCTAACCATAATCCGAACCTTAACCCTAAGAGTAACACTAAACCCTAACCGTAACCCTAAACCTAAACCTAATTCTGTGCCTAAACCTAATCCAAAATTTAATTTTACTCCTAACCCTAAACCTAACCCTAACCCTAACACTAACACCAAACATAAACCCTAACCCTAACCCTAAACCTAATATTATCCCTAACCCTAAACTAACCCTAAACCTAAACCAAAATTTAATCTTACTGCTAACACTTACCATAACCCTAACTCTAACCCTAATGCTAACCCTAACCCTAAAACCTAACCCTAAACCTAATCTTAACCCTAATCCTAAACTTAACCTAATCATAACCCTAAAGCTAAATCCAAACTTTAATCTTACTCCTAAACCTAATGCTACCCATAACCCTAAACCTAACCATAACCTTAACCCTAACAACTACACTAAACTCTAACTCTAAACCTAACCCTAACACTAACACTAACATCAACCTTAAACCATAAACCATACCACTAACCTTAACCCTAACATAACCCTAAACCTAAATCAATAATTTAATTTTACTTTTAACTCTAAACTTAACCCTAACCCTAACCCTAACCCTAAACCAAATTGAAACTTTAATCTTACTCCTAACACTAACCTTAAACGTAACCGAATCCTAATCCTAACACGAACTTTAACCATAACCCTAACCCTAACCCTAAACCTAACCCTAGCCCTAATCCTTGCCCTAACTCTAACCCTTAACCTGTCATCAATGCTAACCCTAACACTATCCCTAGCCCTAACCCTAACCTAACACTAAAACTAACCATAACGCTACCTCTAACCCTAAAACTAAATCTAAGCCTAACCCTAACCAAAAGTTAACCCTAAACCTAACTCTAAACCCTAATGCCAACATTAAATGTAACCCTAATCCTAAATCTAAACTTTAAACTTAATACTAACCCTTACCCTAAACCTAACCTTAAAGCACACCCTAAATATAAATCCAAAATTTAACCTTACACCTAACCATAACACTAACCATAACACTACCCTAACCATAACCCTAAACCTAACACAAACACTAAGCCTTTCACTAACCCTAACCATAACCCTAACCCTACCCCAACCCTAACCCTAACCCTAACCCTAAACCTACACCAAACAATAACACTAGCCCTAAACCTAAACCCTAACCGTAACACTGACATGAATCCAAACCCTGAACCTAACCATAAGCTAAACACTAACTCTAAACCTAACCTTACCCCTAAACCTAAACCTAAATCAATATTCAAACTTCAATCTTACTCCTAACCCAAACCTTAACCCAAACCTTAACCCTAGCACTAAATCTATTCTAACCCTAACAGTAACCCTAACACTAACCATAACCTTAAAACCTAAATCTAACCGTAACTCTAACCCTAAAATTAAATCCATAATTTAATCTTATTCCTAAACCTAATGCTAAACATAACCATAAACCTAAACCTAATTTTAAGCATAAAGCTAAATTGAAATCCCAATTTTAATTTTACTCGTCACCCTATACTTAACCCTAACCATAACCCTAATCCTAACACTAAAGGAAACCCTAACCTTAAAGATAAGCCAAAATCTAACTGTAAAACAAATCCTAACCTTAACCCTTATGCCTAATCTAAACAGTAACTGTAACCCTAAACCTAGGTCTAATCCTGTGCATTAACCCAAATCCAAATTTAATCTTACTCCTAACCGTAATCCTAACCCTAACACTAACCCTAAACATACCCTAAACCTAACATTAACCTAACACTAAACCTAAACCCTAACACTAAAACTAATCCTATCACTAACCCTAAACCTAACACTACACCCGAACGGAATTCCAAAATTTAAAATTACCCCAATCCCTAATGCTAAACCTAAGAGTAACCAAAATCTTAAACCTAACTATAAACCCTAAATCTAATGATAAAACTAAATCTACCCTAACCCTAAACTTAAATGCAAATTTCAATCTTACTCCTAATCCTAATCCTAACCCTAACCCTAACCCTAATCCAAACAATAAACCTAACACTAACCCAAACCTAAATTTTAACCCTAACCCTAACCCTAAAACTAAATCCAAAATTTAATCTTACTCCTAACCTTAACCCTAACCCTAACACGAACTTTAACCCTAACCCCAACCCTAAACTAAACCTAATCCTAAACTAAACCTAAATTGAAACTAATCTTACTGCTAACCCTAATCCTAACTATAACCCTAACCCTACTCTCACCCTAACTCTAAATATAAACCTAACCATAAACCTAAATCTAAATTTTAATCTTACTTTTAAACCTACACTAACTGTAACCATAACCCTAATCCTAGCCTGAAACTAAACCTAACTCTAACCATATCCCTAAAACTAACTGTAACCCTAACTCTAAACACTAACCCTAAAACTAATCCTAACCATAACCTTAACCCTAGCCCTAATCTTAAGGTCTAACCTAAATTCAACAATTAATATTATTCCAAATCCAACACTAACACTAACCCTACCCCTACATGTAACCCTAACCATACCCTAAACCCTAACCCTTTTTCTAACACTACCCTAACACTAACACTAAACCTAACTATAAACCTACCCTTATCGTAACTTGAACAATAACCCTAACCCTAAACCTAACCCTAATCTTGACTTTAACCTCAACCCAAACCCTAACTGAAGCCTAACTTTAACAGTAACACTAACCTAAAGGTAACCCTAACTCTAACCCTAAACCCTAATAGTACACTAACCCTAACCCTAAACCTATCCTAAATCCAAAATTTAAACTTAATTTTAACCCTTACCCAAAACCTAACCTTGGCTCCAAACGAAACACTAAACCTAACCCTAACTCTAAACTGAACCAAACCCTAACACTAATCCAAATCCTAACCCTAAAACCTAACTCTAATGCTAAGCCTAACCCTAAACACTAACCCTAACTATAACCCTAACCCTGATCCTAAACCTAACCCTAAACTAACCCTAACCCTTACCCAAACACTAATGTTAATCTTAACCTTAACACCAACCGTAACCCGGACCCTAACTTTACCCTAATCTTGACCCAAAGCCTAATTCTAACCTCAACCATAAAATCTACCACTAACCCTAGACTTACCCTAACCCTAACCCTAAACCTAAACATAAATGTATAATTTAATCTTACTCCTAACTCTATCCTTAACCCTAATCCTACCCTAATACTATCCCTAAAGTTAAATTCTAATCCTAAACATAAGCTTAAACCTAACCCTAACACCAACCCTAACCTTAACCATAACGCTAACCTTATACTTAGATATAATTTTCATCTTATTTTTAACTCTAACCCTAAATCTAATCCTAATTCTAATCCTGTGGCTAAACCTAAATATAATTTTAATCTGACTCCTAACACTACCATAATAATAACCCAAACCCTAACACTAATCCTAACTCTAACCCTGACCTTAAACCTAAACTAAACCCTAACCCTAACCTAAAACTACCCTAACCATAACCCTAACCCTAACACTATCCCTAAACTTAAACCTAAACCTAAACCTAATTTTAACCCTAAATCTAACCCTTATTCTAATACTGTACCTAAAACTAACCCTAACCCTACACATAAACCAAAATCTAAACTTCAATCTTAATCCTCACCCTAACCCTAATGCTAAACCTACCCTAAACCAAACACTAAACCTAACACTAACCGTTACCATAAACCCTAAACCTAAACTAACCCTTATCCAAACCCTGACCCTAAACCTAACCCAAACTGTAACTCTAAACTGAACCTACCCCAAAATCTACATCTAAAATTTAATCTTTCTCCTAACCTAACCCTAACCCTAACGTAACCCTAAACCTAAACCTAATCATAAATTGAAACTTTCAACTTTCTCCTAAACCTAACACTAACTCTAACAATAACGCTAACATTAACCCAAATCCTAACCCTTACCCTAACCCTAAACCCTAACTCTAACCCAATACCTAAACCCAACCCTAACCATAAATCTAATCTTAAATCCAAGTTTTAAACTTAACCCTCATCCTAACCCTATTTCTAAACTTCACTCTAAATCTAACCCTAATGATAAAACCTAACCCTAACCCTAAACACTAATTTTACCTCTAACCCTAAACCTAACCTTAACACTAATCCTGTTCCGAACTTTGACCCCAACCCTAAACCCTTATTCTAATCCTCCCCTAATCCTAACACTAAAATCCAAGCCTGACCCTAACGCTATCTTAACTGTAAACCCTAACCCTAACCCTAACCCTAATCCAAACCCTGATCTGAACCCCAAACCAAACCCTTACTCTTACCATAACTCGAACCCTAAACCTAAATCCCAAATTTAAACATACTCCTAACCCTTACCCGAACCATAACATTAACCCTATTTTAAAACCCAACACTAAACTCTAACGCTAACACTAACTCTAACCATGACTTAACCCTAAACCTATATCAAAATATGAATTGTACCCCTCACCCTCACCTTAACCCTAACCCTAACCGTAACCCTAACCCTAACACTACGTGTAACCCTAACCGCTAACCCTAAACCTATCCCTAAACCACACCCTAACCCTAATCCTAATCCTAACCAATACCCTAACGCTTAACCTACGCTGACCCTAAATTTAACTCTAACCCTAACCCTAAACGTAAACCTCACCCCAACGCTGACCAAATCCCTAACACTAACACTAATCCTAAAGCTAATCCTAACCATAACCCTAACCCTAACGCTAACCCTACACCCAACTGTAATTTTAACCCTACCCTATACCTAAACTTAACCCACACCTAAACTCTAACGCTAACCCTAACTCTAAACCTAAAACCAAAATTTAATCCTGCTACTAACCCTAACTGTAACCCTAACACTAACACTAACCCTAATAGAAATCTAACCCTACACCTATACCTTAACCCTGACCCTCCTCCTACTCCAACCCCTACACCTAAAACTCAATTTAAACTTTACTTTACTCCTAAACGTAACCTTAACCCTAACCCTAACTTAAACCCTAACCCTAAACCTAAATTCAAACTTCATTCTTACTCCTAAACCTAATCCTAACCGTAACCCTAACTCTAAACCTAACCCTAATTCTAACCATAACTCTAACTCTAAACATAACCATACACCTAAATCAAAACTTAAATCTTAATATTAACCATAACACAAACTCTAACACTAACCCTAATCCTAGCCCAACACTAACCCTGACTCTAACCATTACTCTTAAACTAACTGTAACCCTAACTCTAAACACTAACCCTTAAACTAATTGTAACCATAACCCTAACCTTAACTGTAAAGCTAAACCGAAATCCAAATTTTAATTTTACTCCTCTCCTAACCTTAACGCTAAGCCTAGCCCTAATTCTAATACTAACCTTAATCTCTAACCCTAAACCTAATTCTAAATCTAACTCTAAACCTAACCCAAACCTAAACAATAATGCTAACTCTAAACCCTAACCCTAATCCTAACCCTAAACACTAACCCTAAAACTTAACACTAATCATACCTCTATACGTAAATTTAACCTTACCCTAACTCCGACCCTAACCGTAAACCTAACCTTAAACACAACCCTGAACCCAAACACTAACCAAAACTTAACCCTGACCTAAACCTAAACCTAAATCAAAACATTAATTTTACTCCTAATTTTAACCATAACCCTCAACCTAACTCCACCCTAAACCTAACTCTAACACTAACCTTAATCCTAAAGCTAATCCTAACCCGAACCCTAAACCTAAATTGCAATCGAAACTTTAATCTTACTCCTAACCCAAACATTAAATCTAACCAAACACTAACTTTAACCCTACACTCTAACCCTTACCCTTATCCTAATTCCACCACTAAAACTAAATTGAAACTTTACTTTACTCCTAACCCTAAACCTAAACCTATTCCTAACCCTAACCCTATCCTATCTGTAACCCTAAAACTAAACCTAAAATTAAACCAAAATACAAATTTTAAATTTACTCATAATCCTAAAGCTAACACAAACCCTAAACCTAATCCTAATCTTAAATCCAAATTTTACTTAATCCTAAACCTTACCCAAAATATAAGATGACCATAACCCAAAATCTAACCCTAAGCCTAACCCTAGCACTAACACTAACCCTAACCCTAACATAACCCTAAACCTAACCCTAAACCTAATCCTAACTATTATGCTAAATTCGAAATTGAAACTTAAAACTTAATCCTAAAATTTGCCCTAAATTTAAATAAGATCATAACCAAAACCCAAACCCAAAACCTAACCCTATCTTTAACACAAACCCTAACCCAAACTCTAATGCCAAATCTATCCCTACGGCCATATCCTAACCCAACCCTAACCCTAATTCTAATCCTTAATCCAAACTTTAAACTTAATCCTAACCCTTACCCAAACTCTAGACCTGACCCTAAACCAAACTTTAAACCTAACCCTAACCCTAAACCTAACCCTAACTCTAAACTTAACCCCAACCCTGATGCAAATTCTAAGCATAAACCTAATCCTAACTCTATCGATAACCCTAAACCTATCCTAACCCTACCCTAAACGTAACTCCAAACTTAAACTTACTCCTAAACCTAACCCTATCTCTAACTCTAACACTAACACTAGTACCAACATTAAACACTAAAAATAACCCTCAACCCTAACCCTAACCCTAATTAACCCTACTTTTAAACCTTAGCTAATTCTAAATCCAAACTTTAAACTTAATCCTAACACTTACCCAAAACATAACTCTGACACTAACCCAAACTTTGAAACTAACCCTAACCCAAACCTAATCCTAACCCATACCCTAAACATAACCCTAACCCTAACTGTAAATCTGATGCTAAAACCTAACCCGAGCCCTAACCCTAAACATAAAACAAAATACAAATTTCAAATTTACTCCTAACTTTAATAGTAACCCTAACCCTAATTCTAAACCTACCCTAAACCTAACACTAAACCTAACACTAAACCCAACCCTAATCTCTAACCCTAACTCTAACCCTAATCCAAATCCTGACCTTAAATGTAAACCAAACCCCAAATCTAACTTTAACCATAACCCTAAAACTAAATCCAAAATTGACTTATTCCTAACCCTAACCCTAACTATAACCCTAATCCTAACCCTAAGCCTAATTACACTTAAATTCTAAACTGATACCCTAACCCTAAGGCTAACATAACCCTAACCCTAAAACTAACCCTAAACCTATATATTAATCAAAACCTAGCTTTATCTTACCCCTAATCTTAACCCGTACCCTAATCCTAATCCTAACACTAGCCCTAACCCAAAACCCTAACCCTAACCCTAAAAATAACCCTAAACCTAAACCATAACCATATACCCTAATGATAACCATACCTCTATTTCTAACTTTAACACTAACCCTAATTCTAACCCTAACCCTAAACATAAACATAATCCGAAATCGGTAACACTAACACAAATCCTAATCTTATCCCTTACCATCTCCCTAACCCTAACCCTATCTCTGACTTTAACCCTAACCCTAAACCTAAATCTAACCCTTGCACTATCCCTTACCCTAACCCTAACAATAACTCTAACAGTAAACCCTAACCCTAACCCTAAACCTAACCCTAATCAACCCTAACCTAACCCTAACTCTAACCCTTATTCTAACCTAACCCTAACCCTAAACCTTAACATTAACCCTAACCGTAACTCTAGTCCTAAAACTAACGAAAAAACTATTTTTTTCACTATGCCTAACCCTAACCCTAACCCTAACCTAACCTTAACCTTAACACTAATCCTTAACCTAATCCTAATGCTGACCTAACCCTAACCCTAACCCTAATTCTAACAATAAACCAAAAGCTATCACTAACCCTAACCCAAACTCTAACATCAACCTTAAACCAAACTCTGTACCTTTGCCAAAATTGAAACTTTCATCTTACTCTTAACCATAACCCTACCCTAACCTAACCCTAACCCAATCTTAACCATAAACCTAACACTAAACCTAACACTAACCCTAACCATAGCCATAGCACTAACTTAACCCTAAACCTAAAACTAACTCAAGCGCTAATTCTTTCACTAACTGTAACCATAATTCTAACCCTAACTTTTACTTAACCCTAACCCTAACAAAAAAACCTAACACTAAACGTAACCCTAACCCCAATTGTAAAACTGAACCCTAACTGTAAACCTAAATCTGAACGGCAACCCTAACCCTAACGCTAACCGTAAAACTAACCTAAACCTATACCAAACTCTATCACTAACCTTAACCCAAACTCTAACTCTAACTCTAACTCTAATATTTAGTCAAAATTAAAATTTTTCTCTTACTCCTAAACCTAATCCAATACCTAACACAAACAGAAACTTTGAACCTTATCACTAATCCAAATTCTAACCATAACCCTAACCATAACACCATCCTAACCCTAATTGTAAACCTAACCCAAACACTAACCCTTTCACTAAATCTTACCATAACCCTAACCCTAACCTAACAGTAACTCTTCCCTAAACCTAACCCTAACCCTAAACCCTAACCCTAACACTAATCCTAACCTTAACTTAACACAAACCCAACCATAACATAAACCAAACCTAACCATAACTAACCCTAATCCTAACAATAACACTACCGTAAGCTTAAATCAAACCTAATTCAAACACTAACCCTTTCACTGACCCTAAACTAAACCCTAAACCTAACCCTAACCCTAACCTAAATTTAATTATAACTTTAACCCTAACCATAACCATAACCCTAACTCTAACCCTAATCCTAAACATAAACCTAATCCCTAACCCTAATCGTAACTGTAACACTAACCCTAACCATAAATTAATCCTAACAGATTTTTCACTCATCCCTAACACTAAACTTTCCAGTAAGCCCAACACCAAACTTAAAACTAACCCTAAACCTAACACTAACACTAACTTTGAACCCTATCACTAATACAAATTCTACCCTAACGCTAACACAAACACTTTTCTAACTAAATTCAAACTCTGATATAAATCCAAATTTTAATCTTACACGTAACCATAACCCTAACCATAACACTACTGTAACAGTAACCCTAACATAAATTAAAAACTAAAGCTTTACTAACCCTACCCACCCTACAACTTACCCTAACACTAACCCTAACCTAAACACTAAACCTAACCGTAATCCTAACCCTAACCCTAAACCTAACCCTAACCTGAACCCTGAAACTAAAACCTAACTCTGACCATATCCTAACCATAACTGTAATACTAACCCTAACCCGAACCCTAAACCTAACCTGAACCCATCAAACCCAAACACTAACCCTTTGACTAACCCTAACCATAACCGTAGCTGTAACCCTAACCCTAACCCTAACCCTAACATAACCCTAATCCTAACCCTAATGTTAACCCTAACCCTAATCATAAACCTAAACCCTGACCCTAACAATAAACCAAACCCAAATGCTAACCCTTTCACTAAGCCTAATCCTAACACTAACCCTAACTGTAACCTAACCCTAACACTAACTGCAAGCCTAACTTTAAAACTAACCCTAAAACTAAACCTTAAGCTTAACACTAACTAAACCCTAACCCAAACCTTAACCTAACCCTATCCCTAATCTAATTCTAAAGCTAACCCTAAACCTAACCCTAAACCTGGATTTAAACCCTAACCCTAATTGTAACCCTGGACTCAACCCTAACCCTAATCTTAAAACAAACCTTATAGTAACCCTAACACAAACTCTATACCAAAACCTGGGCCAAAATTGAACACTCATCCTACTCCTAACTCTAACAATAACACTACCTAACCCTAAACCAAAACCTAACTTAAACACTAAGCCTTTCTCTAACCCTCACCCTAACCGTAACCCTAACTCTAAACCTTAATCCTAACCCTAACCCTAACTTAACCATAATCCTATCCATAGCCCTATTTTTAACCCTAACCCTAACCCTAACCCTAACCCTATCCGTAACCCTAACCCTAACTCTAAACCTAACCCTAACCTTAAACCTAAACCCTTACCTTAATCATAAACTTAACCCTAAACCTAATCCTGACCCTAAACCTAATGCTAACTCTAACAGTAACTTTAAAAGAAACCCTATCCCTAACCCTAACCCAAAATCTAACTCCAACTCTAAACCAAATTCTAAACTTTAGCCAAAATTGAAACTTTCATCTTATCCTATGCCTACCCCTAAACCTAACACTAACACTAACTTTGAACCCTATCACTAATCCAAATTCTAACTCTAAACCTAACGCATATCCTTACCCTAACCATAATTCTAACCCTAAATCTAAATTTACTATTTAATGTTATACCTAACCATAACCCTAAGCTTAACACTACCCTAAACATAACACTAAACCTAACTTAAACACTGACCCTTTTACTAACCATAAACCTAAACCTAACTTTAACCATAACTCTAACACTAACATTAAACCTAACCCAAAACCTAAACTCTGTTCCTAACCCTAATCCTAAACTAATCAAACCTTATCCCCAACGCTAACCTAACCCCTAACCCTAAACCTACCCTAACACTAACCTAACTCTAACCCTAACCCTAACCCTATCCGTAACCCAAACTCTAACTCTAACCCTAACCCTAATGCTAACCTAACCCTAAACATAACCCTAATCCTAAACCTAACCTAACCCGAACCCTAACACTAAACCAAACCCTATTACTAACTCTTACACAACTCTAATTCCAACCATAACCCAAACTCTAAACCTTAGCCAAAAATTAAACTTTCATCTTACTCCTAACTCTAACCATAACACTACCCTAAACTTAACCATAAACCTAACTTAAACACTAAGTCTTTGACTAACCCTACCCTAACCATAACCCTAACCTAACTCAAAACCTAAAACTAACCCTAATCCTAATGGTAACCGTAACCCTAAACCAAAACCTATCACTAAGTCTAACACAAACATTAACTCTAACCCTAACACAAACTCTAAACATGGGCCAAAATTGAAACTTTCTAGTTACTCCTCACCCTAATCCTAAACCTAACTCTAACACTAACTTGAACCCTATAACTAATCCAAATCCTAACTCTATGCCTAACTGAAACCTTTACTCTAACCATAATTCTAAACCTAAATTGAAGTTCAAAATTTAATCTTACACATAACCATAATTATAATGATAACACTACCCTAATCCTATCCCTAACCTAACCTTAAACCAAATCAAATCATTCATCTTACTGCTAACCCTAAACCTACCCTAAGCCTAATACTAAAACAGAACCTAAATCAAAACTTAACTCTTATTCCTAAACCTAACCATAACCCTCAACATAAACCCTAAACCTAATACTAACACTAACCCTAAACCTAAACATAAATGAAAATCCAAACTTTAGACTTACTCATAATCCTAACACTAACCTTAATCCTAACACTACACCCTAACCACTTACCCTAACTCTAACCCTAACTGTAACCCAAACCATGAATCTTAAGATAACGCTAAGTACAAAATTCAGTTTTACTCCTAACCCTACACTAGCCCTAACCCTAAACCTAACCCTAATCCTAAACCTAACCCTAAACCTAAACTTAAAACCTTACCCTGACTGTAACCCTAATCCTAACCTTAACAGTAACCCAAAACTAACCCTAACCCTAACCCTAACCCAAACCCTAAATCTAACCCTAACTCTAAACCTAAACCTAACATTACCCGTAACCTAACCCTAAACCTAACCCTAACCCTGAACCTAACACGAAATCAAAACCTATTATAAAGCAGAACCCAAACTCTAGTCTAACCCTAACACAAACCCTAAACCTTAGCCAAAACTGAAACTTTCATCTTACTTCTAAACCTAACCCAAAACCTAACAATAACACTAACTTTGAAACCTATCACTAATCAAAATCCTAACCCTAAACCTAACCCTAACCCTTATTCTAACCATACTTCTAACCCTAAATCTAAATGCAAAATGTAATCTTACATCTAACCATAACCCTAATCATAACACTAACCTAACCTAACCCTAAACCTAAGGAAAACACTATCCCTTTCACTAAACCTAACCCTAACCCTAACCCTAACCCTATCACTAACCCTAACCCAAAATCTAACAAAAATCCTAACCCAAACTCTAAACCTAACTTTAACCCTAATTCTAACTCTAACCCTAACCCTAACCCTAAACCAAACCCTGTCACTAACCCTAATGCAAACCGTCACTCCAACCCTAACACAAATGCTAAACCGTAGTCAAAATTGAAACTTTCATCCTACTCCTAAACCTAAACCGAAACCTAACACTAACACTAACTTTGAACACTATTACTAATCCAAATAATTAACCTACTCTAACCCAAAATCTTACTCTAACCAAAATACTAACTCGAAATCTAAGTCCAATATTTAATCTTACACCTAACCATAACCCTAAGCATAACACTACCCAAACTCTAACCCTAAAGCTAACCCGAACACTAAAATTTTCAATAACCCTAACCCAACCTTAACCTAACCCTAAAACTAACACTAACCATAATCCTAAACCTAAAGCCTGACCCATCCCTAATGCTAACCATAACTATAATAATAAATCTACCTCTACCCCTAAAACCTAAGCCTAACCCCAACCCTGAGCCTAACCTTAACCCTAACCCTAACCCTAATGCAGAGTCTAACTCTAACCCTAACCCAAACTCTAACCATAACACTAACTCAAACCCTAACCAGAAACCCTAACCCTAAACCTAACCCTTATTCCAAACTAACGCTACACCTAACCCTAATCATAAACTTAACCCTGACCCTAACCTTAAACCTAAACCCAAACCCTAACTCTAACCCTAACTGTAACCCTAAACTGAACCCTAACCATAACCTAACCATAACCATAACCCTAACACTAAGCCTAACCCTAACCCTAACCCTAAACTGAAACCGATCTCTAAGCCTAACCCAAAATCTAACTCAAACCCTAACCCAAACTCTAAAACTTAACCAAAATTGAAACTTTTACCTTACTCCTAATCCTAACTCTAAACCTAACACTAACACTAATTTTGAATTCTAACACTGATCCATATCTGAACCCTGACACTAACACAAACCTTTACTCTAACCGCAATTATAACTCTAAATCCTAAATTAAATCTTACACCTAGCCATAACCCTAACTGTAACACTATCCTAACACTAACCCTAAACCTAACCCAAACACTAACCCTTGGACTAACCCTAACCTTAAACCTAACCATAAAACTTACCCAAAACCTTTCACTAAATGTAACCCAAACCCTTACTCTAACCATAATTCTAACCCTACATTTAAATCCAAAATTTAATCTTATCCCTGCCCATAACCCTGCCCATAACCCTAACCCTAAACCTAACCCTAACCCTAACCCTAACGCTAACCTAACCCTAACCTAACTCTAAACCTAACCCTAACCAGAACCCTAATACTTACACTAAACATAACCCTAACTTTAACACTAACCCTAAACCCTAACCCAACACCTAATCCTAACCCTAACACTAACCCTAATTCCAAACCCTAACTTTAACCATAACCATAAACTTAACCTTAACCCTAATGAAAACTCTCACTCCAACCCTAACCCAATCTCTACAATTTAGCCAAAATTGAATTTTTCAACTTATTTTTAAACCTAACCCTAAACCTATCACTAACACTAACTTTGAACCCTGTCACTAATCCAAATCCTAACCTTAACCCAAACACAAACCTTACTCTAACCATAATTCTAATGGTAAATCTAAATCCAAAATTAAATCTTCCACCTAACCATACCCTTCCCATAACAATATCTTAACTCTAAACCTAAACTTAACCCAAACACTAACACTTTTACTAACCCTATCCCAAACCTAACCCTAACTCTAAATACTAAACCTAACCCTGATCATAACCCAAACCCTAACAATAACCCTAACCTAAACCTAACCCTAACCCTAACACTCACCCTAAACCTAACCCTAATCTAACCCTAACCCTAACCCCAATACAAAAACTAACCGTAACGCTAATCCAAACCCTATTACGTATCCTATCCAAACTCTAACTTCAACTCTAAATCTAAGCCAAAATTGAAACTTTCATCTTACTCATAAGCCTAATCATTACCTAACACTAACACTAACTTTGAACCCTATCACTAATCCGAAACCTAAACCTAAACCTAATTCACACTTTTATCTAACCATAAGCCTGACGCTAAATCTAAATCCAAAATTTAATGTTACACTAACCATAACCCTAAACATAATACTACTTTAACCCTAACCCAAAAGCTAACCCTAACACTAACCCTAACCCTAACCTAACCCTAATTCTAAACCTAACACTAATGCTAACCCTAACTGTAACACTAACCCTAACTTAACTTAACCCTAACACTAACCCTAACCCTTACCCTAACCCTAACCCAAACATTACCCCTTTCACGAACCATAATCATAACACAAACCCTAATCCAAACCTAAACCTAACATAACCATAACCCTAAACCTAACCCTAAAACTAACACTAAACCTAACCAAAATGTAACCCTAACCCTAACTCTAACGCTGACCCTAACCCTAACGCTAACACTAACCATAACCCTAAACTTAAACCAAACTTTATTGATAACCCTAACCCAAATTCTAATTCTAAACTTAACCTAAACTTCAAATCTTAGCCAAAATTGAAACTTTCATCTTAATCATAAACCTAACCATAAGCTAACACAAAATCGAAGTTCGAACTGTATTACTAATCAAAATCCTAACCCTAACTCTATTCCGAAAGCTTACTTTAACAATAATTCTAACCGTAAATCTTAATCCAAAATTTAATATTACACCTAACCATAACCCTAACCATAAAAATACCCTAATTCTAACCCTAACCTTAGCTCTAACCCTAAACTTAACCCTATGCCTAACTCTAACCCTAACCCTAAACCCAATCCTAAAACTAACCCTAACCCTAACGCTAAACCTAACCCTAACCCTAACATTAACCCTAATCCTAACCCTAAACCCTAACCCTAACCTGAACCTGAACCCTAACCCTAATCCAAACCCTTAATCTAACCATTATTCCATGCCTAAATCTAAATCCAAAATTTAATCCTACACTGAACAGTAACCATAACCCTAACCCTAATTCTTAACCTTACGATAAAACAAATCCTATCACTAATCCTAACCCAAACTCAGATCTAACCCTAACACAAACACTAAATCTTAGCCAAAATTGAAACTTTCATCTTACTCTGAACCATAACCCTAAACCTAACAGTAAAACTTTGAACCCTATCACTAATCCAAATCCTAACCCTAACCCGAACCCTAACATAACATTAACCCTAACCTAAATCTAACTCTAACCCTAACACTAAATCTAGACCTTAACTATAACCCTAAACCTAACCCTAACAACTAACCTTATTCTTAAACCTAAAAGCTAACACTACCAAACCCTTATTCTAACTATAATACTAACCCTAAATCTAAATCCAAAATTTAATCTTACACCTAACCATAACCCTAACCATAACGCTACCCTAAACCTAACCCAAACACTAAACCTTTCACTAACCCTAACCCTAACCCTAATTCGAACCCTAAAACTAAAGCTAGTCCAAACCTTAACCCTAACCTAAACCTAGGCCTAAACTTAACCCTAATCTTAACCCTAACCCGAACTCTAACTGTAAAATTAAATTCTAACCCTCACCTTAACTCTAACCCTAACCAAACCCTAACCCTAACACTAACCTATCCCTAAACCTAACCCTAACCCTAAACCCTAACACTACACCTAACCCTATCATAACACTAACCCTAAGACTACCCTAAAACAACCTCTATCAGTAACCCTAACGCGAACTCTGACTCCAATCCTAACCGCAACTCTGAACTTATCCAAAATTGAGACTTTCAGCTTCCTCATAACCCTAACCCTAACCCTAACACTGACAATAACTTTGAACTTTATAACCAATCCAAAACCTAACACTAAGCCAAACCCAAACCCTAACTCTAACCATAATTATAAACTTAATATAAATCCAGAGTTTAATTTTACACCTAACCATACCACTAACCACAAAACTACCCTAAACCTAACACTAAACCAAGCCCAAACACTAATCCTTTGACTAACCCTAACCTTAACTATAACCCTAACCCTAAACCAAAACCTACCTTAAACCCTAACCGTAAACCTAACTCTAACCCTAAACACAACCCTGACCCTAACCCTAACCCAAACACTAACCCTCACCCTAATAGTAACTCTAAGCATAACCTACCCTAAACCTAACCCTAACTGTAACCTTAACACTAACTCTAACCCTAAAGCTAAACCTAACTCTAAACGCTAACACCAACACTGACCCCTAACCCTTACCATAACTCTAACCCTAACCCTAACCCTAACCTAACTATAACCCTAACCATAACCCTAACCCTAACACTAATCCTAACCCTAACGCTGAAGCTAACACGAACACTAACTCTGAACCCTATAACGAATCGAAATCCTATTTCTAACACTAACCAAAACCCTTAATCTAACCATAATTCTATCCTTAAACCTAATGCAAAATTTAATCTTACACCTAACCTAAACCTAACCATAACACTACCCTACACTAACACTAAACCTAACCTTAAACTTAACCTAAACCTAACCCTTACGCTAACCCTAACCTAACCCAAACACAAAACTTTCACTAACCCTAACCCAAATCCTAACCCTAACCCTAAAACAACACCTCAACCCTAACACTCACCATAACCTTAACCTTAACCCTATCCCTAATCTTAAAACCTAACCCTATGCTAACACATACCTAACTCTAACCCTAACCCTAAACTTAAACCTAACACTAACTCTGAACCTAAACCCTAAACCTAAAGCTAACACTAATCCTAACCCTAACCCTAAACCTAACTTTAACCAACAACCTAAACCCTAACCCTAACCCTAACACTAACCATAACACTACTACAAACGAAACTTAACACTAAGCCAAACCGTAACCATGCGCAAACCCTAACGCAAACCTTAACGATAACCCTTAACCTAACTGAACCCTAAATCTAACCCTAACCTTAACCCTAAGCTTAACATTAACCCTAACCCTAACCCGGACCCTAAACCTAAACACTAACCACAAACTTAACAATAAACCTAACCCTAACACTAAACCTAATGTAACCTTAACCCTAACCCTAACACTAACCCTAAACCCTAACCCTAAACCTAACACTAACACTAATTTTGAATGCTATCGCTAATCCAAATTCTAACTCTAACCCTAACGAAACCCTTACTCTAACCATAAATGGAACCGTAAATCTAAATCCAATTTAAAATTACACTGAACCATAACACTAACCATAACTCTACCCTAACCCTAAACCTATACCTTACTCAATAACTAACATTTTCACTATCATTGAACCAAACACTAACACTAAAATTTACCCTAATCCTAACCTAAATTTAAAGCTAACCTAACCCTAACCCTTCCTAAACCTGACCCAAACACTAAACCTTTCACAAACCCTACACTAACCCTAACTCTAACCCTAACACTAACCCTAATCCTAAACCTAAACCCTAAATCTAACCCTAACCCTAACACTAACCCTAACCCTAACCAAACCCTAACCCTAACCCTAAAACAAATCCTATCTCTAACCCTAAACCAAATTCTAACTCGAACGCTAACCTGAAACTGAACCGTAGCCTAATTTGAAACTTTTATCTTATTCCTAACCCTAACTCTAAACCTAATGCTAACACTAAATTTGAACCCTATCATTAAGCCAAATCCTAATCAAAACCCTAACCAAAACCCTTACAATAACCATAATTCTAACCTTAAAT
Source organism: Rousettus madagascariensis (assembly GCA_028533395.1). NCBI lineage: Eukaryota > Metazoa > Chordata > Mammalia > Chiroptera > Pteropodidae > Rousettus > Rousettus madagascariensis. The sequence goes on along the minus strand of CM052782.1, from coordinate 82,052,900 downwards.
CTAAATCCAAAATTTAATCGTACACCTAACCATAACCCTAGCCGTAACATCACCTTAACCCTAAACTTAAACCTAACCAAAATGCTGATCCTTTCATTAAACCTAACCCTAACCCAAACAGAAACCCTAAACCTAAACCCTAATTCTCACCCTAACCGTAACCCAAACCCTAACCCTAGACCAAACCCTATCACTAACTCTAACCCAAACTCTAACAGCAACCCTAACCCAACTACAAACCCTTATTTAATCCTCACTCTAAACCTAACCCTAAACTTTACCATAACCCTAACCATAACACTACCCTGACCCTACCATAAACCTAACCCAAATACTAACACTTCCATTAACCCTAACCCTAACTTTAAACCGAACCCTAACTGTAATCCTAACCCTAACCCAAACCTATTCCTAACCTATCCCTAAACCTAACCCTAACCCTAGCCCTAACCCTAACTCTAACTCTAATTCTGAACCTAAATCTTAATCATGACTTTAACCCTAACCCTTACCCTAACACTAAATAAACCCTAAATCTAACCCTCACACTAACCCTAACTCTAAACCTAACTTTAACCCTAACCCTAAACATAACCTTAACACTAACCCTAACCCTAAACCAAACCATAATACTAACCCTAACTCAAACTCTCATTTGAAACCTAACACAAACTCTAAACAGTAGTCGAAATTGAAACTTTCATCCTACTCCTAAACCTAACCCAAAACCTAACACTAATACTAACTTTGAACACTATCGCTAAATCAAATAATTACCCTACCCTGACCCATAATCTAACTCTAACAAAATTCTAACTCTAAATCGATATCCAATAATTAATCTTACACCTAACCATAACCTTAACCATAACATTACCCTAACCCTAACCTAAACCTAACCCTAACACTAACTCTTTCACTAACCCTAACCCTGACCTTAACCTTAACCCTAACCTAAACCTAACCCTAACCGTAACTCTAACCCTCACCTTAGAAATAACCCCTAACCATAATCCTAAACAGAACCATAATTCTAACCCTAACCCCAACCTATCACTGAAATTAATTCTAACCGTAACCCTAAAACTAACCCAAAACCTAAAACAAACCCTATCACTAACCCTAACCCAAACTCTCACTCGAACCGTAACACAAACTCTAAAACTTAGCGAAGTTGAAACTTTCATCTTACTCCTAAACTTAACTCTATATTTTACACTAACACTAAAATTGAACCTATCACTAATCCAAATACTAACCCTAAGACTAAACCAAACTGTTACTTTAACCATAATTCTAACCCTAAATCTAAATCCAAAGTTTTATCTTACACCTAATTTTAACATTACCATAATCCTAACTTTAAACCTAACCCAAACTCTAAACATTTCACTAACCCTAACCTAACACTATCCCTAACCCTAACTCTAACCCTAACCCTAATTTAACTCTAATCCTAACCCTAACTCTAACCGTAAACTTAAACCCACCACTAACCCTAACCATAAACAAAACCCTATTGCTAACCCTAACCCAAAATCTAAATACAACCCTAACCCAAAAACTAAACCTTAGCCAAAATTGAAACATTCATCTTACTCCAATTTCTAATCCTAAACCTAACACTAAAACGAACTTTGAACCCTATCACTAATCCAAAATCTGACTCTAAACCTAACCCATACCCTTACTCTAACCATGATTCTAACACTAAATCTAAATTTAAAATTTTAAATTACACCTAACCATAACCCTAAACTTAACATGACCCCAACCATAACACTAAACTTGAACACTAAACCTTTCACTAACCATAGCCCTAAACCTAACCCTAACATTAACACTAACCCTCACATTAAACCAGACCCTAAACCTAAACTCTAACATTAAAACTACCCCTAGCTTAATCATAACCCTAAACCTAATACTAACCCTAACAATAACCCTAAAACTAACCCTTTATTACATGTGTTTTCAGAAATGTGCTTGAGTATAAGGCAAGAGGAATAAGGAGGAAGTCACTTGAAAATCACTTAGTAATCAACAGGGAATTATATGGAGTTAGTGAACACCTGGAGGCATTTCTGTAGGGATCCAGGAAGACCCTGCAGGAATTTGGAGTCTACGAGAAGCCTAGAATTCTTATGGTGACTGTAGGGTCATACAGACAGACTTGCCGTGTGGTCAAAGTTGTTTAATCTACTCGTTTTCAGAGAGGATCGACTTAGTGCCTTGGTTCACAGTCTCCTTTCTACTGTTTGTAAACAAAAGTCAGGCCTCGTGCCTTGGGTCCATGTCACCGAAGACATTCTCTCAAGGGGATGTAATGCTTCCTTTGAAAGGAAAAGTTCATATGACTTAAAAATTCACATCAACACCGAGAAATCATTAGTATGTATGGAAGCAAATGTGCCCCAAAAGGACTCTGTACTTAGCTGGAAATGAAAATTTGATGTCCACATTAAAACATCTCATGTGAGGTCAATGGTATATGCAGAAGTCAAGGATCTTTAATTTGCCTCCAGATTTGTCTGTCAGGACACATTTTTATGTCATTGGAAGGTGTAGTGGCATTTGGCTATGTTTGTCATTGAGCCTAACTGGGTTGTGAGAAAGCGAAAGGATCTCGTTTGAAATAATAGTTACCCTACTGCATTATGGCAGGAAAAGTGCTGAGTCATTGTGAGGATAGCTCTTTACTACAAAGAGAAGGCCGCTGAAGGTCTGCGTATCACACCACACACCACAAAAGTGCTAGAGCCTGGCTTAGCCGATAGGGACAAAAGCAGATAGCGTCACTGAGGCAGTTACTTCTACCTGTTCGTTAATACCTTCTATTAGCCCAGCAGAGGTAAAGATGTGGAAGTTGCCAGGAAATCTCGTTCCAAGAATTGGGACATCTCGCGATATTCGTGAGGCATTTCAGAAGGAATCACGATCCTAAAAAGAAATCAGCCTGAGTACTTCACAAAAATCCACCCGCCAGTGGTTGTGGTGTGCCGCTCAGTTTTGTGTTTCTCCTCTACATTTCTCATGAATATTTAAATGAACACTGAGGAAATAAGATTACCTGTGTACCACAGCTACAAAACAGCCCTTCGATCAAAGGTCATGTCGGTATGTGAAGACTTCCTTGAGATCAGCGGCATAGACGAATACACACTTGTCATCAGGTAACTGCCTTGAGGTTCCGTCTCTCTTAGACGACCTGCCTGTATACAATGGAGCAGCGGGCACACATGGACCGCACCGAAATGTGGAGGCTGAGATTTAAAGAGCAAGCTACCTTAGAACGGTGGAATTTCTAAGTGCCATTACGCTCTAATGTAGCAGAAATGCTGACTCATTGAGATAATAACACTTACAAGTTCTGGAGGCCAATACATGCTATTGTTGAAGTTTAACTTCTGGCTACTGCTGTCTAGAAGAAATTGCTTAGAGGCACATGACTTCCTACAGGAATTTGAAAAGAAGACTCTATCGGAAGTGTTTTTGGAACACTTGTTTGAGTATAGGGCAAGAGGAATAAGGTGGAAGTCACCCGAAAATCATGTAGTAATCAATGGGGAATGACATGGAGTTAGTGAACACCCGGAGGTATTTCTGTAGGGATCCAGGAAGACCCTGCAGGGATTTGGAGTCTACGAGAAGCCTAGTATTCTTATGGTGACTCTAGGGTTTCACCTTACCTCTTGTAATGAATCAGGATTCACTTTCTGAAAACTTTTGCACTGAACGTAGCCTGTACAAAAGACCTGTCTGCTGTTGTCATCCAAGTCAAGCTTCGCTTGTTCCTTAAGGCCTTGAGCCAGTTCGAAGTCCTCACAGCACTTTTCTTACTATACTTAGATACGAAGAGCCCAGTGAGACAGCAACTACATGAAGATGCAGACACACAAACGAAGAAGATTGCATGCGCGCTAGGGTCTATTCAGACCAGATCCTGATGGCTTTCAGTCCTAGCAGACCGCCAGGGATGCTGGCCGAGCCAGACACACAATGAGCAGGAACAGCGCCGTATCAATGCTGGCTCAGTTGCCGGTCGATAAACCGTGGATCGGCGAAGAGGCCTCTCGTTTGGCTGGGCAGAGTCCTAGGCCAGGAAGGAAATCAAGGGACGGAGAAACACACTCTTGTGAGACACAGAGAGAGCTCTGATTCGGGCAGAGAGGCCTGGAGATTTTATGTGTAGCGGTGATGTGTTCAGTGTCTTATCAGCCAGGTGCACGGGTGTCTGGTTATCGCTCTTGGTCAAAACAATTTCACTCCTGGGGGAAACAATTTCAGTTCGGCAAAACAAGTTGGTTACATTTCTACAGTTTAACATTAGTGGAGCCTTTGGACACACATGTCATATAATTCCAATCTAGTTCACACAAGGGCAAATAACCTCACAATCCACATGTAAGAAACCACTGCAACAGTTGTGTATTCAGTCATCCACACACGTTCCTGTCATTTAAGAGAGGACCGGATCCTGGCCATGAATTTCCTTTCATATTCTTTCTTGCACCAAAGGCTACATTATCCTGTGCCATGCCCTCAATCTCAAAATCTGTTAAGTCATGTTAGGCTAGGTTCTGCGTGCCAAGGTCTCTCCTCTACTCCCTAGAAGGAAAAGCGATCCTAGGCAATGCTTCTCTAATGGACTAATTACAGAACAGTTGAGGCCTTGATCCAGATTTCTAATTGCCCAAAGTGCCTTCTCTTACCTGAAGGGAGGCTTGATGGTGGAAGACATGGGCACCTTTTAATACTCGTTTAAAACAAAAATTAATTACGGGGATCACGTTGTGCTGAATGTAGTGTTAGGATGACATTGAGTTGGTGCCATTGGCCCGATGTCTATCATAAATTATTTAAAGGGAGGACATCTTTGGGGGTGAGCACAGGGTCTCCAGTCTCCATTCGTCTTCCTCCTAGGAGATGACAGCTTTGTTGTATAAGCCAACGTGTCCACAACAGTTTCAGGTGACGAGGCCCATGGTGGATGACTTTGTGGGTCTGGGTCTCGAGACTGAACATTGTTACCAAGTGGTTGCTCTTGACACTGTGGGCCTAGCCTATCACCATGTTCTTTTAGATGGCCCAGGCTTGATTCAGATTTGCACAGTCCTCGATTTCTATTTTCTTCCCTAAAGCAGGCTTTTGCTTTGAGACCAGGCCTTTGGGAAAAGTTGTTGCAAAGAGAACAGCCTTGCAACTGGAGGCAGATGCCAACCTTTCCGTCAGTGTCGGAGCAAGTCTTAAGAGGTGCTCTGAGCCAAGTTCTCAACTCTTCTTTCTGGAAGAAGAGGTAGGGATTATAACTGCAGCCAAGGACAGCACACTTGATCCCAAGAGCAATTACAGGCAGGAGACATGATCCTACATTGGAGAAAAGAATCAAATCCCATAAAGACAGACTTGCCGTGTGGTCGAAGTTGTTTTATCTACTTGTTTTAGTGCCTTTGTTCACAGCCTCCTTTCTACTGTTTGTAAGCAAAAGTCAGGCCTTGTGCCTTGGGTCCATGTCACCAAAGACATTTTCGCAAGGGGATGTAATGCTTCCTTTGAAAGGAAAAGTTCATATGACTTAAAAATTCACATCAACACCAAGAAATCATTAGTATGTATGGAAGCAAATGTGCCCCAAAAGGACTCTGTACTTAGCTGGAAATGAATTTCATGGACACATTAAAAAATCTGACGTGAGGTCAACGGTATATGCAGAAGTCAAGGATCTCTAATTTGCCTCCAGATTTGTCTGTCAAGATGCATTTTTATGTCATTGGAAGGTGTAGTGGCATTTGGCTATGTTTGTCATTGAGCCTAACTGGGTTGTGAGAAAGCAAAAGGATCTCGTTTGAAATAATAGTTACCCTACTGCATTATGGCAGGAAAAGTGCTGAGTCATTGTGAGGATAGCTCTTGACTACAAAGAGAAGGCTGCTGAAGAATGTCTGTGTATTATACCGCACAATAGAAAACCTAACCATAACCCTAACAATAACACTACCCTAAACGTAACCCCAACCTTAATGTATACACTAATTCTTTGACTAACCCCAACCCTAACACTACACCTAACATAATCATAAACCTAACTTTAGTTTTAAACCTATCCATAACCCTAAACCTAAACCCTATACCTAACCTGAAGCCTAAACTTAAGGCAGGTCCTAACCCTAACTCTAATTCACCAAAACCCTAACCCTAACCATAACTCTAACCCTGAACCAAAATGTATCACTAACCCTAACCCAAAATCTCACTCTAATCCTAACCCAAACTCTACACCTTAGCCAAAATTGAAACTTACATCTTAGTCCTATTTCTAATTTTAAACCTAACACTAACACTAAATTTGATCCCTATCACTAAATCAAATAGTAACCCTAAATCTAACAAATACACTTACTCTAACTATAATACTAACCATAAGTTTAAATTTAAAATTTAATCTTACACCTAACCATAACCCTACCTTAACACTACCCTAACCATAACACTAAACTGAACTTAAACACTCACTCTTTCACTAAGCATAAGCCTAAATCTAACTATAACCCTAACCCTAACCCTAACTTTAAACTGAACCCTAAAAATAAACTCTAACCATAACCCTAAACCTAACGTAATCATAAACCTAACTCTAACCATAACCCTAACCCTAACCCAAACCCTAACCCTAACCCTAACAATAAACCTAAACCCTAACCCTAAACCTAAACCTAAACCTTAACCCTAACCCTAACACTAACGTAACCCTAAAGCTAACCCTAATCCTAAACCTAACACTAACCCTAACCCTATCCCTAAACCAAACACTATCACTAACCTTTACACAAACTCTAATTCCAACCTTAACCCAAACTATAAACATTAGCCAAAATTGAAACTTTCATCTTACTCCTAACTCTAACGATAACACTACCCTAAACTTAACACTAAACTTAATTTAACACTAACTCTTTGACTAACCCTACCCTAAACCTAACCCTAACCTAACCCTAAACCTAAAACTAACCCTAACCCTAATTCTAAACATAACCCTAAACCAAACTCTATCGCTAAGTCTAACCCAAACTCTAACTCTAACCCTAACACAAACTCTAAACTTGGGCCAAAATTGAAAATTTTAATTTAGTCCTAACTCTAATCCTAAACCTAACACTAACACTAACTTTGAACCCTATCACTAATCCAAATCCTAACCCTAACCCTAACTGAAACCTTTACTCTAAACCATAATTCTAAAACTAAATCTAAGTCAAAACTTTAATCTTACAACTAAACATAATTCTAATGATAACACTACCCTAACCCTATCCCTAACCTTACCTTAAACCAAATCAAATCTTCCATCTTACAGCTAATCCTAAACCTACCCTAAGCCTAATACTAAAACTAATCCTAAATCCAAACATAAATCTTACTTGTAAACCTAACCATAACCCTAAACCTAAACCCTAAGCCTAATATTAACCCTAATCCTAAACATAACATTAATTAAAATCCAAACTTTAGATTTACTCTTAACCTTAACAATAAACCTAGTACTAAACCTAAACCCTAACCCTTATTTTAAATCTAACCCTAACTCTATCCCTAACCATGAACCTAAAGATAAACCTAAGTGCAAAATTCAATCTTAATCCTAACCCTAACACTAGCCCTAACCCTAATGCTAACACTAACCCTACACTAACTCAAACCCTAAACCTAACCTAACCCTAACCCTAATCTTAACCCTAACACTAACCCTATCCTAACCCTAACCTAACCCTATCCCTAACCCTAACCCTAATCCTAACTGTATATCTAACCCTAAACCTAACCCTAAACCTAACCTTTACCCTAACACTAACCTAAACCTAACCCTAACCCTAACCCTTATTCTAACCCTAACCTTAACACTAAACCTAACACTAACACTAACTTTGAACACTATCACTAATCCAAATCATTACCCTAAACTTAACCCAAACTCTTACTCTAACCATAATTGTAACCCTAAATCTAAATCCATAATTTAATCTTACACATAACCATATTCCTAACCATAACACTCCCCTAACACTAACCCTAAACCTAACCCAAACACTAACCTTTCACTCACTCTAAACCTAACACTAAACCTAACTCAAGCCTAACCCTAACCCTAACCTTAACCTAAACCTAACCCTAACCCCAAAACCTAACTCTAAACCTAACCCTAAATTTACCCTTAACCTAAGCATAAACGTAACCCTAAACCTAACCCTAACCCTACATCAACTCCTCTCACTAATTCAGACCAAAACTCTAACTCTAACCCAAACACAAACAATAAACCTTAGCAAAAATTGAATATTTCATCTTACTTTTAACCAAAACCCTTAAACTAACATTAAAACTAATTTTAAAACCTATCACTAATCAAAATTCTAACCCTAAACCTAACCCAAGCCCTTACTCTAATTATATTTCTAACCCTAAATCTAAATCCAAAATTTAGTCTTACACCTAATCATAACCCTAATCATAACACTACCCTAAATCGACCCTAAAACTAACCTAAACACTAACCCTTTCACTAATCCTAAACATAACCCTAACCATAACAATAACCCTAACCATAACCTTAACCATAACACTAACCTAACCCTAAACCTAAACTAACTCAAACACTAACCCTTTCACTAACCCTAACTCTAACGCTAACCAAAACCCTAACCTAACATTATCTCTAACCATAACCCTAACCCCAGCCCTAACCCTAACCTTAACCATAACCCTAACCCTAAACCTAACAGGAACCTAAACATAACCTTAACCCTAAACTTAATTCTAAACCTAACCCTAACCGTATACCTAACCCTAATTTTAAATCTAAAACCTTACCCTAACCCTAACCCTAACTCTAACCGAATCCAACTCTAACCCTAACTCTTACCCTACCTGTAACCCTAACCTAAACACTAACCCTAAACCATAACCCTAAGCCTAAGCATACCCCAACACTAATGCTAACCCAAACCCTAACTCTAGGACTAACTTTAACCATAAACCTAAAACCAAAATTTAATCTTAATCTAACCCTAGCCCTAACCTATCTTTAACCAAACCCTAACCCTAATCTTATACCATAACGCTGAATCTAACCAAATCCTATTTCTAAACCTAAAATTGAATTTAAACTTTAATCTTAATCCTAATACTAACCCAAACTCTAAACGTAACCTCACGCAAAACCTAAATCCAAACTTTAATCTTACTTCTAAACCCACTTTAACACCAACCCTAACCCTAACACCACCATCACCCCTAAACCCTAACCTTAATCCTAACCTAACCCTAAACATAAACTAAAATTTTATTCTTACTTTTTACCCTAACCCTAACCGTAACCCTAATTCTAACACTAATACTAAACTTAATACTAAAACCACCCCTTATCCTAACCTGGACATTAACCCTATTTCTAACCCTAAACATAACCCTAACCGTAAACTGAAACCGAAACCTAACCCTAACTCTAACCCTAACCCTAAGGCTAATGCTATCATAGCCCTAACCCTAAACCTAATCCTAAATCCAAACTTTAAATTTACTCCTAACCCTAACTCTAACTATAATCCTAACAATAAACCCTCACCCTAACCCTAAACCTTACCCTAACCCTAACCCTAACCCTAAACACTAATCTTACTCCTAACCATAAACAAAACCCTAACCCTAATCCTAAACCCTAACCTTAACCTCAATACTATATCCTTATCTTAAACCTACCCTAATCCTAACCCTAAACCTTAACCCTTATCCTAACATAACACTAAATTAAACCTACTCTAACCCTACCTTTAACTCTAAAGCAAACACTAACCCTAACTTTAATCCCTAACACTAATTCTAACCCTAATCCAAAACCTGACCCTAAACCTAACCCAAACCATAACTCTAACCTTAATCCTAACCCAAAAACTATATCTGAAATTTAACCTTACACTTAACCCTAACTATAATCCTCACCGTAACCCTAACACTAACCCTAACCCTAACTCTAATTCTAACCCTAGATGTAATCCTAAACCTAACACCAACCACGACTCTAACCCTAACTTTACATTAACCCTGACCCTAACCCTAATCCTAACCTGAAACATAAAAGCTAACTCTAACACTTCCCTAAACCTAACCCTAAAACTAACCCTAACTCTAACCTTAAATCTAAAATTTAATCTTCTCCTAACTCTACACCTTAAACTTATACCTAACCCTAATACTAACCCAAAATTTAAATTCTACTCATAAACATTAGCTTAACCCTAACCCTAAGCTTAACCCTAACCCTAAGCTTAACCCTAACCCTAACCTTAACCCTAACCTTAACCGTTACTCTAACCCTATACCTAAATCCAAATTTTATTCTTATTTTTAATCCTAACCCTAAGGACTACCCCTAAACCTGACCCTAAACGTAACCCTGAATCCTAAACTTAACCTTAAATCAAACCCTAATCTAACCCAAACTCTAAACTTAAATCTAAACTTTAATCTAAATCCTAAGCCTAAAACTAGCCCTATCCTTAATTCTAACCCTAACACTAACCCTAACCTTAAACGTAACCCTAAACCTAATCCTAACCCTGACTCTAACCCTATTCCAAAACATAATGCTAACGCTAACCGTAACCCTAACCTTAATGCTAAATCCAAACTCTAAACTTAATCTTAACCCTTACACAAAACCTAACCTGACCCTAACCCAAAACCTGAACCTAAACTTAACCCTAAACCTAACCTTAAACCTAACCCTAAACCCCAACCCTAAACCTAACCTTAAAGATAACTCTAAACATAAACCAAAATTCAAACTTCAATCTTAATTTTAATCCGAACCCTAACCCTAACCATAACCCTACACCTACACCTAACCCTGACCCTACCCGAAACCCTAACTCAAACCCTAACCCTACCTTAACACTAACACCAAAACTAAAGTTAAACCTGCCTTTATCATAACCTGAACACTAACTCTAAATTTAAACCTAACCCTAACCTGGCACAAAGCCTTACCCTAACTCTAATCCAAACTCTAACCCTAACCAAACTTGAACCCTAAACCTATACCCTAACCCTAACCTAACCCTTATTGTAAACCTAACCTAAATTGAAACTTTAATCTTATTCCTAAAACTAATCCTGATTCTAACCCTACACAACTCCTGAAACTAACCGTAAATCTAAATCCAAACTCATCTTTCCGCTCACCCTAACCATAACCGTAACCCTAACTCTAACCCTTACCCTACCCTTAACCCTAACCAAAACCCTAATGCTAATACTAACCTTAACTTCAACTCTAAAACATAACCCTAAGCATAACCCTAACCGTAACCCTAAACATAAATCGAAATTAAAGCTCCAATCTTACTCCTAACCCTAACCCTAACCCTCATCCTAACCCTAAACCTACCTTAACCATAGCACTAACCCTAACACTAAACTTAAATTCTAACCCTAACCCTAACCCAAACCCTAAAACTAATCCTAACCCTAACCTAATTCTAAATATAAATCGAAACTTTGATCTTACTTTTAACTCTAACCCTAATCCTAACCCTAACCCTAATCCTAACCCCAGCTGTAACCCTAACCCTAAACCCGACTGAAATCTGAACTTTAAACTTATTCCAATCCCTGATGCTAAACCTGACACTAACCCTAACCATAAACCCTAAACCTAATGTTAACCCTAACTTTAAACCTAACCAAAACCTAAATGCAAACTTCCATCTTATTCCTAACCCTAATACTAACCCTAACCCTTACCCTAACACTAACCCTAATCCAAACCATAACCCTAAACCTAACACAAACCCTAACTCTAACCCCAACCCTAAAGCTAAACCTGAATTGAAAATTGAATCTTACTGCAAAATCTAACCCTAACTCTAACCCTAACAATGAACATAAATTAAAATTTAAATCTTACTTTTAACCCTGACACGAACTCTAACACTAACCTTAATTCTAGCCTAACACTAATGCTAACCCTAACTATAACCCTAAAACTAAATGTAACTCTAACCCTAAACATTAACCCTTAAAATAATTCAAACCATAATCCTAATCCTAACACTAACCTTAACCTTAAAGCAAACTGAAATCCAAATTTTACTTTTACTCCTAACCCTAAACTTAACCATTACCCTAACCATAACCCAAACACTAACTTTAACCCTAACCCTAAACATAAGCCTAAATCTAATTCTAAACCTAACCATAACCTTAATACTAACGCTAACTCTAAACCCTATCCGTAACCCCAACGGTAACTCTAATCCTGTGCCTAAACCTAAATCAAAACTTTAATCTTACTCCTAATTTTAACTCTAACCTTAACCCTCACACAAATCCTAACACTAACACTAACCATAAAACTAAACCTAAACTGACACTAACACTAACTATAACCCTAAAACTAAATGTAAACCTAACCACAACCATAACCAAAAACTTAACACCAACCCTAATCGTAAAGCTAACCCTAACCCTAAACTGAAATCCAAACTTTAATCTTACTCTTAACCGTAACCCTAACTCTAACACTAACCCTAAAACTAACCCTAATCTAAACCTAACCCTACCCCTAACCCTAACCCTAAACCTCACCCTAACCCTAACCCTAACTCTAACCTGAAACCTAACCCTAAATCCAAATGTTAAACTCAATCCTAACTTACCCAAAACCTAACCCTGATGCTAACCCAAACCCTAAAACTAACCCTAAACCTAATTCTAACACTAACTGAACTCTAAAAGATACTCTATACCCTAACCCTTACCCTTACTTTAATCCAACCCTAACAATAAACATAACATAACCCTAAACCTAATCCTAAATCCAAACTTTAAACTTACTCCTAAACCTAAACCTAAGCCTTATTCTAAACGTATCTCTAACCCTAACGTTAAACCTAAATACAAACTTTAATCTTACTCTTAACTCTAAGCCTAAAACTAACCCTAAATTTAACCCTAAACCTAACTGAACCCAAACTCTAACCCTAACTCTAATCCTAACCGTAACGAAAACCAGACACTAACCCTAAACCCTAACTCTAAACCTAAGCCTATCCTAACCAAAAACCTAACTCTAAGCCTAACTTTAACCCTAAACCTAAAACCAAAATTTAATCTTACTCGTAACCCGAAACCTAATCCTATTCTTACCTGAACCCTAACCCTAATTTTATACCATAACCTTAAAAATAACCTTAATCCTATTTCAAAACCTAAAATTGAATTTAAACTTTAATCTTAATCCTAACCCTAAACCTAACCCTAACACTAAACCTAGCCTAAAACTAACACCAACCCTAAACCTTAGCCTAACCTTAATTCTAACCCTAATCCTAACTCTAAACCTCAATCCAAACTTTAATCTTATTGCTAAACCTAACCCTAAACATAACTCTAACCCTAACCTTAACCCCAACACTAAACCCTAAACCTAGCCCTAACTCTAACCGTAACCCTAAATCTACCTCTAAATCTCAACCTTAACCTCAACCTAAATACAAACTTCAATCTTGCTCCTAACCATAACACTACCCTAACCCTTACCCTAACTGTAAACTCATCTATAACCCTAATCCAAATCAAAACCCTAACTCTAACCATAACCCTAAACCTAAACCTAAATCTAAATTGAAAGTTTCATCTAATTCCTAACCCTAAACTTAAAAATAACCCTAACCCTAACACCACACCCTATCCCTAATACAAACCCTAACCCTATCCCTAACCCTAAACATAACCCTAAACCCTAACTCTAAACTTAACCTACCCTAACACTAACTTTAACTCAAAACCTAACCTGAACAGTCACCCTAACAATAAACATAAAACCAAATTGAATCTTACTCTAATTCTAACCCTAACCCGAACCCTAACCGAAACCTAACTCTAACCTTATACCCTACCCTAAAACTAATCTTTATCTTATCATTAAAACTGAAAGTAAATTTAAACTTTAAACTTTTTTCCTAAACCTAACCCTGTCCCTAACTCTAACTCCAAAACCTGACCCTAATCATAACTCTACCCTAACCTTAACACTAAGCCTAACTCTAAATCTTACCCTAATCCTACCCCTAACCCTACCACTGAACCTAACAAACACAAAACCCAAATCAAAACTTTAATCTTGCTGAGAATCGTAACCTTACCCTAACACAAAAGCTAACTGTAGCCTAACCAAATACTAACACTAACCATAATCCTAATCAAACCTAAACCAAACCCTAAACTCTAAACCTAACCCTAACCTTAATCCTAACCCTAACCCTAAACTTTATCCTAAACCAAACCTAAACTGAAATCCACTTTAATATTACTCCTGCCCTAAACATAACCTTAACCATAACCCTGTCCCTAAATCTAAATCCAAACTTTAATCTTATTTCTAAACCTAATGCATACCCTAACCTTAATCCTAAACTAAACCCCAACTCTAAATCTAACCCTATCCTAACACTAAATTAAGCAAACGCTAAACCTAAATCAAAACTTTCATCTTACATTTAACCTTAAACGTAACCCTAACTCTAATCCTAACCTTAACCCTAACCTTAAGCCTTTCCCTAACCCTAACAATAACCATAACCTTAACCATACTTCCTAACCCTAACCCTAAAACTAAACCTAAATACAAACTTTACATGTACTCCTAAGCCTAACCCTAAACCTATCCCTAACCCTAACCATAACCCTAACCCAAACCTAAATCCAAACTTTGATCTTATTCCTAACCTTAACCCTAGTACTAATTTTAACTCTAACCATAACCCCAACACTAAACCTTAATGCTAACCCTAACCCTAATCCTAACCTAGCCGTAAAACTAACTCAAAAATTTAATCTTAACACTAACCTTAATGCTAGCACTAAACCTAACTCTAGCCCAACCCTAAACATAACCCTACCACTTACTCAAATGCTATTCCTAATCCTAAATCCAAACTTTAATCTCTTTCCTAAACTTAACCCTAACACTAAAACTAACCCTAACCCTAACCTTAACCCCAAACCTAAACCATAACGCTAACCCTAACTCTAACCCTAACCCAACCCTAAATCAAAATCAAAACATTAATTTTACTCCTAACCCTAACCGTAACCCTAAACTATAATCCTAAAGCTAACCCTAACCCTAACACCAACCGTAATCCTAACCCTAACTTTACACTAACCCTGAACCTAACCCTATTTCTAACCTTAATTCTAAAAGCTAATGTTAACCGTACCCTAACCCTAACTTAACGCTAACCCTAACCTTAACCTTAAACCCTAATCCTAAACCTTAGCCTAACCCTAATTCTTACCCTAACCCTAACATTAATCCTGTGCTTAAACCTAAATGCAAATTTTAATCTTACTCCAAACCATAAACATGACCAACTCTAACCCTACCCTTAGCCCTAACCCTGACCCTAAACCTAACCCTAATCGCTAACTTTAACCTTACTTCTAACAGAAACCCTAAACCTATCTCTAAACTTAAATCTGAACAGTAATCTAGCTTCTTACCCTAAAATTAACACTAACCATAACCCTAACCCAAACCCTAACGTAACCCTAACTGTAATTTTTACCCTGACCCTAACGCTAACTCTACCCTAAACCTGACCATAACCCTAATCCTAACTTTAATGAGAAACCCTAACCCTACCCTAACCTTAAGCTAACATTAATCCTAACCCTAAACCCAAACATAATCCATAACACTACTCTAATCAAATCCAAACACAAACCGTAATGTAAACCAAAACTTAACTCTAATCCTCACCTTTACCATGAAACTAAACCTGAAATGAAATCTTACTCCAAACCCTAAGACTAACTTAACACTAACCCTAAACCTAACCCTAACGCTAACCCTAACCGTAACCATATCCAAACCGTAACACTATACCCTAACCGTATCCCAAACATAAACCTAACCCTAAACCTAAACCTATTTCGAAACTTTAATCTTACTCTTAATCCTAACCCTAATCCTAACTCTCACCATAAATTGAACCCTAATTCTAAACCTAACGCTAACCCTAACACTCAACCTAAATCAATTTCCAAACTTTAATCTTACTCCTATCCCTAACCCTAAACTTAACCCTAACACTAACCCTAAACCTAAACCATAACCTTAATCCTAACCCTAACACTAACACTAATGTTAAACCTAAATCCAAATTTCAATTTTACTCCTAACCCTAAACATAATCCTAACACTAACCCTAAACTCTAACCCTAAACCTACGTTAACCCTAACCCTAACCCTACCCTAACCCTAACCCTAACCCTAACCCTAAGGTGAAATCCAAACTTCAATCTTACTTTTAACAATAACCCTAACACTAATCCTAACACTAAACCCTAACCACAACTTTATCCCTAACTCTAATCCTAATTCTAATCCTAAAAATAAATCCAAACTTCAATCTTACTTCTAACCTTAACCTTAACCCTAACCCTAACCTTACCCTAACCATATCCTACACCCTAAACCTAGCCCTAAACCAAACCCTAACACCAACACTAAATCTAACGCCTAACATATCTCTTATGCTAACCTGTACACTAACCTTAACTCTAAGCCTAAGCCACCCCCTGTCCTAACATTAACCCCAATGATAACCTTAACCGTAACTTTAACAGTAACACTAAACTAAGGGTAACCCTAACTGCTAACACTAATCCTAACCCTAAAACTAATTCTAAATTTAACTCTCATGTTAACACTACCATGACACTAACACTAACCCTAAACCTAACACTAACACTAACTTTGACCCTATCATGAATCCAAATCATAACCCTAATCTAACTCAAACCCTAAAACTAAGCCTAAACATAACCCAAATCATTACTTTAACCATAATTCTAATCCTAAATCTAAATCCAAAATTTAATCTTACATCAAACCATAACTCTAACCATACACTACCCTAACCCTAGCCCTAACCTTAAACCTATACCCTAACTTTAATCCTGCTAAACCTCACTATAACACTAACCCTAACCCTAACCCTATCGCTAACCCTAACCTACACCTAACCATGACACTAACCCTAATCCTAAACCTAACCCTAACCCTAATCCTAAACCTAACCCTAACCTAATCCGAAATTAAAACCTAAGCCTAAACTAAAATGTTATCTTACTCCTTAACCTAAAACTAACTCTAACCATAACCCTAACCCTAAAACTAACCATAAACCTAAATCCAAACTCATTTTAACCCTAACCATAACCGTAACTCTAACCATAACACTAACTCTAAACATTAAGCCTAAAACAAACCTAACTTTAACCATTACCCTAACCCTAACCTTAACCATAAAACCGAACAGAAATTCAAAATTTAATCTCAAATTTACATATAAACCTAATCCTAAACCTAACACTAACACTAACAATAACAACAACCCAAAACTTAACTCTAATCCTCAATCTACCCCTAAACCTAAACCTGAAACTAACCCTAACCATACCCTCATTCCTAATCCTAAATCCAAATTTTAAACTTAATCTTAACATTTACCCAAAACCTAACCCTGACACTAACCTAAACACTACACCTAACACTGACCCTAACCCTAACTCTATTTTTAACCCTAACCCCATTTTAAGTCCAAATTTTAAACTTAATCATAACCCTTTCCCATAACCCAAACCCTACCCCTAAAACTACCCCTAAACCTAACCCTATCCCTAAATCTAACCTTAACCCTAAACCTAACCCTAACCCTAAACTGAATCCTAAGTATAACACTAACCCTAACCTTAAACTTAACACTAACACTAAACATAACACTAAACCATAATCATAAAGCTAATCCTAGCGTAACACTAACCCTAACTCTAACCTTAAATCGATAATCTAATCTACCTCTAACCCTATCCTTCACCCTAATCCTAACCCTAACCCAACCCTAAATTTAAACCCTAATCCTAACCATATCCCTAAACCCAGCCCTGAACCCTAACCCTAAACCTAACTCTAATCCTGTGCCTAACCTATATCCAGAATTTAATCTCACTCCTAACCCTAACCATAAACATAACCCTAAACCTAACCCTAATCCTAACTCTAAAACCTAACCCTAACCCTAACCGTAACACTAAACTAAAACTATATCCAAAATTTAATCACATTACTAATATTTACACTATCCCTAATCCTAAAACTAACCCTAACCTTAACCTCAACTAAACCCTAAACCTAACTCTAACCCAAACACTAACATTAACCTAACCCTAACCCTAATGCGAAAACTAAATCCAAATTTCAATCTTAGTCCTAAACAAAACCCCAAACCTAAACCTAATTCGAAACATAACCCTAACCCTAAAACCCTAACCTTAAACCCACCCTAACCCTAACCCTAAATCAAACCCAAAACCCACACTATAACCCTAATTCTAACCTTAAAATTAACCCTAATTCTAAAATGAAATTCAGACTTTAAACTTACTCTTAACTCTAACTAACCCTAAGAGTAACACTAACCATAATCCTAACCATAATTTCTGAACCTAAACCAAACCCTAACCCTATTTCTAACCCTAACTCTAACACTAAACTTAATATTAAACTTTAATCTTACTCCTAAAACTAACCATAACCCTAACTTTTTCCCTAACCCCTACCCCAAACCTATACCCTAACTCTAACACCGACCCTAACCCTAAGGTAACCCTAAACCTAAATCAAAAATTTAATCTTAATTCTAACCCTAACCTTAAAACTAACCTGAACTCTAACCCAATCCCTACTCTAATCCTAACCCTAAACATATTTGTAACCCTAACCCTAACCCAAATCCTATTTCTAAACCCTAACCCTAAACCCTAACACTAACCCTAACCCTAACTCTAACCATAAATCTAAAAAATAATCATAACCCTAACTCTAACCCTAAACCTAAACCTGACACTAACCATAACCCTAACACTAAATCCAAATTTAAATCTTACTCCTAACCCTAACCCTAACACAAAACTAAAACCTAACCCTTACCCTAAAGCTAACCCTATCCCTAATATAACCCTAAACCTAAATCAAAATTTAATCTTACTGCTAACCCTAACCATAACCCTAACCCTAACCCTAACTCTACACACTAACCCTAATTCTAACCCTACTCCTAATCTAACACTAACTCTAACCCTAAACCTAAACTGAAAACCAAACTTTAATCTAAACTTAAACCTAATTCTAAGATGACCCTAATAATAAATCAAAACCTAACTATACACCTAAATCAAAATTTTAATCTTACTTTTAACTTTAACCTTAAAAGTTAACCCCAAACTCTATTCCTAGCCTAACTCTAATCCTAACCCTAACCATAATCCTAAACCTAAATCTAAACCCTAGCACTAGGAACTAACCCTGAACATAACCCTAATCATAATCTTAAATTTAACCCTAAACCTAAACAGAAATCCATATTTTAATTTTACTCCTAACCCTAACCCTAATGCTAATCCTAACACTAAACCCAAAAACAAACCCTAAACCTAAACCTAATCCTAATCCTAAACCTAAATCCAAAATTTAAATTTATTTCTAAACTTAATCCTAACCCTAACCCTTAACCTAAGCACAACCTTAATCCAAACCCTAAAACCTAACACTAACCCTAATCCTAACCCTAACTGTAACCTAACCCTAAAACTAAATCAAACTATTAATTTTACTCCTAACCTTAACCCTAACCCTAACCCTAAACCTAACCCTAAACTTAACCATAACCTTAACACTAACCATAACCCTAACCCCAGCCCTAACCCTACCATAACCCAGACCCTCACGCTAATACCAACTTTAACCCAAAACCCTAACCCTAACTTTAAACCAAACACTAATTCTAAATTTAAATCCATAATTTAAATATACCCTTAACCCTAACTTTAACCATAAACCTAATTCTAACCTTAACCCCCACCGTAAACCCTAACTTTAACCCTAACCCTATTCCTCACAAACCCCAAAATAAATCAAAATTTTCATCTTACTGCCAAACATAACCCTAACCCTAACCCTAACAGTAAACCTAGCCTAACACTAAACTTAAACCAGATCATAACCCTAAACCCTACCATAACCCTAACACTAAAACCTAATCTAACACTAATTCTAAAATTAAAACTAAACCAAAAAACAAACATTAATCTTACTCCTAACCATACCCTTAAACCTAAACCTACCCTAACCCTAACCCTAACCTTAAAACCTAACACTAAACTTAAGCCTAAACCTAAACCTAACCTTACCCTTAACATTAACCCTACTGCTAATCCTAAACTTAAATCCGAATTTTAATCTTACTACTAACCCTAACCCTGTCCTTTAACCTGACAGTAACATTAAATCCTAACTCTAACACTAACCCTATCCCTAAATCCAAACTTTAATCTTATTTCTAACGCTAACTAGAACCCTATCCCTAACCCTAACTCTAAAACTACACACTAACCCTAACCCTAAACTTTCCCTAAACCCTAACACTAACCCTAACACTACCCTAACACTAACACTAAACCTAACTCTAAACATGCACTTATAGTTTTAGCGTTAGGGTTTACAGTTAGGATTAGTTTTCAGGTTAGGGTTAGGAATGAGATTAAAATTTGGATATCGGTTTCGGTTTTGGTTTAGGTTTAGTGTTCAGTTAAGGGTTACGGTTAGGGTTAGGGTTAGGCCTTCGATTTTGGGTTAGGGTTAGGGTTAGGATTATCGTTAAAAGTAAGATAAACGTTTTCAGTTAGGTTTAGCTTTAGGTTAGTGTTAGGGTTAGGGTTAGGATTAGAGTTAGGGTTAGGGCTTAGAGCTGGTGTTAGTGTTAGTGTTAGTTTTAGTGTTAGGATTAGCTTTAGAAAAAGATTAACATTTGAATTTAGTTTCAGGTTTAGCGTTAGGGTTAGGTTAGGGTTAGGGTTAGGGTTCAGAATAGGGTTAGGGTTAGGGATAGGGTTACGAGGAAGTTTAGTCTGAGGTTTAGGGTAGGGTTAGGTTTAGGGTTTATGGTTAGAGTAATGTTTAAGTTTATTGTTAGGTTTAGCATAAGAGTTTAGAGTAAGTTTAATGTTTAGCTTTCCATTAAGATTTAGGGATATGGTTACGGTTGGTTTAGGGTAGGTTTATGTTTAGTAGTAAAATTTAAGTTTAAATTACGGTTTAGGTTTAGAGTTAGGGTTAGATTTATGTTTAGATATAGGTTTTGGGTTAGGGTTAGGGTGTAGGGTTAGGGTCTGAATTAGGGTTAGAAATCAGGTTCGGTTTAGGATTAGGTTTAGTGTTAGGATAGGGTTAGGTTTAGGGTTAAGTTTAGAGTCAGGTGTGAGACAAAGCTTGCATTTAGGTTTATGGTTAGGTACAGGTTTAGGGTTAGGTTTAGAGTTAGGTTTAGGGTTAGGGTGAGGATTATGGTTAGCGTTAGGGGTAAAATTAATATTTTGGTTCAGGTTTAGTGTTAGGTTAGGGTTACAGTTATGGTTAGAGTTAGGGTTAGCATTTAGGGTTGGGGTTAAGGTTAGGGTTAGGGTTAGGGTTATGGTTAAGGTTAGGAATAAGATTAAAGTTAGGATTTAAGTTTAGGAATAGGATTACAGTTAGGGTTAGTGTTAGGGTTAGGATTGGTTAGGATCAGGTTTAAGATTAAGATTATAATTTGGATTTCCTTTTAGGTTTAGGGTTAGTGTTAGGTTTATGTTTAGGGTTAGTGTTAGGCTTAGGGTTTTCAGTTAGGGTTTGGGCTAAGTTCAAAGTTATGGTTAGGGTTAGGGTTACTGTTAGGCTAGGATTAGGGTTAGGGTTAGGGTTATGTTTATGGTCATTGTTGGTGATTAGTTTAGGGTTAGGGTTTGGGTTTAGGGTTAGGGATACAGTTAGGGTTATTTTTTGTTTAGGGTTAGGGTTAGGAATGAGATTAAAGTTTGGCTTTCGGTTTAGGGTTAGGTTTAGGGTCAGGGTTAGGGTTACGTTTAGGGTTTAGGCTTAGAGTTACCCTAGGGTACGTGTTAGGATTAGGGATAGTGTTAGGGTTAAGGTTAGGAGTAAGATTAATGTTTGGATTTAGGTTTAGGAATAGGATAAGGGTTATGGCTTTGGTTATGCTTACGATTAAGGATTAGGTTTAGCTTTGGTTACGATCAGAATTAAGAGTATGTAAAATTTGTATTTCGTGTTAGGTTTAGGTTTAGGGTTTGGGTTAGGGTTTACAGTTAGGGTTTGTGTTAGGGTTAGGGTTATGATTAGTGTTAGGATTACTGTTAGTCTGAATTTAATGTTAGGGTTAGGGTTAGGTTTAGAGTAAATTAAGATTAAATTTTTGATTTAGTTTTAGGGTTAGGGTTAGCGTTAGGATTAGGGTTAGGTTAAGGTTTAGGAGTAAGATTAAAGTTTGACTTTGGTTTAGGTTTAAGGTTAGTGTTAGTTAGGTTTAAGATTAGGTTTAGTGTTAGGCTTAGGTTTATGTTTAGGAAAGCGTTAGGGTTAGGGGTAGGGTTAGGTGTGAGATTAAAGTTTGGATTTAGGTTTATGGTTAGGTTTATGGTTTGGGTTAGGTTTAGACATGCAGTTTGGTTTAGGTTTAGGATTAGGTTTAGGAGTATTATTAAAGCTTGGATTTAAGATTAGGGTTAGGGTTAGATTTATATTTAAGGTTTAAGTTAGTTTTAGAGTTAGGTTTAGGCTTAAGGTTAAAGTTATGTTTAGGGTTAGGGTTAGAGTTAGGGTTAGGATTAGGGTTCATTTTAGGTTTAGGAGTTACTGTTTGGATTTAAGTTTAGCGTTAGTTTTAGGGGTAGGATTAGAGTTAGGGTTAGGATTAGCGTTACGGTTAGGGTTAGAAGTAAGATTAAAGTTTAAATTTAGGTTTAGACACAGTATTAAATTTAGGGTTAGGGTTAAGGTTAGGGTTTAATTTTAGTTTTAGGTTTAGCAATAGGTTTAAGGTTAAATTTAGGGTGTGGGTTAGGGTTAGGGTTACAGTTCGAGTTACGGTTTAATGTTAAGGTAGGGAAGTGTTAGGATTCAGGTTAAAGTTAGGGTTAGGAGTAAGATTAAATTTTGGATTTAAGTTTATGGTTAGGATTAGGCTCAGGTAGGGTTAAGTTACAAGTTATGCTTTATGGTTATGTTTAGGATTAGGGTGTGGGTTAAAAGTAAAATAAATTTTGGATTTAGATTCAGGGTTAAGGTTAAGATTAGGTTTTGGGTTAAAGTTATGCTTAGGGTTTCTGTTAAAGTTAGGGTGAAGGTAGGGTTTAGTGTTATAATTATGTTTAGAGTTAGGAGTAAGATTAAGTTTTGGATTTAGTTTTAAGATCAGAGTTAAAATTAGGGTTAGATCAGGGCTAGGATTAGGTTAGGGTTAGTGTTAGGTTTAGGATTAGGGTTAGAGTTAGGTTTATTGTTAAGGTTATTTTTAGGGTTAGGAGTTAGATTAAAGTTTGTATTTAAGATTAGAGTAGGGTTAGGGTTTAGGTTAGAAGTAGTTTTAGGTTTAAGGTTTGGATTACATTTTGGGTTAGGTTTTGCGTTATTCTTAGGGTTAAGGTTAGTCTGAGGCGAGGTTTAGGATTAGACTTAGGGTTAGTGATAAAATTAATTTATGTATTTAAGTTTAGTTTTAGGGTTAGGGCTGAGGTTATTGTTTATGGTTAGTTTTAGGATTAGGGTTGGGGTTACGCTTAGAGTTAGTCTTGGGCTAGAGTTAAGAATAGGGTTTGAGTTTGGTTTAAGGTTAGATTTTGGGTTAGGAGTAAGATTAAGTTTTGTATTTAAGGTTAGAGTTAGGGTTAAGATTAGGTTTAGGAGTAAGATTAAAGTTGGATTTATGTTTAGGGTTATGGTTTTGTTTAGGTTTAGGGTTAGGGTAAGGGTTAGGTTTTAGAGTTAAGAGTAAGATTATAGTTTGGATTTAATTTTAGAGTTAGGGTTAGATTTAGTATTAGAATTAGAGTTAGGATTAGGGTTTAGGATTAGCTTTAGGGTTAAGGATGGATTTGGGTTAGAGTAAGGTTTTGGGTTAGACTTAGGAGTTAGATTAAAGTTTAAATGTAGGTTTAGGCACAGGATTAGGATTAGGGTTATTGTTAGTGTTAGGATTACGGTTAAGTTTAGTGTTAGGGTTAGGGTATAGGTTTAGGTGTAGGATTAGGGTTAGGGTTAGGGTTTGGGTAGGGTTAGGGTTAGGGTTTTTGTTCAGTTTATGTTTAGGTTTTGGGTTAGGGTAAGGGTTAGTGTTAGTGTTAGTGTCGGGTAGTGATAGGGTTAGGGTGAAGTGAGAATTAGTTTTAGGGTTAGGTTTAGTGTTAGCAGTAAGGGTTACCCTTAGTTTAGTTGTACTGTTAAAGTTAGGTCACGGGTGGGGTTAGGCTTAGAGTTAGTGTTAGTGTTCAGGTTAGGATAAAAGGTAGTTTTAGCATTAGGTTTAGTCTTGGTGTTAGGGTTTAGGTTAGGGTTAGGTTTAGGGTGTAGGGTAGGGTTAGGGTTAGGTTTAGGATTAGGGTTAAGGTTAGGGTTGGAAGTAAGATTGAAGTTTGGATTTAGTTTTAGGATTAGAATCAGTGTTAGATTTGGGATAAAGTTATGGTTAGCATTTAGTGTTAGGATTAGTATTAGGGTTACTCTTAGGAGTCAGATTGAAGTTTTGATTTCAGTTTAGGTTTAAGTTTAGGGCTAGGGTTAGGGTTAGGGTTAATGTTAGGTTTTGGGTTAGAGTTTAGGATTAGGTTAAGGAGTATGGTGGGGTTACGAGTATGATTGAAATTTGGATATAAGTTTAACGTTAGGGTTAGTGTTAGCATTAGGGTTAAGGTTATGTTTTAAGGTTAGGGTTAGCGTTAGGTTTAGGTTTAGGGTTAGGGCTAGGAGTTAGATTAAAGTTTGGATTTTGGTTTAGGTTAATGGTTAGAATTAGTGTTAGGTTTAGAATTAGGGTTCATTTCAGGATGATAGTTAGGATTAGGGTAAGGGTTAGGAGTTAGATTATAGTTTGGATTTAGGTGTATGGTTAGGTTTAGGGTACAAGTTAGGGTTAGAGTTAAGATTAGGTTTAGGAGTAAGATTAAAGTTTTGATTTAGGTTTAGGTATAGGGTTAGGTTTATGTTTGGGATATGGTTGGTATATAGTGTTAGGCTTTGGGTTTGTTTAGGGTTAGGGTTAGGGTTAGTGTGTGGAGTAAGATTTAATTTTTGATTTTGTTTTATGGTAATTTGAGAGTTAGAGTTAAGTTTTGATTGAGGGTTATGCTTTGTGTTTGGATTAGGATTAGGGTAGTGTTAGGTATTATGTTTACGTTAGGGTTAGGGTTAGTGTTAGGATTAGGGTTAGGGTCAGGGTTAGGGTAGAGTTAGTGTTAGGGTTACGTTTTGGTTTAGGGTTAGTGTTAGGGAATTTTTAGGGTTAGAGGTAGGGTTAGATTTAAGAGAAAGATTAAAGTTCGGATTTCGGTTCAGGTTTAGCGTTAGGGTTAGTTTTAGGGTTAGGAGTAAGATTAAAGTTTGGATTTAAATTTGAGTTAGGTTAATGGTTAGGGTTAGAATTAGGTTTAGGGTTAGCTTTTATGATTAGATTTAGAGTAAGGGTATGGGTTAGGCTAGGTGTAAGATTAAAGTTTGGATTTAGGCTTAAGCAAAATATTAGGGTTAGGTTTAGGGTTAGGGTTAGGTTAACAATTAGGGTTTCAGTTAAGTTTAGGGTGAGGGATTAGGGTTAGGGTTAGGGTTAGTTAAACGGTTAAGTTTAGGGTTAGGGGTAAGGTTAGGGTAGGGATGAGGTTAGGGTTATGGTAAGGAATAAGATTAAAGTTTGAATTTATGTTATGGTTAGGTTTAGCCTTGGGTTAAGTTTACAGACAGGGTTAGGGTTAGCTTTAGGGTTAAGCTTAGAAGTAAGATTAAAGTTCGGATTTAAGATATGGGTTAGGTTTAGGATTAGAAGTAGCGTTAGGGTTAGGTTTAGGTTTAGAGTTAGGACTAGAGTTAGGTTTAAGGTTCTGTTTAGGGTTAGGGTTAGAGCGAGGGCTATGATTAGACTTAGCTTAAGGGCTAAGATTTAGATTAACGTTTGGATTTAAGTGTAGAGTTAGGGTTAGGGTTAGGGTTAGAGTTAGGGTTTAAGGTTTGGTTTAGGGTTAGGGTTGTGATTACAATTAAGGTAGGGTTAGATTTAGTGTTTCGGTTAGGGTTAGGATTAGCGTTTAGGGTTTGGGTTAGAGCTAGGGTTAGGTGTAAGATTAATGTTTGGATTTTACTTTAGTTTTACGTTTAGGGTTAGGTTTAGGGTTAGGGTTAGGTTTAGAGTTAGGGTTAGAGTTTAGTTTTAGGTTTAGGTTGGGAGTTTGGGTTAGGATTAGGGTTAGCATTAAGATTAACATTTTGATTTAGATTTAGTGTTTGGTTAGGTGTGGGGTAGGGGCAGGGTTAGGGTTATTGTTAGGGTTAGGGTAAGGGTTAGGTAAGGATTTAAGTTTAGGATTAGAAGTAAGGTTAGGGTTAAGTGTAAGATTGAAATTTGAATTTTGGTTTAGGTTTAGGATTAGGTTAGAAATTAGTGTAAGGCTACGGTTAGTGTTAATGTTATAGTTATTGTTATAGTTATGGTAGGGTTAGTGTTAGCGTAATGGTTAGGGTTAGGATAAGGATAAGATTAAAATTCGAATTTCGGTTTAGGTTTAGGGATAAGGTTAAGGTTAGGGATAATATTATGGTTAGCATTTAGAGTTAAGATTTGTGTTAGGGTTAGAGTTAGGTGTTTGATTAATGTTCGGATTTAGTTTTTGGGTTAGGGTATGCTATGGCTTAGTGTTAGTCTTAGTGTTAAGTTTGGGTTTCACATTAGGGTTTGGATTTCGGTTTAGTTTCAGGGTTAGAGTTAGGGGTAGGGTTAAGGTTAGATTTAGATTTAGGGTGAGTGTTAAGATTAGGATAGCATTAGGGTTAGGGTTAGGTTTTGGGTCAGAGTTAGGGTTAGGGTTAGGTTTAGTGTTAGGTTTAGTAGTAAGGTTGAAATTTGCATTTAGGTTTTGGTTTATGTTTAGGGTTAGGGTCCTGGTTAGGTGTAGGGTTAGGAGTAAGATTAAATTTTGGTTTTAGGTTTAGGGTTAGTTTTAGGGTTAGGGTTAAGTTTTGGGTTAAAGTTATTTTTAGGGTCAGTTAAGGTTTAGGGTTAATGTTAGGGTGAGGGTTATGGTTAGGGTTACGGTTAAGTTTAGGTTTCTTTTATGTTACGGTTAGTGTTTGGGTTAGGTTTAGAGTTAGGGTTAGGGTTAGGTATAGGGTTAGAAGAAAGTTTAAATTTGGATTCAGGATTTGCTTTAGGCTTAGGTTAGTTTTAACCTTAGGGTTATGGTTAAGGTTAGCATTAGGGTTAGGTTTACGGTTACGGTTAGGTTAGCGGTAGGGTTAGAGTGAGGGATAGGGTTAGTTTTTGGTTTAAAAATTATATTCAAGTTTGGATTTTAATTGAGAGTTAGGGTAGGATTAGTTTAGAATTTGGGTT
Source organism: Rousettus madagascariensis (assembly GCA_028533395.1). NCBI lineage: Eukaryota > Metazoa > Chordata > Mammalia > Chiroptera > Pteropodidae > Rousettus > Rousettus madagascariensis. The sequence goes on along the minus strand of CM052782.1, from coordinate 82,025,355 downwards.
AGGGTTAGGGTTTAGTGTTAGGTATTGGTTCTGGGTTAGGGTTAAGAGAAGGGTTAGGGTTCGGCTTTTCTTTAAGGTTAGGGTTAGGAGTAATATTAACATTTGGATTTAGGTTAGGAAAAGGATAAAATTTAGGGTTAGGGTTAGGTTTGGGGTTCAGTTTTAGATTTAACATTAGCATTAGTGTTAAGTTTAGTGTTAGGGTTAGTTTTCGGTTTAGGTTTATCGTTAGGTTTAGTTTTTAAGATTAGCTTTAGGGTTAGAGTTTGGTTTAGGGTTAAGGTTAGGGTTAGAAATATGAATGAAGTTTAAATTTAGTTTTAGAGGTGGAGATAAAATTAAGGTTATGTTTAGGGTTATGGTATAAGGTTAGTGTTAGGGTTTGGTTAGGGTTATGGTTAGAGTTATTGGTATGAGTAAGATTAAGTTTTGGTTTTAGTGTTAGGGTTAGGGTTAGGGTTAGGTTTTGGGTTAGGGTTCATTAGAGTAGGGTTTGGTTTAGGGTTAGGGTTTAGGGTTAGTGTTATTGTTAGTGTTAGTGTTAGTGTTAGTGTTAGGCATAGGTTTAGGGTTAGAGTTAGGGTTTGGTTAGGGTTAGGTTTATGGTTTGGTTTAGGGTCGGGTTAGAATTGGTGTTCAGGGTTAGGGTTTTGGTTAGTGTTATTTTTAGGATTAAGGTTAAGGTTAGGGGTTTTTTTTAGTGTTAAGATTATGGTTAGGTTTAGGGATAGAGTGTGCTGTTAAAGTTAAGGTTATGGTAAGGGTTAGGGTTTGGGTTAGGTTTAGGGTTAGGGTTAGTGTTAGGATCAGGATGAAGATTAAGTTTGGATTTCGATTTAGGTTTAGGGTTAAGGTTAGGGTTAAGAGTAAGTTTAAAGTTTTCATTTAGGATTAGGGTTAGGGTTAGAGTTAGGGTTAGTGTAGGGTTAGGGTTAGGATTATGGCTTACACTTAGGGTCATGGTCAAGGTTAGGGTTAAGTTTAGAGTAAGGGTTCGACTAGGGTTGAGGTTAGCGTTAGATTTAGAAGTAAGATTAAATTTTAGATTTAGGTTTTGGGTTACGGTTAGATTTACGGTTAGGTGTTGGGTTACGTTTAACGTTAGCTATTGAATTACGGTTAGGGTTACAGTTAGTGTTAGCCTTAGGGTTTGGGTTAGGGAAGGGATAGGGTCAGGGTAGTGTTAGGGTTAGGGTTACGAGTAAGATTAAAGTTTATATTTAGAATTAGGGATAGGTTTAAAATTAGGGTTAGAATTAATTTTAAAGTTTACATTTAGGGTTAAGGTTAGGGTTAGGGTAGGTGTAGAATTAGGGTTAGGATTATTTTTTACGCTTAGTGTTATGGTCAAAGTCAGGGTTAAATTTATAGTTAGGGTTCCATGAGGGTTAGGATTAGCATTAGATTTAGGAGAAAGATTAAATTTGGATTTAGGTTTTGTGTTAGGGTTAGTTGTAGGGTTAGGTGTTGGGTTAGGATTGGAGTTAAGGTTTGCGTTAAAGTTACAATTAGGGTTAGGGTCACTGGTTGCTTCTTGTAGTGTCCAGGAGGATGGAAGACTAAAGCTTTATGGTGAATTCATGATTGTATAGCCTCTATGTTGAGGATGACTGAAAAGTCTGTGAGCAACGAGTTGGGATGGTGGTTCACAAATGTACTTCGTTTCTTTTCTCAGAGAGGACTTAAAACGTGAAAAAGGTTTGTGAACATTTGTATCAAATTCAGGGAAGCTTGTTCTTGAGTATGTATGTCTGCTAGGCCCAAAATGCAGTGCACCATTCCATAGTACTGACAGGGCATCTCTGCCACCCTCAGACCACATAGAGCAAAGTGTTACAGTGTTGACCTTGGACACATTTATTGGGAGCAATACGCACTGTCATGTTCTCACCCACAGGGAACAGAAAACTCATGTTGACACGACTGTTGGGATTTCATTCCTCGCCATATACGGCACTGTAGGGAGCAGCGAAATACTCCTTAGAGAGCTGTGCTGTCGAGAAAAGCATCTCCTTGCAATCCTTGAAGAGACACTGATGTTATGACAGCTGTCCTGTAGCTTAGAGCAGGGGGTCTTAAGTACAAATATTGTAGAATGTTCCCAGGCCGAAAATAAAGAGCGGCCCCTGCACCTTCCTTGTAGTGTCCAGGGGAATGTGATGAGAATGCTTTGGGTGAGGATGAGGTAGTAATCTGTGTCCTCAGAGAACCCTTCCCTAAATCAATGGTCATATGATTTAAACTCCTATGGACATTGGAAGCGACTTTCAAAGATTTTACTTCAGAGGCTCTGACACTCTGCTAAACAGCTTGGTGGGGAGCCATCAGGTTTATCAGGATGTTAGATGTCTGTGAGGATAAAAACTTCAGGCAAGGCAGCGGCTTTGAATGTGGCCGCTTGCATTCTGCAAGCTTCTGTTCCAAACGCATCGTCCATGTCTTATGATCATTCGTCATTAGTTTTCCCTCTGTATTGAACTCGGAGGAGATTTGATGTGTGTTGAGTGTAAGCATTCTGGGACTCGTGTCACGTCAGCAAAGACGGAATGGAATTAGTGAATGCTGACCATTTTCATAGTGGATATTCGTTCGAAGCGGGAACTGGCTGCCCTGTGTTGAAAGGGAGTGCAAGCACTGAAGCGGTCATAAGGAGGAGTGGATGCTGTTCAATACTACAGTTCTTTCTTCCCAAGAACTGAACAGAAAAGACTATTAAAGTGAGAGAAAGATCGCATCGCAGTTCCAGGAAACGGGTTTTTGAATCCCTGCCTTAGTAAGCCAGAAGCGCAGGTAGCAACTCAGTGCTGATATCGGTGTGTCCTGAGGATCCTCAGGCAGCACCCAACGCAGAGGAAGTGTAGAGTCCTTAAGTGTACATCGTTGAATACTTTTCTGATTTGAGAAAGAGCTCTGTCTCCATGCCCTGAATCGCAGGGAAGTTCAACAGCAGTCTTACACGACTGTAGCTTTCTGCTAACACCCGAATTTCAGTATTATCCATGGCAGGGCAATACGCCTTAGAGTGCCACAGTCTCCAACAAAACATCAGCTGATACTATGTGAACACATACGAGCGCAATGTGAGCTTTCCTCTAGCAAGAGTTGCGGCTATTTACCATACCCCTGTGCTGTGTTCTTGGCCAAAATTTACAGACATCACTGGATCCTTCCTGTAGTGTCCAGGGGAATGGAAGGAGAAATCTTTATGGCGACTACGTGATTGTATCGCTTTATCTCATGAACGGCATTTCATAGACGCATAAACTCGTCCTGGAATGTACTTAACAGCTGAAGTTTCCCAGTGCGCTGACACAGTTAGAGGATGAATGCTGGGATCTCAGGACTTTTCACCATCAATTTTCAATGTATAAGCCAAAATGCTTGGAAGGAGTTCTTTGAATAGAGCCACTGGCAGGCAGGAAGCTTATATTTCTTACAGTTATATTTAGGATTAACGTAGGGTAGTGTTATGTTTAGGGTTAGGAGTAAGATAAAAGTACCAATTTTCCTACAGTTTAGAGTTTGGGTTAGTGTTGGAGTTAGAATTTGGGTTATTGTTAGGGAAAGGTTTTGGTTTAGTGTTATGGTAGGGTTAAGGATATGGTTAAACTTAAGGGTAGGGTTAGGGTAAAGTTAAGGTTAGGTTTTGGCTTAGGGTTAGCATTTGGTTTATGGTTAGGGTTAGGGTTAGTTAAAAACTCCAGTGTTTGGCTTAGGTTTAGGGTTAGGGTTAGGGTTGTGTTAGAGTTAGGGTTAGGGTTAGGGTTAGGTTTAGGGTTAGGGTTAAAGTTTAGGTTTGGTGTTAGGATTAGAGTTAGAATTAGGGTTAACGTTATGGTTAGGGTTAGGTTAGGATTAGGATTAGCTTTAGGTTTAGGTTTAGAGTTAGTTTAGAGTTAGAGTTAGGTTTAGGGAAAGGTTTAGGATTAGGGTTAGTGAAAATGTTAGTGTTTTTGTTAGGTTTAAGTTTAGGGTTAGGTTAGTGTTATGTTTAGGGTTAGGGTTAGGGTTAGGTTTAGGTTAGGGTTAGTGTTAGGGTTAGGGTTTGAGTTAGTGTAGTGTTATTGTTAAGTTTATGGTTAGGGTTAGCGTTAGGATTAGGCTTCATATTATGGTTTGCGTTTAGTGTTAGGGTTAGGGTAGAATTGGTTAGGGTTACAGTTAGGTTTAGGGTTAGCTTAAGTTTAGGTTTAGGGTTAGGGTTACTTTTAGAAGTATCGTAAGGGTTATGGTTAGGGTTCGGGTACTGTTAATGTTGGGTTTAGGTATAGGGTTAGTGTAACGGTTAGTGAAATGTTTAGTGTTTGCATAAGGTTTAGGGTTGGTTTAGGGTCATGTTACAGTTAGGGTTATGAGTAATTGTAAGGTTAAATATTGGATTTAGATTTAGGGTTAGAATCATGTTTAGAATAAGTGTTTGGTTTAGGTTTTGGGTTAAGATTTGGATTAGTGATAGGCTTCAAAGTTAGTGTTATTGTTAAGTTTAGGGTTAGGGTTAACAGTAATGTGAAAGTTTGAATTTTGGCTAAGTTTTAGAGGTTGGATTAGAGTTAGAGATAGAGTTAGGATTAGGGTTAGTGAAAAGGTTTGATTTATGGTTAGGTTTAGAGTTAGGGTTAGGGTTATGTTAGGATCAGGGTGAGGGTTAAGGTTAGGTTTAGGGTTAGCATTTAGTTTAGAAATAGGTTTAATGTTAGGGTTAGGGTTAGAATTAGGGTTAGGGTTTGGGTTAGGGATAGGGTTAGGTTTAGGGTTAGTGAAAGGTTTAGTGATTGTGCTACATTTAGGGTTTTGGTCAGTGTTAGGGTTAGGTTTAGTTTGGGGTTAGGTTAATGTTAGGGATAGGGTTAGGGTTTAGGTTTAGGTTTAGGGTTAGGGTTAGGATTAGGTTTAATGTTAGGGTAAGGTTAGGGTTAGGGTTAGGGTTATGGTTAGGTTTAAGGTTAGGTATAGTGAAAGGTTTTGTTTGGGGTAGGTTTAGGGTAGCGTTAGGGTTGTGTTACGGTTATGGTTCGGGTTAGGGTTAGGTTTAGGGTAGGGTTAAGGTTAGGGTTAGGTTTAATGAAAGGGTTAGTTTTACAGGTAAATTTAGTGTTAGGGTTACTGGAGTGTTATGGTTAGGTTTAGGAGTAAGATGAAAGTTTCAATTTTGGCTAAGTTTTAGAGTTTGGATTAGAGTTTGAATTAGAGTTTGGGTTAGGGTTAGTGATAGCTGTTAGTGTCAGGTTAGGGTTATGGTTAGGTTTAGGGTTAGGGTTAGGGTTAGGGTTAGCATTAGGATTCAGTTAATGTTAGGGTTAGTGAACGGATTAGTGTTGAAATATGTTTTAAGGTCAGAGTTAAGGTAGTGTTTTGGTTAGGGTAGCAGTAAGATGAAAGTTTCAATTTTGGCTAAGGTTTAGAGTTTGGGTTATGGTTAGAGTTAGAGTTTGTGTTCGGGTTAGTGATTGGATTTGGTTTAGGGATAGGTTTAGGGTTAGAGTTAGGTTAGGGTTAAGGGTAGGTTTTGGGTTAGTAAAAGGTTCAGTGTTTGGGTTAGGTTTAGAGTTTGGGTTAGGGTAGTGTTATGGTTCAAGTTATGTATATAATTAGGGTTAACTGTGTTAGGGTAAGGAGTAAGATGAAAGTTTCCATTTTGGCTAAGTTAGGGTTAGGGCTGGAGTTAGAATTTGGTTTAGGATTAGTGATAGGGTTTGGTTTAGGGTTAGGTGGTTAGGGTTAGGTTTAAGGTTAGTTTTTAGGGTTAGAATTAGAATTATGGTTAGTGTTATTGTTAGGGTTAGTTTTAGGGTTAGGTTCAGGTTTATGATTTAGGTTTAAGGTTAGAGTAAGGGTTAGGTTTAGAGTTATGGTTAGGGTTACAGTTAGTTTTAGTGAAAGGGTTAGTGTTTAAGGTAAATTTAGCATAAGCATTTGAATAGTGTTATGGTTAGGGTAAGGAGTTAGATGAAAGTTTCAATTTTGGCTAAAATTCAGAGTTGGTTAGAGTTGGAGTTAGAGTTTGGGTTAGGGTTAGTGATAGGTTTTTGTTAAGGGTTAGGGTTAGTGTTAGTGTTAGGGTTAGGTTTAGGAATAGGGTTAGGTAGGGTTATGGTTAGGGTAGGGTTAGGTTAGGGTTAGGGTTAGGTTTAGGTTTAGGGTTAGGGTTAATTAGGCTTAGCATTAGGGTTATGGTTAGGGTTAAGGTTGAGGTTTAGGGTAGGGTTAGGGTTTGGGTTAAGGTTAGTCAAAGGGTTAGTGTTTGGGTTAGTTTTAGGGTAGAATTAAGTTAGTGTTATGGTTAGGGTTATAGTAAAATTAAATTTTCGATTTATATTTAGGGTTAGAATTATGGTTAGAGTAAGGGTTTGGGTTAGGGTTAGTGTTAGGATTTGAATTAATGATTAGATTCAAAGTCAGTGTTAGTGTAAGGTTTAGAGTTAGAATTAGGAGTAAGATGAAAGTTTCGATTTTAACTAGGGTAAGGTTAGGGTTACGATTATTAGGGTTTAGGGAAAGGTTTAGGGTAGTGGTATGATAGGGTTATGGTTAGGTGAAAGATTAAATTTTGGATTTATATTTAGGTTCAGAATCATAGTGTAAGGGTCTGGATTGGGGTTAGGATTAGGATTAGGTTTTGGATTAGTGGTAGGGTTAAAGTTAGTGTTAGCGTAGGTTTAGGGTTATGGTTAGGTGTAAAATGAAAGTTTCAATTTTGCCTAAAGTTTAAAGATTGCGTTAGGTTTATAGCTAAAGTTCGGTTAGGGTTAGTGATAGGGTTTGGTTTATGGTTTGGGTTAGGTTTATGGTTAGGGTTAGGGTTAGGGATAGACTAGGTTAGGTTTAGGGTTAGGGTTAAAATTAGGGTTAGGGTTAGTGAAAGGGTTAATGTTTAAGGTAAATTTAGGGTTAGAATTAGGGTAGTGTTATGGTGAGGGTAAGGAGTAAGATGAAAGTTTCAAATTTGACTAAAATACAGAATTTATGTTATGGTTAAAGTTAGAGTTTGTGTTACAGTTAGTGATAGGGTTCGGTTAAGTGTTAGAGTTAGGGTCGGTGTTCGGGCTAGGATTAGGGTTAGGGATAGGGTTAAGTTCGGGTTAGGGTTAGGGTTAGGGCTAGGGTTAGGGTTAGGATTAGGGGAGTTAGGGTTAGAATCTAGGTTTTGAGTTAGGTTTAGGGTTAGGATTAGTGTTAAAGTTAGGATTAGAATTAGAATTAGGTTAGGGTTAGTGTTAGAGTTAGGATTTAGGTTTAGAATTAGTGTTGGGGTTACGGGTAGGGTTATGGTTAGTGAAAGGGTTAGTGTCTGGGTTAGGTTTAGTGTTAGAATTAGGGTAGTGTTATGGTAAGGTTTAGGAGTAAGAAGAACGTTAGGTTAGAGTTAGGTCTAGGGTTAAGGTTATGATTTAGGGTTAGGTTTAGGTTTAAGGTTATGTGTCAAATGAAAGTTTCAAATTTGGCTAAGGTTTAGAGTTTGTGTTAAGGTTAGAGATAGAGTTTGGTTACGGTTAGTGATAGAGTTTGGTTCAGGGTTAGGGTTGGGGTTAGGGGTATGATTAGTGTTAGTGAAAGGGTTAGTGTTTATGGTAAATTTAGGTTTAGAGTTAGGGTACTGTTATGGTTTGGATAAGGAGAAAGATGAAATTTTCAGTTTTGGCTAAAATTTAGAGTTGTGTTAGAGTTGGAGTTAGAGTTTGGGTTAGGGTAAGTGATAGGTTTTGGTTAAGGTTTAGGTTTAGGTTTAGGGTTAGGGTTAGGTTTGGGAGTAGGTTTAGGTTAGAGTTAGGCTTAGGGTTAGGGTTAGGTTACGTTTAGATTTGGAGTTAGGTTTTATGGTTAGGATTAGGTTTATAATTAGGATTAGTTTAGAAGTAGGGTTAGTGTTAAGGCTAAGGTTAGGTTTTAGGGTTAGTATTAGGGATAAGGTTAGGTATCAGGTTCGGTTTAGGGTTAGGGTTAGTTAATGGGTTAGTGTTGGGTTAGGTTTAGCATTAGGTTTAGGGTAGTGTTAGGATTAGGATTATGGTTGGGGTGTGGTTAGAATTAGGGTTAAGATTAGGTTTATTGTTATGGTTAGAATTTATTGTAATTTGAGGGGCTAGGTTTAGGGTTAGTGTTAGGGTTAGGTTAGGGTTAGGGTTAGGGTTAGGGTTATGGTTTAGGGTTAGATTTAGAGTTAGGGTTAGGTTTATGATTAGGGATAGGGATAGGGTAATTTTAGGTTTAGGATAGTGTTTTGGTTAGGGTTCTGTTTAGGTTTAAGATTAAATTAATGTTAGAATAAGGGTTTTTGTTAGGCTTACGTTTTGGACTTGATTAGTGTTAGGGTTCAAAGTTAGAGTTAGGATTAGCTTTAGAGTTAGGATTATGTGTTAAATGAAAGTACCAAATTTGGCTAAGGTTTAGAGTGTAAGGTTAGAGTTAGAGTTTGGTTACGGTTAGTGATAAGGTTTGGTTCAGGGTTAGGGTTAGGGTAAAAGTTAGAGTTAGGATTAGTGTTAGTGAAAGGGTTAGTGTTTAAGATAAATTTACGGTTAGGGTTAGGGTTGTGTTATGGTTAGGGTAAGGAGTAAGATGAAAGTTTCAATATCGGCTAATATTTAGATTTTGGGTTAGGATTGAAGTTAGAGTTTGGGTTAGGGTTAGTGATAGGTTTCGATTAAGGTTTAGGGTTAGGGTTAGGTTTAGGAATAGGGTTATGTTAGAGTTAGGGTTAGGGTTAGGGTTAGAGTTAGGTTAGGTTAGGTTTAGTGTTAGGGTTATGTTTAGGGTTAAGGTTAGCTTTTGTTTTTAGAATTTGTTTTAGGTTTAGGGTTAGGGTTAGGATAGTGTTATGGTTAGGGTTATTGGTAGGTGTAAGATTAAATTTTGGATTTAGATTTTGGGTTAGCATTATGGTTAGAGTAACAGTTTGGGTTAAGTTTAGGGTTAGGATTTGAATTAATGATAGTGTTTAAAGTTAATGTTAGTGTTAGGTTTAGGGTTAAAGTTAAGAGTAAGATGAAAATTTCAATTTAATTAACGTTTAGAGTTTGGGTTAGCATTGGTGTTAGAGTTTGGGTTAGGATGAGGTCTAGGGTTAGGGTTAGCTTTAGTTTTTAGGGTTAAAGTTAGATTTAGATTTAGGGTTAAGGTTAGGGTTAGGGTTATGGTTAAGGTTCCGGTTAGAATTAGGTTTAGAATTAGGGTTTAGGTTTAGGGTTATGGTTAGTGTTATGTTTATGGTTAGGGTTAGCGTTAGGTTTAGTGAAAAGTTTAGTGTTTGGGTTAGGTTTAGGTTTAGGATTAGAATAGTGTTATGTTTAGAGTTATGGTTAGCTTTAGGGTTAGGTTTCGAGTTAGAGTAGCGTTATTGTTAGGGTGCGGATTAAGATGATAGTTTCAATTATGGTTAAATTTTTGGGTTCTGGTTAAAGTTAAAGTTTGTGTTAGTGATAGGTTATGGTTACGAGTGAGGATTATGGTTAGGTTTAGGTTTAGGGTTAAATATTAGGGTTAGTGTTAGGGTTAATGTTAGAGTTAGGGTTAGCGTTAGAAGTAGGGTTAGGTTAGGTTTAGAGTTAGGGTCTGGGTTAGGGTTAGCATTAGGTTTAGAGTTAGGGTCAGTGAAAGTTTTAGTGTTTGGTTTAGGTTTAGGATTAGTGTTAGGGCAGTGTTATGATTAGGGTTATGGCTAGGTGTAAGATTAAATTTTGGATATATTTAGGGTAAGAATTTTAATTAGAGTAAAAGTTTTGGTTAGGTTTAAGATCAGGATTTTCATTAGAGATAGGATTCAAAGTTAGTGTTAGTGTTAAGTTTAGGGTTAGGGTTAGGAGTAAGATGAATGTTTCAATTTTAACTAATGTTTAGAGTTTGGGTTAGGGTTGGTGTTAGAGTTTGGATTATATTTAGTGATAGGTTTTGTTTTAGAATTAGGGTTTAGGGTTATAGTTAGGGTTAGGTATAAGGTTATGGTTAGGGTTTAGGTTTAGAGTTACTGTTAGGGTAAAGTTTAGGTTTAGTTTAGGGTTAGGGTTAGTGTTAGTGTTAGGTTTAGGGTTAAGGTTTAGGGTTAGTGTTAGGGTTATGGTTAATGTCACTGTTAGGTTTAGGTTAGGTTTAGGACTAAGGTTATGGTTATGGTTAGTTTTAGGTTTAGGTTTAGGTTTATGTGTAAAATGAAAGTTTCAATTTTAGCTAAGATTTATATTTTGTGTTAGGTTTAGAGTTAGAGTTTGGTTACAGTTAGTGATAGGGTTCGTTTAGGTTAAGGGTTAGGGATAGGGTTAGGGTTAGGGTTAGAATTAGGTTTAGGGTTTAGGTTTAGGGTTATGGTAAGGGTTAGGTTTAGGTTTAGCGTTAGGATTTGTGTTAATGAAAAGGTGAGTGTTTAAGGTACATTTAGGGTTAGAGTTATGGTAGTGTTATTGATAGGGTGTGGATTAAGATGATAGTTTCAATTATGGTTAAATTTTTTGGTTATGTTTAAAGTTAAAGTTTGTGTTAGAGTTAGCGATAGGTTATGGTTACGAGTGAGGGTTAAGGTTAGGTTTAGGTTTAGGTTTAGAAATAAGATTAGTTTAAGGTTAAGGTTAGGGTTAGGGTTAGAGTTAGGGTTAGAGTTATGGTTAGAGTTTAAGTGTTGGGTTAGGTTTAGTGTTAGGTTTAGGGTTAGAATTGGGTTAGGTTAGAGTTAGCTTTAGGGTTAACTTTAGGGTTAAGTTTAGGTTTTAGATTTAGAATTGGTTTTAGTATTAGGGTTAGGGTAGTGTTATGGTAAGGGTTAGGAGTAAGAAGAAAGTGTCAATTTTGGCTAAGGTTAGAGTTTCGGTTAGGGTGGAGTTACAGTTTGGAATAGGTTTAGTGATAATGTTTGGTTTAGGGTTAGGGTTACAGTTAGGGTTTGGGTTAGGGTTAGGGTTAGTGTTTAGTTTTAGGTTTAGGGTTAGGGTTAGTGTTATGATTAGGCTTAGGGTTAGGGTTAGGGTTAGAATTGGGTTAGGGTTATGGTTAGGTTTGGGGTTAGGTTTTATGGTTCGGATTAGGGTTAGGATTAGGGTTAGAATTAGGGTTAGGGTTAGGTTTATTGTTATGGTTAGGGTTTAGGGTTAGGGTTAGGGTTAGGCGTAGGGTTTAGTGTTAGGGTTAGGGTTACGGTTAGGGTTAGGGTTAGGTCAAATGAAATTTTCCGTTTTGGCTAAGGTTTAGAGTTTGTGGTAAGGTTAGAGTTACAGTTTGGTTACGGTTAGTGATAGGGTTTGGTTCCAGGTTATGGTTAGGATTAGGGTTAGGGTTAGGTTTAGTGAAAGTTTTAGTTTTTGGGTTAGGTTTATTTTTAGAATTAGAGTTGTGTTATGGTTAGGGTTATGGTTAAGTGTAATATTAAATATTTTATTTACAGTAAAAGGTGGATTTGGGTGAGGGTTACAATTTGGATTAGTGATAGGGCTCAAATTTAGTGTTAATTTTAAGTTTAGTGTTAGGGTTTGGTGTAAGATGAAAGTTTCAATTTTGACTAAGATTTAGAGTTTGGTTTAGGGTTAGAGTTAGAGTTTGGGTTAGAGTTAGTGACAGGGTTTCATTTATGGTTATGTTTAAGTTTTGGGTTATAGTTAGAGTTACTGTTTAGGATTAAAATTAGGTTTATGGTTAGTGTTATGTTTGGGGTTAAGGTTAAGGTCGAGGTTATGGTTAGAATTAGGGTTATGATTAGGTTTCAGGTTTAGATTTAGAATTAGGGTTAGGGTTAGGGTTAGGATTAGGTTTAGGCTTAGGGTTAGTGTAGTGTTATGGTTAGGATTAGGTTTAAGATGAATGTTTCCATTTTTTCTAAGGTTTAGAGTTTGGGTTAGGGCAGGAGTTAGAGCTTCTTTTAGGGTTAGTGATAGGGTTTTCTTTACAGTTAGGGATAAGGTTAGTGTTAGGGTTAGGGTAGGGTTTACAGTTAGAATTAGGGTTATGGTTAGTCTTACGTTTAGGGTTAGGGTTAAGTTTTAGTATTAAGGTTAATGTTAGGGTTAGGTTTAGTGTTAAGTTAGTGTTAGGGTTAGGGTTAGATTTAGGGTTAGAGTTTAGGTTTAGGCTTAGGGATTGTTTAGGTTAGGTTTAGGGTTTGGTTTAGGGTTGGATTAGTATTTTGATTAGGGTTAGGCTTAGGTGAGGATTAGGGTTAGGGTTAGGGTTAGGTATAGGGAAAGGGTTATTGTTTGGGTTAGGGTGAGGGTTAGGGTTAGGGTAGTGTTGTGATTAGTGTTTGGTTAGGTGTAAGATTAAATTTTGGACTTAGATTTATGTTTAGAATTATTCTTAGAGTAAGGGTTGGTGTTAGGTTTAGGTTTAGAATTTCGATTATTGATAGGGTTCAAAGTTAGTGTTAGTGTTAGGTTTAGGGTTAGGTTTGTAGTATAATGAACATTTCGGTTTTAACTAACATTTAAAGTTTCAGTTAGCGTTGGACTTAGAGTTTGTGTTGGGGTTAGTGATAGGGTTTGGTTTAGAATCAGGGTTTAGGGTTCGGAATAGGTTTAGGTATTAGGGTTAGGTTAGGGTTTAGCTTTAGGGTTAGGTTAGGGTTAGGGTCAGGTTTAGGTTACTGTTAGGGTTAGCATTAGGTTTATGGTTAGGTTTTAGGTTTAGGACTAGGGTTAGAGTTAGGGTTTTTGTTAGGGTTAGGTTAGGGTTAGGGTAGGTTATGGTTAGGTTTTAGGATTAGAATTAGGGTTAAGGTTTAGTGTTCAGGTTATAGTTAGGGTTAGAATTAGTATTAGGTTTAGGGTTAGAAATAAGTTCAAAGTTTGGATTTAGGTTAGGGTTAGGTTTATGGTTAGGGTTAGGGATACGGTTAGGTTTAGCGTTTAGGGTTAGGATTTGGGTTATGTTTACGGTTAGAAGTAAGATAGAATTTAGGATTTTGGTTTATGTTTAGTTTTAGGTTTAGGTTTAGAGTTAGAATTAAGGTTAGGGTTAATGGGTAAGGGTTAATTTTAGGACTAGTTTTATGGTTAGGTTTACGGTTAGTGTTAGGGTTAGTGTTGGGCTTAGTTTTAGGGTTTAGGGAAGGGTGAGGTTAAGATTAGGGTTAGTGTTAGGGGTAGCAATAGGGTTAGTGTTAGGAGTAACATTTAATTTGAGTTTATGTTTATGGTTAGGTTTACGGTTAGGGTTATGTTTAGGGTTTAGTGTCGTTAGGGTTATTATTAGTGTAAATTTCAGGGTTAGTTTTAGGTGTTAAGCTTAACATTTGGATTAGGTTTAGGGCTAGGCTTAGGTATAGGGTTTATTGTTGGTGTTAAGATTAGTGTTATTGCTAGGGTTAGGGGTAGGTTTAGGGTTAGGAATAAGTTTAAAGTTTGGATTTAGATTTAGGGTTAGGGTTAGGGTTGGGTTTCGGGATAATGTTGGGGTTATCATTTAGTGTTAAGAGTATGGTAAGTATTAGGGTTAGGAGTAAGATTAAAGTTTAGATTTCCGTTTAGGTTACGGTTTAGGATTAGAGATATGGTTAGGGTTAGGAATAGGGTTTGGGTTTAGGACTATAATTAGGGTTAGGGTAAGGGTTATGTTTAAAGTTAGGGTTATTATTAGTTTAGGGTTAGTTTATAGGGTTAGGGTTAGTGTTATGGTTAGGTTTAACGTTAGGGTTAGGAACAAGTTTAAATTTTGGATTTACGTTTGGGTATAGTGTTAGGTTTAGGCAGTAGGGTTAAGGTTAAGGTTAGGGTTAGGGTTACGGAAATAATTAGGGTTATGGTTATGGTTAGGGTTAGGGTTAGGGTTAGAGTTAGTGTGAGGGTTAGGGTTAGGTTTAGGGTTAGGGTTAGGGTTATGGTTATAGTTAGTGTTACTGTTAGCCCAGGGGTAGTGTTAGAGTTAGAGTTAGCGTAAGGGTTAGCAGTAAGTTTAAAGTTTTGATTTAGGTTTTGTGTTAGGTTAGGTTCAGGTTCAGGGTTAGGGTTATTGTTTAGTATTGTTGTTAGGGTTAGCCTTAGGTTTAGGGTTATGTTTAGATTTAGGAGCAAGTTTAAAGTTTAGATTTAGTTTAAGGATTAGCGTAGGGTAAGTTTAGGGTTAGGGATATGGTTAGGATTTGGTTTAGGGTTTAGGGTTAGGGTTAGGGTTATGGTTATGGTTCAAGTTAGGTGTAAAATTAAGGTAGAGATTTAAGGTTAGAGTTAGGACTAGGGTTTTTTAGCATTAGGACTATGGTTAGGGTTAGTGTTACAGTGTAGGGTAAAGTTAAGGTTAGGGTTATGGAGAGGGTTAAGTTTATGTTTAGGGTTAGAGTTAGGGTTAGAAGCAAGATTAATTTTGGATTTAGGTTTAGTGTTATGGTTAGGAATAGGGTTAGGATTAGGATTAGGTGTAAGTTTCAAGTTTGGATTTAGGTTTATTGTTAGGGTTGGATTAGGGTTAGCATTAGGTTTAGGGTTTATGGCTAGGGTTAGGGTTAGGCTTAGGTTTTGGGTTAGTATCAGGCTTAGATTTTTTGTAAGGATTAGGATCAAGTTTAAAATTTGGATTTAGGATTAAGGTTAGGTTTAGGGTAGGGTTATCTTTAGGGTAATTTTGGATTTGGGATTAGTGTTAGTGTTAAGATTAGGGTAAATTTAAAGTTAGGATTAGAGTTTGAGATAGGCTTTCATGTTAGGGTTATGGTTTAGGGTTAGTGTTAGTGTTAGTGATAGGGTTAGGGTTAGGGTGAAGTTTAGGTGTAAGATTAAAGTTTGAATTTAGATTTAGGGTTTGGGTTAAGGTTACGTTCAGGATTTGTAATAGGGTTAGGGTTAGGTTTATTTTTAGGGCTAGGGTTAGGATATGAGTTATGGTTAGTGTTAGGGTCAGTTTTAGGATTAGGGTTAGGGTTAGGGGTTGGGGTAGGGGTATATTTAGTGTTAGGTTAGGGTCAGGTTTAGGTTTTGGGTAAGGCTTAGAATTAAGTTTAAAATTTGGACTTAGAATTCAGGTCAGGGTTATGGTTAGGGTTAGTGTTAGGTTTAGGTTTAGGGTTAGAGTTAGGGTCAGCGTTAGGTTTTAGGGTTGATGTTTGTGTCAATGTTAGGGTTAGAGTTAGTGTTTCATTTAGGAGTAAGAACAAATTGGAATTAGGTTTACTGTTAGGTTTAGGGTTAGGTTTAGTGTGAGTTATAGGGTAAGGGTTAGGGTAAGGTTGTAGGGTTAGGGTTTGGGTTAAGGTTAGGGATAAATTTAGGTTTAGGTTTATGGTTAGGAGTAAAATGGAATTTTTACTTTGGTTTAGGTTTAAGTTTAGTTTAAGGTTAGGGTTAGGGTTAAGTATTAGGTTTAAGGTAGGGTCTAAGGGTTACATTTAGGGTTTGGGTTAGTGTTAGGCAAGGCTTAGCGTTTGGGTTAGTTTTGGGGTTACGATTAGGGGTAGAAGTTAAATTCAAGTGTGCATTCATTTTAGTTATATGTTTAGGGTTAGGTTATGGTTAGGGTTATGTTAGAGTTACGTTTAGGGTTAGGATATAGGGTTAGGTTTAGGGTTAGAGTTAGGGTTAGGGTTAAGGTCAGCGTTATGGTTAGGGTTATTGTAGGGTTAGGGTCAGCATTATGGTTAGGGTTAGGGTAGGGTTAGGGGTTTCGTTAGGGGTTGGGTTAGGTTTCAGTTTAGGTTTAGGGTTAGGTTTAGTGTTAGGTTCAGTGTAGTATTAAGTTTAGGGTTAATGTTATGGTTAGGAGTAAGATCAAAGTTTGGCTTCAGTTAAGATTTAGGTTTAGGGTTAGTGTAAGGTTAGTGTTAGGGTTAGGGTTTACTGTTAGAGTTAGTTTAGGGGTTAGGGTTATCATCTGGGTTTTGTTTAGTGTTATCCTGCGGCCAGCATTAGGTTTAGGGTCAGGGTTAGGTTTAGCAGTAAGATGAGAGTTTGATTTGGTTTAAGGTAAGGTTTGGGATAGGGTTAGTTTTAGGGTTAGGGTTTATAGTTGAGGATAAATTAGAATTAGGTTTCGGGTAAGGTTAGAGTTAGGATTATAATTAAATTATGGGTTTAAATTCATAAATACAGTTAGGTTTAAGGTTAGGATTAGGGTTACGGTTAGGGTTTAGGGTAAATTAGGATTAGGGTGCGGGTCATGGTTAGGGTTGATTTGTGTTAGTTTTATGGCTAGGGTGTGGGTTGGGGTTAGTTCTAGGGTTTATGGTTAGGGTTGGGGTTAGGGTTAGGGTTAGAAATATGGTTATGGTTAGGTGTAAAATTAATGTTTTGATTTAGGTTTACAGTTAGCTTAAATTTAGGGGTAGGGTTAGGTTTTAGGGTTGGTGTTTGTGTTCTTGTTGTTGTTAGAGTTAGGGTTAGATTTACGAATGAGGTTAAAGTTTGAATTTAGATTTAGGATTAGGGTTAGGGTTTGGTTTACTTCTAGGGATAGGGTTAGATTTAGGGTTAGGGTTTAGAATTAGGGTTAGTGTGTTAGGGTTAGGGTTAATTTTAGGAGTAGGGTTAGGGTTAGGGTAAGTTTGTAGGTTTAGTGTTAGGGTTAGGGATTGGGTTAGGGTTAGGGTTAAGGTTAGGTTTAGGGTTAAGATTAAAGTTTGGCTTTTGGTTTAGGTTTAGAGTTAGGGTTAGGGTTAGAGTTAGGGTTTAGTGTTAGGGTTAAGGTGGGGGTTAAGATTATTGTTAGGTTTAGGTTTAGTGTTAGGCTAGGGTTAGCATTTGGGTTAGGTTTAGGGTTTAGATTAAGGGTTAGAGTTAGGGGTAGGGTTATTTTTACGTTTAAGGTTAGTGTTAGGCCAGTAATAGGGTTAGGTTTAGGGTTAGTGTTGCAGTTAAAAGTAAGATTAAAATTTTGATTTAGGTTTAGTTTTAAGTTAGCGTTAGCATATGGGTTATGGATAGGGTTTATGTTGGTGTTTTGTTGTGTTATTTTTACAGTTAGGTTTAGGTTTTGTAGTAAGATTTAAGTTTCACTTTCAGTTTCGGTTTAGGTTTAAGGTTAGGGTTAGGTTTAGGATTAGAGTTAGAAATAGGGTTAGTGTGTAGGTTTGGAGTTAGGGTTAATGTTAGGGTAAGAAATAAGATTAAGGTTTGGATTTAGAGCCAGGGTTAGTGTTAGGGTTTGGGTTTAGAGTTAGTGTCAGGTTTCAGGTTAGTGTTAGTGTTAGGGTTCGTAGAAAGTTTAAAATTCAGATTTAGGTTTAGGGTTAGCGTTAGGTTAAAGGTTAGGGTTAGGGTTATGGTTAGCGATAGGAGTCAAATTAATTTTTTGATCATGATTAGGGTTAGGTTAGTGTTATTGTTAGAATTTGGGTTTGGGATTAAGTTAAGTTTAGGAATAAGATTAAATTTTCGATTTAGGTTTAAGATTAGGAGTAGGTTTAGGGTTAGTGTTATGGTTTAGGGTTAGGATCAAGGTTAGTGTTAGGGTTAGGAGTCAAATTAAGATTTGTATTTTGGTTTAGGTTTATTTTTAATTTTAAGGTTATGATTAGGGTTACGGTTAGGATTAGTATTACGGCTAGTGTTTAGATTAAGGTTAGGTTTATGGTTAGGGTTAGGATTAGAGGTTGGCTGGGAACAAAGTTAGGGTTATCTTTAGGGTTAAATTTAAAATTAAGATTAAAGTTTTGATTTAGGTATATGTTTAGGTTTCGAGTTATTATTAAGGTAAATTTAGGGTTAGGTATAAGATTAAATTTTCGCTTTCTGTTTAGGATTAGTGTTAGGGTTAGAGTTATTTTTAAGGTTAGCAGTAAGATTAAATTTTGATTTAGTGTTAGGGTTAGGTTAGGTTTCAGGATAGGGATTGGGTTAGGGTAAAGTTAAGGATTTAGCTTTGGTGTAAGGGATAGTGTTAGGGTTACGGTTAGGATTAGGTTTAGGAGTAAGATTAGAGTTTGGATTTAGTTTTAGGGTTAGTGTTAGTGTTAGGTTTAGGGTTAGGGTTAGGGTTAGTTTTATCTTATAAGGTTAGGTTTAGAGTTACGGTTAGTGTTAGGGTATAGGGTGAGGCTTAGGGTTAGGGGTAGGGTTAGGGTTAGAATTAGGGTTAGTGTTAAAGTAGGGTTACAGTTTTTGTTAGGTTTAGGATTAAGATTAAAGTTTGGATTTAAGTTTATGTTTAGGTTTAGTGTTAGGTTTAGTAGGAGTAAATTAAATTTTCAATTTAGGTTTCGGTTTCGGTTTGTTTTTGAGTTAGGAATAGGGTTAGGATTAGGGTCAGTGTTAGGTTTAGAGTGTAGTGTTAGGATTAATGTTAGGTTAGAATTAGGGATAGGGTTAGGGTTAGGTTAAGTTTAGGGTTATTGTAGAGTTGGGGCTAGGGTTAGGGTGTAGGGTTAGGGTTTAGATTAGAATTATGGTTAAATTTAGGGTTATGGTTAGTTTTAGGGTTAGGATTAGAATAGGGTTTGGGTTAGGGTTCGGGTTAGGTTTATGGTAGGGGTTAGAATTAAGATTAAGGTTTTAATTTAGGTTTAGGTTTAGCTTAGGGTTAGGGTCAGTGTTAGAGTTAGGGTTTAGGTTTGTGGTAAGGGTTAGGGAAATTTTTAGGGTTAGGGTTAGTATTAGGCATAAGATTAAAGTTTAAAATTAAGTTTAGGGTTAGGGTTAGGGTTAGCGTTAGGGTTTGGTTTAGGTTCAGTGTTTATGGTTAGGTTATGGTTAGGGTTAGTGTTAGGGTTAGCTTAGATTTAGAAGTAAGTTTAAAGTTTACATTTCAATTTAGGTTTATGGTTATGTTTAGGGTTAGGGTTAAGATTAGGGTAAGTATTAGGATTATAGTTAGGATTAGGGTTAGGAGTATGAGTAAAGTTTAGATTTAATTAGGTTTAGGGGTTGGATTAGGATGAGGGTTATCTTTATGGTACAGGGTTAGGGTTGGCGTTTGGTTAGGGTTAAGGTTAGGTTTATAGTTAGGGTTAAGAGTAAAATTAAATTTTGGTTTTAGGTTTACTGTTAGTGTTAGTGTTAGGGTTTAGGGTTAGGGTTAGAGTTAGGGTTAGAGTTAGGCTTCAGATTATAGTTTAAACTGAGATTAATTTTAGTTTTTTTTTGTTATTGTTAGGGTCAGGTGTAGCGTTTAGGGTTATTTTTAGGGTTAGAGTTAAGTTCGGGGTAGTGTTAGGGTTAAGGTTGGGTTAGGATTAGGGTCAAGGTTTAGTGTATGGTTAACTATAGAGTTAGGGGTAAGATTAAAATTTGGATTTAGGTTTTGGTTTTGGTTTTGGTTTAGTGTTATTGTTAGGGTATGTTAGTGTTAGGGTTAGGGTTTTGGTTAGGATTGGGGTTAGATTTAGGATTAGGATTAGGGTTAGAGTTAGAATTGGGGTTATGGTAGGGTTATGGTTATGGTTATGGTTAGGGTTAGGGATATGTTTAGAAGTTAAGGATAGAAGTAAGATTGAACTTTGGATTTAAGTTTAGAATTAGGGTTAATTTTAGGGTTAGAATTAGGGTTAGAATTAAGGTTTAGGATTTGGTGTAGGGTTAGGGTTATGGTTTGGTTTAGTGTAGGTTAGGGTTAGGGTTTTGGTAGGGTTAGGGTTAGGTTTCGCCTTAGGGTGAGGTTTAGTGTTAGGTTTAGGAGTAAGATTGAAGTTTGGATTTAGGTTTCACATTAGGGTTCAGGTTAGGTTAGGGTTAGGGTTAGGGTTAGAATTAGGGTAAGGGTTAGTTTTGGTTTAGAAGTAAGATTAAAGTTTGGATTTAAGTTTAGAGTTAAGGTTATGGTCAGGGTTAGTTTTAGTGTTAGGGTTAGGTTTTAGGGTATGTTTTAAGGTTAGGTTTAGGGTTAGGTTTAGGATAACATTAAAGCTTGTATTTAGGTTTAGGCCCAGAATTAGGGTTAGGGTTAGGGTTAGCGTTAGGCCTCTGGTTAGGTTTAGGGTTAAGTGTTAGGATTAGGGTAGGGGTTAGGCTTATGGTTAGGGTTAGCGTTAGTGTTAGGGTTAGTGTTAGCAGTAAGATTAAAGTTTTGATTTAGGGTATGGTTAGTTGTTTGATAGGGTTATGGTTAGGCTTAGGGTTTAGGATGGGGTTATGGTAATGTTTGGTTTAGAGTTAAGGTTCGGCTCTGGTGTAATATTAAATTATAGAATTAAGTTTAGATAGGGTTCGGTTTATTGTTATGGTTACAGTTAAGGTTATGGTTAGGGTTTAGTGTTAATATTAGTATTAATGTTAGGGCCCGGGTTAGGGTGGGGGTAGGGCAGGGTTACCATTGGGGTTAGCCTTAGCGTTAAGGTTTGGGGTTTGGTTTTGGGTTAGGGTTAGTTTTGGGGTTAGTGTTAGGGTTAATTTTAAGGTTAGAATTTAGGTTAAATTTAAATTTAAGTTTAGAGTTAGCGTTAGCGTTAGGTTTAGAGTAGCGTTTAGGATTAGGTTTAGGGTCGAGTTCTGGTTTAGGATTAGGGTTAGGTTTAGAGTTAGGGTTAGTGTTCATGTTAGTAAAAGGGTTAGTTTATCTATTAAGTTTAGTGTAATTGTTAGAGTAGAATTAGGGTTATGGTTAGGGTTTAAAGTAGGGTTTTAGTTAGGTTTAGGGTTATGGTTACTGTTAGTTTTAGAATTAAAATTAAAGTTTGGATTTAAAATTAATGTTAGGGTTAGGGCTAGGAGTAATTTTAATATTTGGATTTAGGATTTGTTTAGGTTTAGGTTTGTGTTTAGTGTTAGGGTTAGGGTTAGGGTTAGAGTTAGGGTTTGGGTTAGGGTTCGGGTTAGGTTTGGGTTTTGTTTAGGATAGGTTTAGGGTTAGGAGTTAGATTAAATTTTGGATTAAAGTTTAGAGTTAAGGTCAGGGTTGGGGTTATTATTAGGTTTAGGTTTTAGGATTTGGTTTAGGGTTTGGTTTAGGGTTAGGTTTAGGGTTGGGGTTAGAATTAGGGTTAGAGTTAGGGTTTAGGGTTAGGCTTAGGGTTAGAGTTAGGGTTTGTGTTAGGGTTAGGGTATGGTTACATTTAAGGATTATGTTTAGGATTAGAATTTAAGTTTAGGTTTAGTGTTAGGGTCAGGTTAGTGTTGGGTTTTGGGTTAGGATTAGCTGTAGGTTTAGGTTTCGGTTTAGGGTTAGGGTTAGGGATAGGGTTAGGGTTAGCTTTGGGGTTAGGATTAGGGTTAGTGTTATTGTGAGGATTATGGTTAGAATTAGGTTTAGAATTAGGGT
>CM052782.1:81760898-82003768 GCA_028533395.1 Rousettus madagascariensis | reverse complement strand
GTTAGAATTAGGGTTAGAGTTAGGGTTTAGGGTTAGGCTTAGGGTTAGAGTTAGGGTTTGTGTTAGGGTTAGGGTATGGTTACGTTTAAGGTTGTTTTTGGGAGGTTGGTGTTGGGAGTAAGATTAAAGTTTCATTTTGGTTTACCTTTAGGGTTATGGTTAAGAATAAGTTTAATTTTGGATTCAGGATTAGGGTTAGGGATAGGGTTATGTATAAAGTTAGGATTACCGTTTAGAGGTAGTATTAGGGTTAGGGTTAGGGTTAGGAGTAAGATTAAAATTTGGATTTCAATTTACATTTAGATTTAGGTTTTGGGTTGGTGTTTAGGGTTAGGGTTAGGGTTAAGGTTAGGGTTATGGTTAGGGTTAGTTAGGGTTAGGGTTAGGGTTTTGGTTAATGGAAGTGTTAGGTTTTAAGATCGGATTAGCATTAGGGTTAAGGTTAGTGTTAGCATCAGGTTATGGTTAGGATAGAGTTCGGTTAGGGTTACGGTTAAGGGCAGAGTTAATTTTAGGGGTAGGTTTAGTATTAGCGGTTGGGTTTGAGCTTAGTTTAGTGTTAATTTAAAGTTATGGCTAAGCTTATGGTTTGGGTTAAGGTTAGGTCACGGTTAGGTTTAGCCTTAGTGTTAGGGTTAATGTTCAGGTTAGGATAAAGAATTGGTTTATGGTTAGGTTTAGTGTTACTTTTAGGGTGCAGGTTAAGGTTAGAGTTAAGATGTAGGGTAGAGTTAGGTTTAGGGTAAGCTTTAGGGTTCAGGTTAGGGTTATGCTTAGGAGAAAGATTGAAGCTTGAATTTAGGTTTAACGTTAGCATTAGTGTTAGGGTTAGGGTAGTTTTAGGTTTAGGGTTAAGTGTAGAGTTAGGAGTAAGATTAAATTATGAATTTAAGTTTAGATTAGGTTTAGGGTTAGAGTTAGGGTAGGGTTAGAACTAGGTTTTAGGGTTAAGTTTTGGATTAGTTTCAATGTTAGTGTAGTGTTAGGGTTAGGGTTACCTTTGGTGTTAGCGTTAAGATTAGGTTTAAGGTTAGGATTTAGAATTACGGTTAGGGCTAGTGATAGGTTGAGGGTTATGGTTAGGGTTTGGGATTAGAATTAGGATTGGTTAGGATCATGGTTAATAGTAAGATTCAAATTTGGATTTTTGTTTAGGTTCAAGTTTAGGTTTAGGGTTAGTGTTAGGGTTACATTTAGGGTTAGGGTTTGGTTCAGTTTTAAGGTTTAAAGTTAGGGTTTGGGTTAGGGTTAGGGATATGGTTAGGTTTAGGTTTACTGATAAGTTTCCATTAGGATTAGGGTTAGGGTTAAGTTTAGGGTTAAAAGTAACATTAAATTATTGATTTAGGTTTAAGGTTTGGTTAGAGTTAAGGTAGGGATATGGTTTAGGGTTTACGGTTGGTGTTAATGTTAGGGTTAGGGTTAGGTTTAGACTTAGAGTTTAGTGTAGTTGTTAGGATTAAGATTAGGGTTAGGGTTAAGGTTATGGGTAGCGTTAAGTTTAGGAGTAAGATTAAAGTTTGATTTTAGCTTTAGGGTTATGATTATGGTTAAGCTTAGGTTTAGGGTTAAGATTAGGTTTAGGGTTAGGGTTTAGAGTTATGGTTAGCATTAGGGTTAGAGTTAGGGTGTGGGTTGGTTGTAAGATTAAAATTTGAAGTTCGATTTAGGTTTAGAGTTAGTGTTATGGTTATGTTTAGGATTAGGGTAAGGGTTAGGATTAGGGTGTAAGGTTAGGGTTAAGGTTAGGGTTAGAGTTAGGAGTTAGTTTAAAGTTTGATTTTGGGTCAAGTTTAGGTTTACATTTAGGTTTAGGGTTAGAATTAGGGTTAGAGTTATTGTTAGTGTGTAGGGTGAGGTGTAATGTTAGGGTTAGTGTTAGGGATGTGGTTAGGGTTAAATTCAGGGTTAGGGTAGCATTAGGATTAGGGTTAGGGTTAGAGTAGGAGTAAGATTTAGGTTTATATTTAGTTTCAGGGTTAGGTTTAGCTTTAGGGATAGGGTTAAAATTCTGGTTATGGTTTAGTGTTAGGGTTAGGGTTAGGGTTAGGGTTCTGGTTAGGTTTAGGGTTAAGAGTAAGTTTAAAGTTTGATTTCAGGTTAGGTATGAGGTTAGGGTTAGTTTTACAGTTAAGATTAGGGTAAAGTTAGGATTAAAGCGTAGAGATAGGGTTAAGGTTATGTTTAGCATTAGGGGTAGGGTTTGGGTTATGGTTACCTTTAGGGTATTGTTAATGTTAGAGTTAGTGACAGGGTAGAAGTAAGATTAAATTTTGGATTTATGTTTATGGTTGGCTTAGGGTTAGGATTAGAGTTGGGGTTAGGTTTAGGGTTATGTTCAGGGTTGGGGTTAGGAATAATATTAAATTTTCAATTTCGGTTTAGGTTTATAGATAGTTTTAGGTCAGAATAATGGGTAGGTATAGGGTTAGGGTCTCAGTTCGTTAGGGTTATAGTTAGGGTTAGGGTTCATGTTAAGGTTAGTGTTAGGTTTAGGATTAAGGCTATATTTTGATTTTATGTAGGGTTAGGCTTAGGTTTAGAGTAAGAATTTGGGTTAGTGTATGTGTTACAGTTGGTATAAGGATTAGGGTTAGGTTTAGGATTATGTTTATGGTTAGGGTTAAGGATAGGGTTAGGTTTAATGTTTACAGTTAGGGTTAGGGGTATTGTTAGGGTTATGGATAGGGTTAGGTTTACTGTTAGGCTAGGATTTGGGTTAGGGTTAAGATTAGGTTTAGGGTTAAAAGAAAGATTAAATA
Organism: Rousettus madagascariensis; assembly: GCA_028533395.1. Taxonomy (NCBI): domain Eukaryota; kingdom Metazoa; phylum Chordata; class Mammalia; order Chiroptera; family Pteropodidae; genus Rousettus; species Rousettus madagascariensis. The sequence goes on along the minus strand of CM052782.1, from coordinate 82,001,006 downwards.
TTTGATTTAGGTTTAGGGCTATGTTAGTGTTAGGGGTAGGGTTAGTGTTAGGAGTTAGGGTTGGTGTTAGTGTTAGGGTTAGGGTTAGGGTTACGGTTAGATTTAGGTGTAAGATTAACGTTTAGATTAAAGTTTAGGGTTGGGCTAGGGTTAGTTTTAGTGTTAGTGACAGGGTTAGTGTTAGGTTTTGGGTTTAGGGTTAGGGTTAGTGGTTGGGACTGGGTTAGGGTTAGGATTAAGGTTAGGATTAGCTTTAGGGTTAGGTTAAGGGGTAAGATTAACATTTGGCTTTTAGTTTAGGGTTAGGGTTAGGGTTACTGTTAGGGTTAGGGTTAGGGTTAAGGGTTAGGGTTAAGGTTATGGTTATGGTTAGGTTTAGAATTATGGTTAGGTAGGGTAAGTGTTAGGGTTAGTGTTAAGGCTAGGGATAGCAGTAAGATTAAAGTTGTGATTTAGATTTAGTCTTAGGTTAGGTTTATGGTAGGGTTAGGATCAGCGTTAGAGTTTAGAGTTGAGTTTAGGGTAAGTTTAACATTAAGTGTATAAGTATGATTAAAGTTTGGATTTAGGTTTAGAGTTAAGGTTAGTGTTAGGGTTAGGGTTAGGATTATGGTTTGGTTTTAAGATTAGGGTTAGGGTTAGTGTTAGGAGTAAGATTAACGTTTCAATTTCGGTTTAAGTCCAGGGTTAGGATTATGCTTAGGGTTAGGATTGCAGTTAGGGTTATGGTTAGGGTGTAGGGTTAGGTGTAAAGTTATGTTTAAGTTTAGGGATAGGGTTAGGGTAAGTTTTAGGGTTAGATCAGGGTTATGATAGTGTTAGGTTTAGGCTAAGAATAAGATTAAAGTTTGTACTTAGTTTTAGGGTAGGATTAGTTTTAAGTTTAGGGTTAGGATTAGGGTTAGGGTTCGATATGGTTAGGGTTACTGTTAGCATTAGGGTTAGGGTTAACAGTTAGGGTTAGGGGTATTGTTAGGTTTATGGTTAGAGTTAGGTTTACTGTTAGGCTAGGATTTGGGTTAGGGTTAGGATTAGGGTTAGGGTTAAAAGAAAGATTAAATTTTTGATTTAGGTTTAGGGCTATGTCAGTCTTAGTGTTAGTGTTAGGGTTAGGGTTAGGGTTATGGTTGTGGTTACGGTTAGCATTAGGCTAGGTTTAGGATTAGGAGTACGATCAAAATTTGTTTTAGGTTTTGGTATAGATTTAGGTTTAATCTTAGGATTAAAATTAGGGTTAGGGTTAGGGTGTAGCATTAGAGTTAAGGTTAGGGTTAGGATAAGGAATAGAGTAGGTTTAGGCTTACGGTTAGGGTAGGGTTAGGGTTAGGGTTAGTGTTACGGTAGGAGTAAGTGTAAAGTTTGAATTTATTTTCACATTTAGGTTTATGGTTACAATTAGGGTTAGGGTAAGGGTTAGGGTTAGGATTAGGGTTAGGGGTAGGGTTAGGGTCAAGATTTGTGTAGGGTTAGTGTTAGGATCAGGGTTAGGGATAGGGTAAGGGTTAGGAGTAAAATAAAAGTTGGACTTTTGTTTTAGGTTTAGGATTAGTTTAGGGTTAGGCTTAGGATTTAGTGTCAGGTTTTGGGTAGGCTCTTAGTGTTATAATTAGGGTTAGGGTTATTTTTAGGTGAAGTTTAGCATTAGGTTCAGTGTTAGGGTTATGATTAGGTATAGCAGTAAAATTAAAGTTTGCATTCGGTTTACTTTTAGGTTTAGGTTTTGGGTTAGTTCTCTAGTTAGGGTAATGGTTAGGCTTAAAGTTTAGTGTTAGAGTTAGGGTTATGGTAAGTGTTAGCTGTAAGATTAAATTTTGATTTAGATTTAGGATTAGGTTAGGGTTAGGGATAGCTTTAGGTTTTGGGTTAGGATTAGGGTTTATGTTTGGTGTTAGTGTTAGGGTTAGGGTTAGGGTTGGGATTAAGAGTAATATTAGGTTTAGGCACAGGATTAGGTTTAGGTTTAGGGTTAGGATTAGGATTTAGTGTTACTCTTAGCATTAAGGTTAGGATTATGGTTAAGGTTACCAGTAAGATTAAAATTTGGATTTAGGTTCAGGTTTCTGGTTAGGGTTATATTTAGGCTTAGGTTTAGGGTTAGGTTTTATTATTACAGTTAGGTTTTGATTTACTGTTACGGTTAAGCTTACAGTGAGGCGTGAGATTAAAGTTTGCTTTCGGTTTAGGTTTATTTTCAGGGTTAGGGTTAGGGTTAGGGCTAGGATTAGGGCTTAGTGTTAGGGTTAGGCTATAAATTACGGTTATGGTTACGGTTAGGGCTATTGTTGGGGCTGGGTTAGCATTAGGGTTAGTGTTAGGGTTAGGATTAGATTTAGAATTAGAATTTTGGGTTAGAATTATGTTTAGGGTTGGGTTTAGGGTTAGGTGTAGGGTTAGGGTTAAGTTTAGGGTTAGAGTGTAGGGTTAGGGTCAGATTTAATGTTAGAGTCCCGTTAGCGTTAGGGTTAGGGTAGGAGTAAGATTGAACTTTGCACTTAGGTTAGCTTTAGGTTCATGGTTAGGCTTAGAGTGTGTGTTAGAGTTAGTTAAGGGTTAGGGTTTAGGATTAGCGTTAGGGTTAGGTTAGGGTTAGGGTTAGTGTTAGGTTTAGTGAAAGGTTTAGTGATTGTGTTAGGATCAGGGTTAGGTTTCGGGTCGTGTTATGGTTAGGGATAGGGTTAGGGTTTGGTTAGGGTTAGGGTTAGAATTAGGGTGAAGTTTAAGGTTAGGGATTACAGTTAGGATTTGGGTTAGGTTTAGGGTTATGGTTAGGGTTAGGGTTACTGTTAGGCTAGAGTTAGGTTTAGGTTTAGGGTTAGGTTTAAGGTTAAATGTAAAATAATTTTTTGATTTAGTTTTGGGTTAGGTTAGGGTCAGGGTCAGGGTTAGGGTATAGTGTTGGTGTTAGTGTTAGGGTTAGGGTTAGGGTTAGGCTTAGGTTTAGGTTACGATTAAAGTTTGGAATTAGGTTAGGGTTAGGTTTCTTGTTGGTGATAGGGTTAAGGTTAGGGTTTCGGTTCAGTGTTTTGGTTACAGTCAGGGTTATTTTTAGGTTTAGGGTTATGGTTAGGAATAAGATTAAAGTTTGCCTTCAGTATAGGGTTAGATTTAGTGTTAAGGTTAGGGTCACGGTTAGGGTTTGGGGTTAAGATTAGGCTAAGGTACCTGTTAGGTTTAGTGTTCTATTTAGGGTAAGTATAGGAGTAAGATTAAGGTTTGGATTTAGGTTTAGGAATAGGGTAAAGGTTGGTTTAGGGTTAGGAATTAGGGTTAGGATTGGTTAGGATCATAATTAAATGTATGATTAAATTTGGATTTCGGTTTAGGTTTATGTTTTGGGTTAAGTTTACGGTTATGTTTAGGTTAAAAGTTAGGGTTAGGGTTGGGGTTTACAGTTAAGGTTTGTGTTAGGGTTAGCATTATGGTTAGCATTAGGGTTACTATTAGTCTAGAATTAGGTTTAGGGTTAGTGTTAGGTTTTGATTAAGTTAGATTAAATTTTTTATTTAGGTTTAGGGTTAGGGTTATGGTTAAAGTTAGGGTTAGGATTAGGGTTAAGTTTAAGTTTAAGAGTAAGATTAAAGTTTGACTTCTGTTTAGGTTTAGAGTTAGGGTTAGTCTTAGGTTTAAGATTAGGTTTAGGGTTAGGTTTAGGTTTATGTTTAGGGACAAATTAGGGTTAGGGGTAAGATTAAAGTTTAGATTTAGGTTTAGGAATAGGATTAGGGTTATGGTTAGGGTTTGGGATTAGAATTAGGATTGGTTAGGATCACGGTTAATAGTAAGATTAAAATTTGGATTTTTGTTTAGGTTTAAGTTTAGGGTTAGGGTTAGTGTTAGAGTTACATTTAGGGTTAGGGTTTGGTTCAGTTTTAAGATTTATAGTTAGGGTTTGGGTTAGGGTTAGGGATATGGTTAGGTTTAGGTTCACTGATAAATTTCAATTAGGATTAGGGTTAGGGTTAAGAGTATGATTAAAGCTTTAATTTAAGATTAGGGTTAGGGTTAGGGTCGAGTTAGATTTAGGGTTAGTGTTAGGGTTTGGGTTACTTTTAGATTTAGGATTAGGTGTAAGTTTGAAGTTTGCATTTAGTTTTAGGTTAAGGTTATTGTTAGGTTAGGTTTAGAGTTAGGGTTAAAGTTAGGAATAAGATTAAATTTAAATTAATTTTTGGTTTAGGGATAGGATTAAGGTTTGGTTTAGGATTAGGGTATAAATTTAGGGTTAGGGTTATGTTAGTGTTAGAGTTAAGGTTAAGGTTAGGTTTAGGTTAGTGTTAGTATAGTGATAGGTTAATTTTAGGGTTTAGGGTTAGTGTTAGAGTTAGGGTTAGGATTAGGGTTAGAGTTAGGATTGTGTGTGTGTTAGGGTTAGGGTTAGCGTTAGTGTCAGGATTAGGTTTAGAGTTAGGAGTAAGTTTAAATTTTGGATTTAGATTTAACATAGGAATAAGGTTAGGATTAGGTTTAGGGTTAGTGTTAGGAGTCATTTTAAAGTTTGGATTTAGGATTAGGTTTATGGTTATGTTAGGTTTAGCGTTAGGGTCAGAATTAGCTTAGGTTAGGTTAGAGTTTGCATTAGCCTTAGGGTTAGGTTTTAGGGGTTAGTGTTAGGTTACAGTTAGGGTTAAGGTTAGGGTAGGTTAGGGTTAGTGTTAGGGTTAGGTTTAGTGTTAGAATTAGGTTAAGGTTAAGGTTAGAGTTAAGGTTAGGTTTGGGTTTAGCGTTAGTGAAAGGGTTAGTGTTTTGGGTAGGTTTAGGGTTAGAGTTATGGTGGTGTTATGGTAATGGTTAGGAGTAGATGAAAGTTTCAATTTTGGCTTAGTTGAGAGTTTGGGTTAGGGCTGGAGTCACAGTTTGGATTTAGCTTAGCGATAGGGTTTGGTTTAGGGTTAGGGTTAAGGTTAGTGTTAGTGCTAGGGCTAGGTTTAGGGTTTAGGGTTAAGATTACTGTTAGGGTTAGAGTTAGAGTTAGTGGAAGAATTAGTGTTTTGTTTAGGGTTAGGGTTAGGGTTAGGGTTAGGTTTATGGTTAGGTTTAAGGTTAGATATAGTGAAAGGTTTTTGTTTGGGTTAGTTTTAGTGTTAGGGTTAGGGTAGTGTTATGGTTATGGTTAGGGTTAGGTTTAGAATTAGGCTAGGGTCATGGTTTAAGGTTAGGGTTTGGGTTAGGATTCATGAAAGGGTTAGTTTTAAGGTTTTTTTAGGGTTAGGGTTACTGGAGTGTTATGGTTAGTTTTAGGAGTAAGATAAAAGTTTTAATTTTGGCTAAGGTAGACTTTTGGTTAGAGTTTGAGTTAGAGTTTGTGTTTTGGTTAGTCATAGCATTTGGTGTAGGGTTCTGGTTAGGTTAGATTTAGGGTTAGGGTTAGGGTTAGCATTAGTGTTAGGTTAGGATTATGGTTAGTGAAAGGATTACTGTTGAAGTTAGTTTTAGGGTTAGGGTTAGGGTTAGGGTATTGTTATGATTAGGGTTACAGTGTGATGAAAGTTTCAATTTTGGGTAAGCTTTAGAGTTTGGTTTAGGGTTGGAGTTAAAGTTTGTGTTCTGGTTAGTGATAGGGTTTGGTTTAGGGTTAGATTTAGTGTTAGAGTTAGGTTAGGGTTAGGGTTAGAATTAGAATTAGGTGTAGGGTTACGTTAGGGTTAAGGTTAGAGTTAAGGTTAGGGTTAGGGTTAGGGTTAGGGTTAGTGAAAGGGTTAGTGTTTTGGTTAGGTTTAGTGTTTTATGTAGAGTAGTGTTATGTTTAGTTGCATTGTTATATTTAGGGTTAGGTTTAGGGTTAGGTTTAGGGTGCGGTTTACTATTAGGTTTAGGTTTTAGGCTTAAAGGTATGATTTGAATTCAGGGTATGTTTAGGGTTAGGGTTATGGCTAGGTTAGGTTTAGGGTTAGGAATAGGGATAGGTTAGCCTTAGGGTTAGGGTCTGTCTTAGGGTTAGGGTTCGGGTTAGTATTTGTGAAAGAATTAGTGTTTGGATTAGATTTAGTGTTAAGTTTAGGGTAATGTTAAGGTTAGGGTTATGGTTAGGTTTAGGGTTTGAATTAGGCTTAGGGCTAGGGTTAGGTTTATGATTAGGTGTGGGATTAGGGTTTGGTTAAGTGTTAGGCTTAGGTTTTAGGATTAAGATTTGGGTAAGGTTTAGGGTTAGGGATACTATTAGGTTTCGGGTTAGGATTAGGATTAGATTACCGTTAGTGTTAGTGAATGCGCTAGTGTTTGTGTTAGGATTATCCTTAGTTTTAAACTAGCATTAAGGTAAGGGTTAGGGTTAGGGTTAGGGTTATAATTAAAATTAGTGTTAAGTTTAGGGTTATGGCTAGTGTTTAGTGTTATGGTTAGGGTTAGGGTTATAGTTACTATTAGGTTAGTGTTAGGGTTAGGGTTAGGTATAGGTTTAGATTTAGGGTTATGTTAGGGTAGGGTAAGAGTTAAGGTTAGGTTTTAGGGTTAGGATTAGGGTTAGGGTTAGGGTTAGGACTTGGATTAGGTTAGGGTTAGGATTAGGGTTAGGGTCTAGTCTTAGGTTTAGGGTTAGGTTTAGTGTTAGGGTTAGGTTTAAGTGTTAGGGTTAGGTTTAGGGTTCGGGTTAGGTTAGGATTACAGTTAAGGTAGGGTTAGAGTTAGGTTTAGGTTTAGGTTTTGGGTTAGGGTTAGGGTTAGGGTTAAGGTTCGGTTAGTATTTAGGTTTCGGGTAGGGTTAGTGTTAGGTATAGTGTTAGTGAAATCGTTAAGGTTTAATGTAAATTTAGTGTTAGATTTAGGGTAGTGTTATGGTTATGATTAAGAGTAGAGTGAAAGTTTCAATTTTGGCTAACATTTAGAGTTTTGGTTAGGGTTTGAGTGAGAGTTTGGGTAATGATTAGTGATACTGTTTGGGTTAGGAGTAGCATTAGTGTTAGGTTAAATTTAGGGTTAGGGTTAGGTTAGGGTTAAGTTAGGATTAGGCTTAGGGTTAGGGTTAGGGTAGGGTTAGGGTAGGGTTAGGTTTAGTGAAGGAATTAGTGTTTAAGTTATTTTTAGGGTTTGGGTTAGGGTCGTGTTATGGTTACTCTTAGCTGTAAGAAGAAATTTTCAATTTTCGCTACTGTTTAGATTTTGATTTAGGGTCTGGCTTAGCATTTCGGTTATGGTTCGTGATAAGATTAGGTTTATTGTTAGAGTTAGGGTTAGGTTTAGTTTTAGGGTTAGAAGTTAAATTTTGGTTTATTTTTAGGGTTGGTGTTAGGGTTAGGTTTAGGGTTAAAATTAGATTAAGTTTAGGGTTAGGGTTAGGGTTAGTTTAGGGTTAGGGTTAGTGTTAGGGTGTTGGTTTAGAATTCCCGTTAGGGTTTGGGTTAGGGTTATGATTAGGGTTAGGGTTCGGTTTAGAATTAGGCTTAAGTTAGGATTAGGGTTTGGTTTAGTGTTAGGGTGTGGGTTTAAGCATAGGGTTAGGGTTAGGGTTAGTGAAGCAGTTAGTGTTTAAGTTATTTTTAGGGTATGGTTTAGGGTTGTGTTATGGTTACGGTTAGCTGTAAAAAGAAATTTTCAATTTTCGCTAAGGTTTAGATTTTGCTTTAGGGTTGGACTTAGAGTTTGGTTTAGGGTTTGTGATAGGATTCAGTTTATTGTTAGGGTTAGGGTTAGCTTTAGGGTTAGGGTTAGGTTTGGGTTAGGGTTAGGTTGTTTTTAAGTTTAGGGTTAGTGTTGCGTTAGTGTTTTGGTTAGGTCTAGGGCTTGGTTTAGGGCAGTGTTATTGTTATGATTATGGTTATGGTTAGGGTTAGGGTTAAGGGTAAGGTTAGGGTTCGGGTTTGGGTTTAGGGTTAGGGTTAGAATTAGGGTTAGGGTTAGGTTTAAAGTTAGGCTTAGGGTTAGGTTTAGGTTTAGGATTAGGGTTAAGGTTAGGGTTAGAATTAGGGTTTTTTAGGTTTAGGGTTTGGCTTTGGGTAGATTAGGCTTTATGGTTAGGGTTAGGGTTAGGGTTATAATTAGGGTTAGGGTTAAGGTTGTAATTAGGCTTAAATTAGGATTAGGGCTTGGTTTAGTGTTAGGATGTGGATTTAAGGTTAGGTTTAGGGTTAAGGTTAGGGATAGGGATAGTGTTAGGTTAGGTTTAGGTTTAAGGTTAGGGTTAGGGTTAGGGTTAGGGTTAGGGTTAGGGTTAGGTTTAGAGTTAGGGTTAGAGATTAGGTTTTGGTTAGGGTTAGGGTTAGGGTTAGGGTTAGTGAAAGTGTTAGTGTTTGGGGGTAATTTAGGATTAGGGTTAGGGATAGGGATAGGGTTAGGTTTAGAGTTAGTAAAGGGTTAGTGTTTTCATTAGATTTAGATTTAGTGTTAGGGTAGTGCTGTGTTTAGGATTATGGTTAGGTGTAAGATTAAATTTTGGATTTAGATTGAGGGTTAGAATTACCATTAGAGTAAGAGTTTTGGTTAGGGTTAGTGTTAGGATTTGGATTAGTGATAGAATTCAAAGTTAGTGTTAGTGTTAAATTTAGGGTTAGGGTTAGGAGTAAATTGAAAGTTTCAATTTTGTCTATTGATTAGATTTAAATATGTGTTTGATGAAAATTTCGGGTTATGGCTAGTTATAGGGTTTTGTTTAGTGTTAGGGTTAAGGTTAGGGTTAGGGTTAGGTTAGGGTTAGAGTTAGGGTTAGTGTTAGGGTTAGGGTTAGGGTTAGGGTTAGGTATAGTGAAAGGCTTAGTGTTTGGGTTAGGTTTAAAGTTAGGGTGTGGATAGTGTTATTGTTAGAGTTATGGTTAGTTGTCAAATTAAATTTTGCATTTTGATTTAGGGTTAGAATTATAATTAGAGTAAGGGTTGCGATAGATTTAGGGTTAAGATTTTAATTAGTTATATGGTTCAAAGTTTGTATTAGTGTTAATTTGGGGGTTAGGGTTAAAATAAGATGAAATTTCCAATTTTGGCTAAGGTTTTAATTTGGGTTAAGGTTAGGGTTAGAATTAGGGTTAGGGTTAGGGTTAGGGTTAGTTTAGGGTTAGGGTTAGGGTTAGGTTTTAGATTTAGGACTGGAGTTAGCATTGGGTTAGGGTTAGGGTTAGGGCTAGGGTAAGGGTTAAGTTTAAGGTTAGGGTTAGGTATACGGTTAGGGTGAGGTTAAGGTTAGGTTTAGGTTTAGGGTCCGTGGAGTGTTATGGTTAAGGTTATGGTTAGGATTAGGGTTAAGTTTAGGCTTAGGGTTAGGTTTAGGGTTAGGGATAGGGTTAGGTTAGGGGTGCGGTTAGCGTTAGGGTTAGGATTAGTGAAAGGGTCCGTGTTTAGGATAGGTTTAGGGTTAGATTTATGGTAGTGTTACGATTAGGGTTATGCTTAGGTATAAGATTAAAGTTTGTATTTAGATTTAGAGTAAGTATTATAATTAGAGCAAGGGTTTGGGTTAAGTTTAGGGTTAGAATTTAGATTAGTGATAGTTTTGGTTAAAAGTAAGATGAAATATTCAATTGTTGCTATGGTTCAGAGTTTGCATTTGGGTGAGAGTTAGCGTTTCGGTCTGAATTCGTGAGAGAGTTTGGTTTAGGGTTAGGGTTAGGTTTAGTGTTAGGATTAGGGTTAGGTTTAGGGTTAGGTTAGGGTTAAATTTAGGGTTAGGTTTATCATTAGGTTTTAGGGTTAGTGTTAGGGTTAGGGTTATGTTTGACTTAGGGTTAGTGTTAGGTTTAGGGTGAGTGAAAGGTTAGTGTTTCTGTTAGGTTTAAGGTTAGTGTTAGAGGAGTGTTATGTTTAGGAATATGGTTATGTGTAAGATCAAATTTTGGATTTAGATTTAGGGTTAGAATTATGGTTAGAGTAAGGATTTGGGTTTGGTTTACGGTAATGATTTAGATTGGTGATAGTGTTCAAAGTTAATGTTAGTGTTAGTTTTAGTGTTAGGGTTAGGGTTAGTATAAGGGTTAAGGTTAGGGTTAGGTTAGTGTTAGGGTAAAGGTTAGGTTTAGGGTTAGGTTTATAGTTAAGATTAGGTTAGGGTTATAGTGAATGAAAAGGTTAGTGTTTTGGTTAGGTTTAGGATTAGGGTTAGGGTTAGGGTTAAGGTTAGCTTAGGTTTAGGGTTAGGATTAGTGTAGGGTTAGTGTTAGTGTTAGGGTTAGGGCTAGTGTTAGAGTTAGGATGAAGGCTGAATTTTGCATTTAGGCTTATCTTTAGGTTCATGGTTAGAGTTAGAGTTAGGGTAAGGATTAGGTTTTATGGTTTAGGATTAGGTTTAGTGTTAGCATTAGGAGTAAGTCTAAAGTTTGGATTTTCATTTATGTTTAGGGTTAGGGTTAGTATTAGGTTTAGGGTTTAGTTAGGGTTAGGTTTAGCAGTAAGATTTAAGTTTGAATTTAGATTTAGTTTTATTATTAGAGTATGGTAGTTTTAGGGTTAGCAATAGGATGGCAGATTTGATTTGGTTTAAGGTAAGGTTATGGATAGGTTAGGGTAGTGTTATTGTTACGGTTATGGTTAAGTGTAAGATTAAATTTTGGACTTAGATTTAGGTTCAGAATTATGGTTTAGAGTAAGGTTTTTGATTAGAATTAGGGTTAGGATTTAGATTAATGGTGGGGTTCAAAGTTAGTGTTAGTGTTAGGTTTAGGATTAGAGTTAGGAGTAAAATAAAAGGTATAATTTTTCGCTTAGGTTTAGAGTTTGTGTTAGGGTTAGAGTTAGTTTTTCGGTTAGACTTAGTAATAGGGTTTGATTTAGTTTACGGTTACCATTAGGGTTAGGGTTAGTTTTAAGTTTAGGATTAGGTTAGGGTTAGGTTTAGGGTAGGGTTAGTGAAAGGGTTAGTGTTTAAGTTAGGTTTAGTGTTAAGTTTAGGGTAGTGTTATGGTTAGAGTTAGGATAAGATGAAAGTTTCAATTTTGGCTAAGGTTTAGTTTTGGGTTAAGTTTGGAATTAGAGTTTGTGTAAGGGTTAGTGATAGGGTTTGGTTTGGGTTTAGGGTTAGGGTTAGGTTTAGGTTTAGGATTAGGGTTAGGTTTAGGATTAGGGTTAGGTTTAGGATTAGGTTAGCATTAGGATTAATTTTAGGGTTAGGGTATGTTTTAGGTTTAGGGTTAGGTTTAGGGTTTAGGTTTAAAGTTAAGGTTAGGTTTGGAGCTGGGTTAGGGTTAGGGCTATGGTTAGGTTCATGTTAGGGTTAGGGTTAGAGTTAGGTTTAGGGTATTGAAAGTCTTAGTGTTTGGGTTAGATTTAATGTTATGTTTAGAGTAGTTTTATGGTTAAGGTTATGGTTATGGTTAAGGTTAGGGTTAGTGTTAGAGTTTATTTTTAGGGTTAGGTTTAAAGTTAGGGTTAGGGTTAGTGTTAGGGTTAAGTTTAGGGGTATGATTAGTGAAAGGGTTAGTGTTTAAGTTAAGTTTAGTGTTACAGTTAGGGTAGTGTTAAGGTAGGGATATTATTAGGTGTAAAGTTAAATTTTAAACTTAGATTTAGGGTTAGAATTATGGTTAGAGTAAGGGTATGTGTTAGGTTTCAGGTTAGAATTTCGATTAGTGATAGGGATCAAAATTAGTGTTAGTGTTTGGCTAAGGGTTAGGGATAGGATAAGATGAAAGTTTCAATTTTGGCTATGGTTTAGAGTTTGGATTAGGATGGAGTGAGATTTTGGTTAGGGTTAGTGATAGGGTTTGGTTAAGGGTTAGGTTTAGGGTTAGGGTTAGGGATAGTTTTAGGGATATTTAGAGTTAGGGTTAGGACCTGGGTTAAGGGTAGGCTTTGGGTTAGGTTCAGGGTTTAGGTTTAGAGTTATGGATAGGTTTAAAGTTAAAGTTAGTGTTAGGATTAGAGTTATGTTAGGGTTAGGGATACTATTAGGGTTACTCAAAGAATTAGTGTTTAGGTTAGGGTAGTGTTATTGTTAGGATTATGGTTAGGTTTTGCGGTATGCAGTTTGATACACAGACATTCTTCAGCAGCCTTCTTTTTGTAGTAAAGAGCTCTCCTCACAATGACTCAGCACTTTTTCCTGCCAGAATGCAGTAGGGTAACTATAATTTCAAGCACTAACCATTCGCTTTCTCATAACCCTGTTAGGCTCAATTACAAATGCAGCCAAGTGTGACTATACCCTTCAATGACATAAAAAGGTGTCCTGACAGACAAATCTGGAGGCAAATTAAAGATCCTTTACTTCCACATATACCATTGACCTCACATCAGATTTTTTAATGTGAACATGAAATTCATTTCCAGCTAAGTAAAGAGTCATTTTCAGGCAAATTCGCTTTAATACATACTAATGATTTCTCCGTGTTGATGTGAATTTTAAAAGTTATATGAACTATTCCCTTCAAAGAAAGCACTACATCCTCTTGTGAGAATGTCTACTGTTGACATGGGGCCAAGGCACAAGGCCCAATTTTCCTTACAAACAGTAGAAGTGAGACTGAGAACCAGGGCGCTAAGTCAATCCTCTCTGAAAATGAGTAGATAAAACAACTTCAACCACAGGGAAGAAAATATAAATCGAGGACTGTGCAAATCTGAACCAAGCCTGGGCCATCTTAAAGAACATAGTGATAGGCTAGGGCCACAGTGTCAAGCCCATCCAACTGGTAACAATGTTTAGTCTCGAGACCCAGAAACTGTTGTGGACACCTTGGCTTATACAACAAAGCTGTCATCTCCTAGGAGGAGGACGAATGGAGACTGGAGACTCTGTGCTCGCCCCCAAAGATGTCCTCCCTTTAAATAATTTATGATAGACATCGGGCCAATGGCACCAACTCAATGTCATCCTAACACTACATTCAGCACAACGTGATCCCCCGTAATTAATTTTTGTTTCAAACGAGTATTAAAAGGTGCCCATGTCTTCCACCATCAAGCCTCCCTTCAGGTAAGAGAAGGCACTTTGGGCAATTAGAAATCTGGATCAAGGCCTGAACTGTTCAGTAAATAGTCCATTAGAGAAGCATTGCCTAGGATCGCTTTTCCTTCTAGGAAGTAGAGGAGAGACCTTGGCATGCAGAACCTAGCCTAATATTACTTAACAGATTTTTAGATTGAGGGCATGGCACGGGATAATGCGGCCTTTGGTGCCAGAAAGAATATCAAAGGGAAGTCATGGCCAGGATCCAGTCCTCTCTGAAATGACAGGAACATGTGTGGATGATTAAATCCACGACTATTGCAGTGGTTTCTTACATGTGGATTGTGAGTTTATTTGCCTTTGTGTGAACTAGACTGGAATAATATGACATGTGTGTCCAAACACTCCACTCATGTTAAACCGTAGAATGTAACCAACTTGTTTTGCCGAACTGAAATTGTTTCCCCCAGGAGTGAAATTGTTTTGACCAAGAGCGATAACCAGACACCCGTGCACCTGGCTGATAAGACACTGAACACATCACTGCTACACATAAAAGCTCCAGGCCTCTCTGCCCGAATCAGAGCTCTCTCTGTGTCTCACAAGAGTGTGTTTCTCCGTCCCTTGATTTCCTTCCTGGCCTAGGACTCTGCCCAGCCAAACGAGAGGGCTCTTCGCCGATCCACGGTTGATCAACTGGCAACTGAGCCAGCATTGATACGGCGCCGTTCCTGCTCATTGTGTGTCTGGCTCAGCCAGCATCCCTGGCGGTCTGCTAGGACTGAAAGCCATCAGGATCTGGTCTGAATAGACGCTAGCATGCGTGCAATCTTATTCGTTTATGTGTCTGCATCCTGATTTGGTTGCTGTCTCGCTGGGCTCTTCATATTTAACTATAGTAAGCAAAGTCCTCTGGCGAGTTCGAACTGGCTCAAGGCCTTAAGAAACAAGTGAAGCCACCTGTGCGTCGGTCCAAAAAAGAGCTTGATTTGGACGACAACAGCACACAGGTCTTTTGTACAGGCTACATTCAGTGCAAAACATTTCAGAAAGTGAATCCTGATTCATTGCAAGAGGTAAGGTGAAACCCTACAGTCACCATAAGAATACTAGGCTTCTCATAGACTCCAAATCCCTGCGGGGTCTTCCTGGATCCCTACAGAAACACCTCTAGGTGTTCACTAACCCCACGAAATTCCCCGTTGATTACTACGTGATTTTTGGGTGACTTCCACCTTATTCCTCTTGCTTATACTCAAACAAGTGTTCTTAAAACACTTCTGATAGAGTCTTCTTTTCAAATTTCTGTAGGAATTCATGTGCCTCTAAACACTTTCTTCTGGACAGTAGTAGCCAGAGGTTCAACTTGAATAATAGCGTCCTTTGCCCTTCAGAACTTGTAAGTGTTATGCTCACAATGAGTCAGCATTTCTGCTACAGTAGAGTGTAATGGCACTTAGAAATTCCACCGTTCTAAGGTAGCTTGCTCTTTAAAGCTCAGCCTCCAAATTTCAATGCGGTCCATGTGTGCCCACTTCTCCAATTGTATACAGGCCCGTGGCCTAAGAGAGACGGAACCTCAAGGTAGTTACCTGACAACAAGTTTGTGTTCGCCTATGCTGTTGATCTCAAGGAAGTCTTCACATACCGACATGACCTTTGATCGAAGGGCTGTTTTGTAGCTGTAGTACACAGGTAATCTTATTTCCTCAGTGCTTATGTAAATATTCATGAGAAATGTAGAGGAGAAACACAAAACTGAGCGGCACACCACAACCACTGGCGGGTGGATTTTTGTGAAGTACTCAGGCTGATTTCTTTTTAGGATCGTGATTCCTTCTGAAATGCCTCATGAATATGGCGAGATGTCCCAATTCTTGGAACGAGATTCCCTGGCAACTTCCACATCTTTACCTCTGCTGGGCTAATAGAAGGCATTAACGAACAAGGAGAAGAAGCTGCCTTAATGACACTATCTGCTTTTTGTCCATATCGGCTAAGCCAGGCTCTAGCACTTTTGTGGTGTGCGGTTTGACACGCAGACATTCTTCAGGAGCCTTCTCTTTGTAGTAAATAGCTATCCTCACAATGACTCAGCACTTTTCCTGCCATAATGCAGTAGGGTAACTATTATTTCAAACGAGATGCTTTCGCTTTCTCACAACCCAGTTAGGCTCAATGACAAACATAGCCAAGTGCCACTACACCTGCCAATGACATAAAAATGCATCCTGACAGACAAATCTGGAGGCAAATTAAAGATCCTTGACTTCCGCATATACTGTTGACCTCACGCCAGATGTTTTAATGTGGACATGAAATTCATTTCCAGCTAAGTACAGAGTCCTTTTGGGGCACATTTGCTTCCATACATACTAATGTATTGAAACCTAAACCTAACACTAAACCTAACGCTAACCCTAAACATATACTCTAAACCTAACCCTAAGACTAACCCTAACCCTAACTCTAAATCTATCCAAACACTAACCTTTTTACTATCCCTACACATATTGCTAACCCTAAACTGAACCCTAACCCTAAACCTAACCCTAACACTCACCTAACCCTAATTGTAACCCTACGCCTGACCCTAACCCTAACCTAGCCCTAACCATAATCCTAAGCATAACCCTAACCCTAAATCTAACACTAACCCTACCCTATCCCTAACCCTAATCCTAACTCTATTCTAATCTGAACCTAACAGTAACCCTAACTTTAACTTCTAACCCTAACTCTAAGCCTAACCCTAACCCTAACACTAACCCTATCCCGAACCCAATGGTAACACTACCCTAACTCTACCACTAACTCTTATGGTAACCCTACACCCAACCCCTAATCTGAACACTATACCTCACCCTAACCCTAATCCTAAACCTAACCCTAAACATAATCCTAACCTTAAACCTTAACCCTAACCTTAACCCTAAAGCTAAACCGAAATCCAAACTTTAATCTTACTCCTAACCATAACCATAACTCTAATCCTAACCCTAAACATAAATTCTATCCCTAACTTTAATGCTAACTAACCATAAACCTATTCCTAAAAGTAACCCTAACCATAACGTAACATTAACCCTAACCCTAAGCCTAAAAAAACCCTATCCTAACCCAAACCCTAACCCTACCCTGATTCTCACCCTAATCCTAATCCTAACACTAACCTTAACACTATAGTTAAAATCAAACTTAAAACTACCTAACACTAACCCTATCCCTGACCCTAACCCTAAAACATCAACCTAAACTTAATGCTAGCCATAAGCTAAACCTAACCCTAATTCAAACTCTAACTCTAACTCTAACCCTAACCCTAAGAATAACCATAACCCTACCCAAAGACCCTAAAATTAACCCTAAACTTAATTCTAACTTTAAAAGTAACACTAAATTAAGCATAACACTAAACCTAACCCTAACCCTAACCCTATTTGTAACCCTAACACTATCCCTAACACTAACCCTAAGCCTAAGCCTAATAGAAAACCAAAAATCTAACTCTAACCTGAAACATAACACTAAAATAACCCCTAACCTAACCCTACCCCTACCCCTAACCCTAATGCTAACCCTAAACCTACATCCAAACTTTAATCTTATTTCTAACCCTAACTCTAACCCTAATTCTAACAATAACCCTAAACCCTAACCCTAACCCTAACACTAACCTAACGATAACCAAAACCGTAAACATAAATCTAAACTTTAATGTTAATCCTAATTTTAACCCTAACCATAACCCAATCCCTAACATTACCCTAAAACTAACCCTAACAGAAAACGTAAGCCTAAACCTAACCCAAACAGTAAGCCTAACCCTCACACTAACCCTATCTGTAACCCTAACCCTAACCCTACCCTTACTCTAAACCTAATCCTAAACCTAACACTAACTCTAAACTCTAACCCTAACCCTAACACTAAACCTAAATCATATCTTTAATCTTACTCCTAAACCTATCTCTATCCCTACCTTAAACCTAACCCAAACCCTAACCCGAACACTAACCATAAACCCTAACCCTAACCCTAAACCTAACCATAACTCTGAATATGAATACAAACTGTAATTTTATTCCTAAGCCTTACCCTAACCCTGTCCCCTACCCTACGTCAAACAAAACCCTAGCACTGACCTTAAATCTTAAACCTTACCTAACCATAACCTTAACCCTAACACTAAACCTAAACCTAAAACATAACCCTAACCCTAGCCCTAACCATAAACACTAACACTAACCATAACCCTACCCTAAATCATAATCCTAACCTTAACCCCAAATTTAAACTTTAATCTTGTTCCTAACCCTATTCATGACCCTAACACTAGTCTGAACACTAAACTCTAACACTAACTCTAACCTAATCCTAACCCTAACCCTAAACCTATACCTAATTCCAAATTTTCATCCTACTTCTAACCCTAAACCAAACCCTTACCTTAATTCTAACTTCAACAGTAATACTAATGTAAGCATAAACCTAAACCTAACATTAAACATAACCCTATTTCTAAACATTGCCCTATCTCCTAACCCTAACCCTAATCCTAACCCTAACCATAACCCTGACCCTGAATCAAACCTAACCTTAAACTTAACCCTAACCCTAATGATAACCATAACCATAATCATAACAACTCCAACCCTAACCATAAGCCATAACTATAACCCTAACCCTAACCCTAACACTACCCTTAAACATAAAACCAAACTTTATTCTTACTCCTAAACCTAACAATAACCCTAAGCCAAATCTAACCCTAACTTAAACCCTAACGGTAAACTTAAATTCAAACCTTAATCTAACTACTAAAACTAACCCTACCTTTCACCCTAACCCTAAAATTTCACCCTCAACTTAACCTTAAGCTTGAACCATAAGCCTAAGTTTACTCCTAACCCTAACCCTAAACCTAACCCTAAACCTAAATCTAAATTTTAATCTTACTCCTAAATGTAACCCTAACCCTAAAACCTAACGCTATACCCTAAACATAACCCTAACCCTAATCCCAACCCTAACCCAAACTCTAACCTTAATTTTAACCTTAACCCTAAATGTAAATCCAAACTTTAAACTTACTCCTAACCCCAAACCCTAACACTAACCCAACCATAATCCTAAACCTAAATTCAAATTTTAATCTTATTCCTTACCCTAACTTAACTAAACACTAATGCTAAACCTAAACCTAACCCTCAAACTTAACCTTAACCCTAACCCAAAACCTAACCCAGGACTTACCCTAATTCTATACCCTAACCCTGACCAAACTTTAATTCTAACCCGAACACAAGCCCTAAATCTTAACCCTAACCCTAATCCTAACATTAACACTAAGCCTATCACTAACTCTAACCCTAACCCTAACAATAATTCTAACACTAACTTTTACCCTAAACATAAATCTGAAGTTTAATCCTACTCCTAACACTAACCCTAATCATAACCCTAACTTTAACCCTACCTTGACTCTAATTCTAAACCTTAACACTTACCATAACACTAAATCTAACCATTACGCTAAACCTAACCCTAAACTCTAAGCCTAACCCTATCCTTAATCATAAACCTATCCCTAACAATAAACCTAACACTAACACTATCCATGAACACTACTGTAATACTAACCCTAATCCTAACACAACATGTACCCTAACTCTAATTCTAACACTAACCCTAAATCCTAACCCTAACCCTAAACCAAAATCCAAACTTTAATATTACTCCTAACTTTAACCCTAAACCTAACCCCAAACCTAACCCTAACCCTGTCCCTAACATTAAACCTTTACTCTAACTCTAAACCTAACCCTAAACATAACACTAAACTTAACTCTAAACCTAAATCCAAACTTTAATCTTACTCTTATTTCTACCCTAACCCTAACTTTCACTCTAACCTTAAACCTAAATCCAAAATTTAAATTAATTCAAAAGACTAATTCTAATGCTAACGCAAAAACTAAAACTAAACCTAAATCTAACCCTAAATGTATCCTTAATCCTGACCCTTATCCTAAACATGAATCCAAATTTAATCTTACTTTTAACCCCACCGTAACCCAAACCCTAACCCTAAACCTAACACTTAACCCTAACTCCAACCTAAATCTAACCATAACCCTAAATATAAATCCAAACTTTAATCTTACTCCTACTCTAACAATAACCGTAACCCTAACAAAATTTAAATTTTAATATAATTCCTAACCCTAACAAAAACCAAATGCTAACACTAACCCTATCCCTGACCCTAACCCTGACTCTAAGCCAGGCATTACCCTAAATCTATAACCTACCCTAATTCCTAACTTTAATTCTAACCCTAACACAAACACTAAATCTTAACTTTTATCCTAACGCTAACACTAACGCTAACTTTAACCATAAACCTAAACTTAAATCCAATTTTATTCATATTCCTAACACTAACCCATAACCCTAATCCTACCTCTAACTCTAACCCTAATCCTAACTTTACCCTAATCCTAATTCTAAACTTAACCTTAACTCTAATCCCTAACCCTAACCCTAATCCTAATGTTAACTCTAACACTAAACTTAACCCTAACCCTTACCTTAAACCTAACCAAAACCATTAAACTAACCCTAACACTAACCCTAAAACTAAATTCAAACTTTAATCTTACCCCTAACCCTAACACTAACCCTAACCTAAATCCTGAACCTTAATCCTAACAATATACCTAACCCAAACCCTAACAAGAACCATAAGCCTAACCTAACTCGAACCCTAACTCTAACCCTAACCCTAAACCCGAACCGTCATGCTAATCCTATACCTAACCCTAACCCTAACCCTAAGCCTAAATCCTAACCCTAACCTTAATTCTAACCCTAACCCTAACCCTAACTCTAAACGTAAACCTAACACTAAACCCTATTTCTAACCTTAATTTTAACGCTATCAGTAACCTTAACCCTAACCCTAACATTAAACCTAACCCTAACCCTAACCCTAAACCTAAACCTAAACCCTAACGCTAACCCTAATTCTCACCCTAACCGTTACCCTAACACTAACACTAACACTAACACTAAAATTAACGATAAACCTAACACTTATACTAATGTAAACTTTAATTTTTAACTTAAACCCTAATCCTTACCATAACCCTAATCCACACCCTAACCTGAAATTCTAACCCTAAACCGAACCGTAATCCTAACCCTAACACTATTCCCAACCCTAACACAAACCCTAACCCTAATCCTAACCCTAACCTTATCCCTAACGCTAACCCTAATGCTAACCCTAAATCCAAACTTTAATCTTATTCCTAACCCTAACCGTAACCGTAACCGTAACCGTAACCCTAACCCTAAACCCGACCCTAACCATAATTTTAACCCTAACTCTAACCCTACACTAACCCTAACATTAACCCTAAATTAAATCCAAACTATAATCTTACAGCTAACCCTAAACTTAAACCCTACCACTAACCCTAACACGAACTCTGGACATAAATCTAAACTTTAATCTTAATGCTAACCCTAACTCTAACTTTAACACTAACATTACTCCTAACCCTAACCCTAACCATAACCCTCACCCTAAGACTAACACTACTCTTAACTCTAATTCTAATTCTAAACCTAACCCTAAACCTAATTCAGAACCTAACGCTCACCCTAAAACTAACACTAACACTAATCCTAAATTTAAATCCAAATTTAATTTTAATGTAACCCTTACCTTAACCCTAACCCTAAACCTAATTCTAAATATAACCTTAACTCTAACCCTAAACCCTAACACTACACTAAACCGAAATTTATACCAAACGTTAATCTTACTTCTTCCCTAAACCAAACCCTAACCGTAAACCTAACCCTAAACCTAACCGAAAATTATAACAATAAACCTAACTCTTAAACATAAACATAAATCTAAATTGTAATCTTAATGGTAACCCTATCCCTAACCTTAAACCTAACACTAACCTTACATCTAACCCTAACACTAACACTAACCCTAACCCTAACACTAAACCATAACCCTAAACATAACGCTAACACAATCCCTAATCCTAAAAATAAATCTAAACTGTAATCTTAAAGCTAACCCTATTCCTAACCCTAAACCTAACATTAACATTACCCCTATACCTAAACCCGAATCCTAACCCTAAACCAAACATAGAACCTAACCTTAACCCTAAACCTAAACCTAATCATAACCCTAACGCTAACCCTAGCCCTAACCTATTTCAAACGTTAATCTTACTTCTACCCTAACCCAAAAACTAATCTTAAACCTAAATGCATCCCTAACTCAAAACTCTAACACCAAACCTAACTCTACCCTAACCTAACTCTTACCCTAAACCAAACCATAACACTAACCCTAACCCAAAACCTAAAACTAAATCCAAACTTTGATCTTACACCTAACCCTTACCCTAACCCTAACACTAACATTAAACCTTACTCTAACCCTACCATTTATCCTAATGTTAACAATAATCCTAACTTTAAATCAAATCCTAACCCTAACCATACCCGTAAGCAGAAATTCTAACCCTAACCCTATTCCTAAGCATAACTCAAAACATAACCCTAAGCTTAACCCTACAACCTAACCCTAAAACTAACCATAACCATAACCCAAACCCTAACCCTTATGATAAACCTAAATCCAAAATTGAATCCTACTCCCAACCATTAGCCTAAACCTAACCATAAACCTAACCATAACCCTAATACTAATGCTAAACCATAATGCTATATCTAACCCTAACCAAAACCTTACCTTAACCTAACACTAAACCTAACCCTAGGACTAACCTTAATTCTAACACTAATCCTTATCTTAAACCTAAATCCAATCTTTAATCTTACTCTTAACAATAACCCTATCAATAAACATAACCTTAATCCTAATGCTAAACCTGACACTAAAATCTAACCATAACGTTAACCCTGTTTCTAACCTTATCTAACACAAAACCCTAGCCATAACCCTAACCCTAACCCTAAACCAAAACTTAAACCAAAAATTAACCCTAACCCTAATCCTAACTGTAATCTGAACACTACCTAAACCCTAATGCTAACCCTAACCCTAATCGTTACTTTAACCTTAACCTAACCCTAACTTTAACACTAAACCTTAAATCATAACCCTAACTCTAAATTCAAATGTAAAATTTAATCTTACTCCTAACCCTAATCTTCACCCTAACCCTAACCCTAACACTAAAATTAACCCTAACCCTATTACTAACCCTAAACCAAACCCTGACCCTACCCCTAACCATAACCCTAACCCTAACCCTAACTCAAACCCCAACCCTAAACTTAAATCCAAACTTTAATTTTACAGCTAACCCTAACTCTAACCCTAACCCTAGAAAGTAACCCTAAACATAAATTTAAACTTTAATCATAATGCTAACCCTAACCCGAACCCTAATCTTAACACTAACCTTAAGCTAACCCTAAACCTAGCCTTTACTCTAACCCAAACACTAACCCTAAGTCTAACCCTATACTTAACACTAATTCTAAACCTAATGCTAACCCTAAACCGAATTCTGAACTTAACGCTAAACATAACCCTAACCCTTATAATAAACCTAAATCCAACCTTTAATCTTACTCCCAACCATAAGCCTAACACTAACACGACCCTAACCCAAACCATAATTATTATAACGCTAACACTAACCCTATCCCTAATCCCTAACACTAACCCTAAACCTAAATCCAACCCTAACCATATATCTACACCGAACTCAAATCATAAATCCCAAGTTTAACCCAAAACCTACACCCTAACCCTAACCCTAAACTTAGCCAAAACCCTAACCTTAACCTTAAACCTAACCTAAAACCTAACCCTAACCCTAACACTAACACTAATCCTAACGCTAACCTTAAACATAACCCTAACCCTAAAACTAACCGTAACCTTAACCCTAACGCTGACCCTAAATCATAACCCTAACTTTAACCCAAAGCCTAACCCTAAAACTAAATGCTAACCCTAACCAAAAACACAAATTTAAACTTTAACCTTACTCCTAATCCTAACTCAAACCCTAAAACTAACCTTAACCCTGAACCTAAATCCAAACTTTAATCTTGCTCCTAACCCTAAACCTAACCCTAAATCTAAGCCTAACCCTAACCAGGAAACCTAACCCTAATCCTAACCCTAACTCTACCATAAGCCTAAAGCTAACCCTACCACTAACCATAACCCTAAACTTAAACAAAACTGTAATTTTACTGCTAAACCTAACCCTAACCCTAACCGTAAACCAAATTCTGACCGTAACGCTAACCCTAACCACAACATGAACCCTAATTTTACATCTAAATCCAAACTTCAATCTTTTCTAACTTTAACCCAAACTCTAACGCTGACCCTTATTTTACCACTAAATCTAAACCCTAACCATAACTCTAATTTTAACCCTAACCCTGACCCTAACCCTAAACTTAACCATAACTCTAAGCCTAAACCCTAAACCTAACCCTAATGCTACTCTAACCCTAACTCTAAACTTATACCAAACTTTAATCTTGCTTCTATACTAACCCAAACCCTAACCCTAAACTGCACCCTAACACTTACCCAAAAAATCTAACACTACCCTGACCCTGACTAAACCCTAAACCTAACTGAAACCGAACCCTAACCCTAACCCGAAACCCAAGCCTAAATGCAAACTTTAATCTTACTCCTGACTCTTAACCTTACCCTAACAATAACACTAACCCTAACCCTAACCCTAACTATAAATGCAAACTTTATTCTTATCCTACCGCTAACGCAAACCCTATCGCTAACCCTAACTTTAACCCCAACCCTAAATTCTGTCGCTAACGCTAATCATAAAATTAATTCTAAGCCCTAACCCTAACCCTAAACCTAACCCTAACTCAATGCCTAAACTCTAACACTAACCCTAATCCTAACCCTAAACCAAACCCTAAACCTATAACATACTTTAATCTTACTTCTGACACTAACTTTACTCTATACCTAAATGTAACACTAAGCCTAACCCTAACCCTACCCCTAACTTTTATTCTAAACCTAAAACAAAACAATAATTTTATTCCTAATCCTAACAATAAAGATAACCTTAATTCTAACTCTAACCCTAAGCCTAATTCTAAATACTAAACCTAACCCTAACTGTAAACCTTAATCCTTATCATAACTCTAAATATGACAGTAAACCCTAACCCTAATTTTAACCCTAACCCTAACTCTAACCCTAAACCTAACCCTAACCAAAAACCTAACCCTAAACCTAAAAGTTACACTAACCCTACCCGAACCCTAAACTTGACCCTATCCTTAACCATAACCATAACCCTAAACTTAAACATAAATCCAAACTTTAATCTTACTGCTAGCCCTAAACCTAACCCTAACACTAAAACTAAACCTAAACCTTGAACATAAACCTAACCCTAACCCTGATCCTAACATTCGCCTTAAATCTAACCCTAATACTAACCCTACCCCTAACCCTAGCCCTAACTCTAACCATAAAACTATTCCAAACTTTAATGTTAGTTCTAACCCTAACTCAAACCTTAACGCTAAAACTAACCCTAACACAAACACAACTCTAAAACTGACCCTAACCCTAATTCAATCCTAAACCTAACCCTAAACCAAACTCTAACAGTAACCCTAATCCTAACGCTAAACCTAAATCCAAACATAATCTTACACGAAACCTTAAACTAACCCTAACTCAAACCCTCACACTAACCCAAACCCTAAACCCTAACCCTAATTCTAATCCTATCCCTAACTCTAACCCTAACCCTAATCCTAACGCTAAACCCTAACCCTAACCCTAAACCTAACTCAAACGTTAACCCTAACACTAACCCTAAACCCTAACACTAACCATAAAACAAAACCTAACCTAACTAAATCCTAAATTTAACCCTCAACCTACAACCTAATCCTAAACCTAATCTTAATTATAAACCTAACCCAAAACCTAACCCTACACCTAAACCCAAATTTATCCTAACTCTATTCTAAACCTTTGCAAACCCTAATTCTAACCTTAACCCTTGTCCTAACCCTAAATTTAAACTTTAATCTTACTCCTAACAGTAAATCTATCCTTAACCATAACCTAATCCTAACCCTAACCCTAATTCTAAACTCTAACACTAACCCTACCCCAAATCTTAATCCTAAGCCTACCCTAACACTGACACTACACAATAACCCTAACCTTAACTTTATTCCTCACTGTAACTCTAACCAAAATCTCTAACCATAACCCTAACAATAACCCTGAGACTAACCCTAACCCTTATCGTAAACTTACTAACCCTAACCCTAACCCTAACCCTAACCCTAACACTGACCCTAAATCATAACCAAAAACCTAACCCAAACTTTAACCCTAACCCTAACCCTAATACTAAACCTAAATCCAAACTTTAATCTTATTCCTAATGCTAACCTTAATCCTAAACCTTACACCAAACCTAAACACAAAACTTAACCCAAATTTTAAACCTAACTCTAAATCTACCCTAATGCTAACACTAACCCTATTCCTAATACTAAACCAAAACCTTAAACTAAACCTAAATGCAAATTTAATCTTACAGCTAACCATGTTCTAACCATAACACTAACTGTAACTCTAAACCCTAAACCTAATGATAACCCTAACACTAAACATAAATCTAAATATTAATCTTAATGGTAACCCTAACCCCAATTCTAACCTTAACATTAACCTTACGCCTGACTCTTCCCCTAATCCAACCCTGGCCCTAACCCTAACTCTAATCGTAACCCTTACCCTAAGACTAACACTACACTTAACCCTCTATCTAACCCTAACCCTAACCCTAAATCTAAATCCAAACTTTAATATTATTCTAACCCTAACACAAACCCTAACCCTAACCCTAACTTTAACCCTAAACCAAATCCCTAATTACAACATAATCCTAACCCTAAGCCTAAACCCTAAACTTAACTCTAAATCTGACCCTAAACCTAACCCTAACCTAATCCTAAATTCTAAACCTCACCCTAACCCTAACCCTAAACCTATTCCAAACGTTAACCTTACATCTACCCTTATCCAAACGGTACCCTAAAGCTAACACTAACCCTAACCCAAAACCCTAAAACTAAACTTAACTCTAACCCAACCCTAACCACATCCCTAAACAAAACCCTAACACTAACTCTAACACTAACTCTAATGCTAACAATAACCCTAACCCTAACTCGAACCCTAAAACTAATTCTAAACTTTAATCTTACCCCTAAACTTAACCCTAACCTTAAGCCTAACCAAAATTGAAACAAAACCCTAATCCTAACCCAAACCCTGCCCTAACCCTAAAACTAAACTTAACACTTACTCTAACCCTAGAACTAAATCCAAATTGTAATCTTACTGCTAACCCTAACTCGAACCCTAACCCTAAGCCTTACCATAACCCTAAACATAACCTTAATTCTAACCCTAACCGTAATCCTAACCGTATCCCTAACTCTAACCCTAAATCATAATTCTAACCCTAACTTTGATCTTAACTCTAAACCTAAATTCTAACCCTAACCCTCAACCCAAATTTAAACTTTAATCTTACTGCTAACCCTTACCCTAACCCTTACAGTGACCTTAAACCTAACGCTAAACCTATCATTTATACTACTGTGAACTTTAACCCTAAATTTAACCCTAATCCTGACCCTAAAATGAAACCTAATCATAACAATAACCCAAAAACCTAACTCTAACCCTAACCATAAGCCTAACCCTAACTCCTACCTTATTCCTAACCCCAACCTAAACTCTAACCCAAATCTTGAAAAAAAACTAACTGTAACCCTAACTCTAAAGCTAAACCTAAATCCAAACTTAAACTTACCCCAAACAATAACATTACCCCTAACTCTAACCTTAACCATAAACCTGAAACCTAACCCTAATTTTAACCCTAACTCTAACTCTATCCTAAACCTAACTCTGCCCTAGCCCTAACCCTAAACATAAACATAAACATAAATTTTAATCTTAATGCGAAACCTAATCCTAACCCTAACACTAACACTAACCTTAACCTAACCCTAACCTGAACCCTAACTATAACCTAACCTTACCCCTAGTCTAACACTAATCTTAACCTTTATTCTAACTCTAACCCTTTTTTAAACCAAATTCTGACCTAATGCTTACTCTAACCCTAACATTAACCTATCCTAAATCTAAATCCAGACTTTAATATTATCTAACCCTAACCCAAAACCTAACCATGATTCTTACTTTAAACCTAAACTAAACCCTAAAAGTAACTCTAATTTTAACACTAACCCTAAACCCTAACCCTAATCCTAAGCCTACCCTAAACCTAACCCTAACTCTAAGCCTAAACCCTAAACCTAAAACTTACCCTAAACTGAACCCTAACCCGAAACCTATTCCAAACTTTAATCTTACTTGTACCCTATCCCAAATGCAAACCCTAAACCTGACCCTAATCCTAACCCAAACCTCTACTGTAACCCTAACCCTAAACCCTAACACTAACTCAATCCCTAACTCTAACCGTAATCATAAACCTAACCCTAAATCTAATTCTAAATACTAAGTTTAACCCTCACACTACCTAACCTTAACCCTAACCCTAACACTAACCATCACCATAACACTAACCAGAACCCTAAAACTAATTATATTTCTAAACTTAACCCTAACCCCACCTTACCATAACCCTAACCCTAAAAATAAACTTAAAACTAAACTTTAATTTTAATGTTAACCAAAACCCTAACCATAATCCTACATTAAGCTTACATCTAACACTAACCCTTATCCTAAACCAAACTCTAACCATAACCTTAACCCTAACCATAACACTAATCTTAACTTTAAATCTAAATGCAAACTTTATTCTTATCCTAAACCTAACCCAAAACTTTTCCCTAACCCTAACTTTAACCCTAACCATAATCCCTAACTTTAACTCTATTCTTAAACTTAATCCTAAACCCTAACCCTAATTCTAATCATAACTCTAAACCTAACGCTAAACTATGCCTAATCGTTAACCCTAACATTAGCCATATACTAAACCTAACCCAAAACCTATAACATACTTTAATCTTACTTCCCACACTAACCTTATCCTAACCCTGAATCTAACCCTAAGCCTAACTCTAGCCCTAACCCTAACTTTTATCCTAAAACTAAAACCAAACAATAATTTTAGTCCTAATCCTAACCCTGTGGATAATGGTAACCCTAACACTATCCCTAAACTTAATTCTAAACTCTAACCCTTACACTAACAGTAAACCATAACTCTAATCATAACCCTATATCTGACATGAAACTCTAACCCTAATCTTAACCCTAACCCTAACTCTAACCCTCAACCTAACCATAACCATAATCCTAAAAATAAAACTAAGATCAAAATTTAATCTCACTGCTAACCCTAACCCTAACACTAACACTAACACTAACCCTAAACCCTGAACCTAAATGTAAGCCTAACCCTAACCCTAACACAAACACTAACCTTAAACATAAATCTAAACTTTAATCTTAATCCTAACCCTAATCCTAACCCTAACCTAAACCATAATCCTCTTTCTAACCCTTACCCTAACCTTAAACGAAACCTTAACCCTAAATCGTTATGCTAATGCTAACCCTAATCATAAACCTAACCCGAAACTCTAACCTTAACCCTAAACCCAAATTAAAACTTTAATTTTATCTCTAACCCTTACTTTAACACTAACAGTATACTAAAACTAACTCTAAACCTACCACTTATCCTAATGTGAATTTAATTCAACTTTAACCTGAATCCTAACCCTAAATCTAAACCTAACAGTAACCACAATCTGAAAACCTAACTCTAACCCTAACCCTAAGCTTAATCTTAATTCTAACACTATCCTTAACCCTAACCCAAACTTTAATCTTAACCCCAAACCTAACCCTAACAGTAACCCTAACCCTAATGCTAAACCTAGTCAAAAATTTAATCTTACTACTAACCCTAACACTAGACCTAATCTTAACACTAACCCTAACCCTAAATCTAAATGCAAACTTAATTCTTATCCTAACCCTAACTGAAAACCTATCCCTAACACTAATCCTAATCCTAATCCTAAACCCTAATCCTAACTGTACCCCTAAACCTAACCCTAACTCTATGTCTAAACCCTAACCCTAAGCCTATCCCTAAGCCTAACTTGAACTCTAATCCTAAATTCAAAACCTAAACCTAAACCTAACCCTAACCATAACTCAAACCATAACCCTAACTAATCATAAACCTAAACCTAATCCTAACACTAAACCTAACACTAACCCTAACCCTACCCTTACCCTAATCCTAACCATAACCCTAACCTTAATACTAACGCTAATTCTAAAACTAACCCTAACCCTAAACCATAAACCTAACCTTAACCTTAACCCTAACTCTAACGCTTACCTAACCCTAAACCTAAAACCAAACTTAAAACTAAATCCTAATGCTAACCCTAACCCTAAATTTAAGCCTAAACTTGAAATTGAAACCTAACCCTAATCCTAACCTAACCCTAATCCTACCTTAACCCTAACTCTAACCCTAACACTAAACCTAAATCCAAACTTTATTCTTACTCTTAACCCTAACCTTAACCATAACCCTAAATCTAATCCTAAAACTAAAGCTTAAAACTAAATCTAACCCTAAAACAAACCCTAATGCTAACTGTAAACCTAAATCCAAACTTCAATCTTATTCCTAATCCTAACCCTAACCCTAACCCAAACCTAAACCCTAAACTCGAAAACTAACCATAATTTTAACCATAATTCTAAACCGACCCTAACCCTAAATATAACCCTAAACCTAACCATAACGTAAATCCAAACTTTAATCTTACAGCTAATTCTAAAGCTAAACTAACCCTAACCCTAACCCTAAACCCAAACCCTACTCTACCTAACACTAATTATAAATCTAAACTTTAATCTTCATGCTAACCCTATCCCTAACACTAATACTAACACTAAACTTACCACTAAACTTAATCCTGACACTAACCCTAACCCTAACATTAACCATAAACCTAACCCTAAGTCTAACTATACTCTTAACCCTAATTCTGACCCTAACCTTAAGCCTCAATTGAACTGTGACCCCATCCATAACCCTAATCCTAAAACTAATCCTAATCCTAAATCTAAATACAAACTTTAATCACATCCAAACACTAACCCAATCCATAACACTAACCTTAACATTAACTTTAAAGCTAAACCTTAACCATTACTCTAATCCTAACTCTAACCCTAAAACCTAATCCTAAACCTTACCCAAAGCCTAAACCTTAACCCTAATCCTAAACCTAACTCTAATCCTAACACAATACCCTTACACTAGCCCTAACCCTAACCCTAAATGCAACCCTAAACCTAAACCTATTCCTAAGCCAAATCCAAACCCTAACCCTACATCCTAACCCTAATCCTAACCCTAACTCTAACCATAACCATAACCATAACCCTAACACTAACCCTGATGATAAACCTAAATTCAAATTTAATCTTTTCCAAAAATAAGCCTAACCCTAACCCTAACCCTAACCTTAACCCTATTCCTAATGCTAAACCATAAACCTAAACCTAAAACTAATCCAAATGCTAACCAAAACCCTAATCCTACACCTTAACACTAACCCTAACCCTAACCCTTACCCTAAACTTACCTTAACGCTTACCCTAACCCTAACCCTAAGTCATAAGCCTAACCCTAACCCTAAGGCTAACCCTAAACTAAATCATAACTCTAACCCTAAAGAAAAATTTAAATTTTAATCTTACTCCAAACACTTTTTCTAACCCTAACACTAACACTAAATTTATGGCTAAATCTACCAGTTATCCTAATGTGAACTTGAAGCCTAAAATTAACCCTAATCCTAAGACTAACCCTAAACATAAACCTAAATCAAACACTAACTCTAAACCTACCCTAATCCTAAACTTATTTCTAACCCTAACCCTATTTTTAACCCTAACCTTAATACTAACACTAACCCTAACCTAACCCTAACACTAAGGCTAAAACTAAATCCAAACTTTAATCTTACTCCTAACCCTAATGCTAACCCTAACCCTAACCCTAACACTAAACCCAAAACCTAACCCTAGTTTTAACCTTACCCTATCCCTACCCTACACCGAAACCTAACCCTGACCCTAACACTAACCCTAAACCTAACCCTAAAACTAAATCAACTTTTAATCTTAGAGCTAACCCTAACTATAACACTAATACTAACCCTAAACCTAAGCATACATCTACACTTTAATCTTAATGCTAACTATAACTGTAACCCTACCCTAGCAATAACCCTAAACCTAACTCTAATCCTAAACCTAACCCTAATACTAATGCTAAATTCTAAATTTAACTGTCGCCCTATATTCTAACCTAAAACTATCCTTGACCCTAATGTTAACCTTAACCCTAAGCATAACCCTAACCATAACCCTAAAACTAACCATAACCCTAAACCTAACCCTAAATCTAAACCTAAACTGCAACCTAACCCAAACCTTAACCATAACCATAACCCTAAAACTAAACCTAAATCAAAAATTTAATCTTACTGTTAACCCTAACCCTAACCCTAATCCTAACACTCACCCTAAACCCTAAACCTAAATCAACACTTAACCGGAACCCTAATTTTAACCTTAAACATAAATATAAACTTTAATCTTAATCCTAACCTGAACCGTAACTCTAACCCTAACACTTTTCTAAACCCTAATTCTAATAATAACCCTAATCCTAAGAATTAACATAACCCTAATCCTAAAACTATTCCAAACTTAAATGTTACTTCTAACCCTAACAAAACCTTAACCCAAAACCTAACCCTAACACTAACCCAAATCCTTAACACTAACCCAAAACTAATTCAACTGTAAACCAAACCCTAAACCAAACTCTAACCCTAAGCTTAAGCCTAAAAACTGAAACTAAATCGAAACTTTAATCTTTCTCCTAACCCTAACCCTAACCCAAACCCAAACCCTTAACCCTAGTCCTAACCTAACACTAATCCTAAATGTACCGCTAAACCTAATCCTAACGTTAAATTCTAACACTAACCCGAAACCCTAACCATAACCATAATCCTAAAACTAACTCTAACCCTAAATCTCCTAAATTTAACCCATACTCTACAACCGAACCCAAACCAAAACTTCACCCGAAACCTAAACCTAACCCTAACCATAACCCTAATGACAACCATAAATATAAACATATCCCTAAACATAACCCTATACTTACCTCAACCCTGAACATAACCCTATGCCTAAACTTAATTCTAACCCAAACCCTTATCCTAAAACTAAATCCAAACTTGAATTTTACTCCTAACACAAAACCTATCTTTAACCATAAACTCACTCTAACCATAACCCTAATTCTAAATCCTAACACTAACCCTACTTTAAACCACAACATTTATCTTAACACTAATGCTGCCACTAAACACTAACGCTAATCTTAACCCTATCTCTCACCTTAACCCTAAAAAAAAATCCTACTGGTATCCCTCACCCTCATCCTAACCCTAACCCTAACCTTAAACCTAACCCTAACCCTAACCCTAATCCTAAACCTAAATATAAATCTAAACTTGTATCTTAATGCTAAGCGCAACCCTGAACATAACCCTAACATTAACATTACCCCTAACCCTAAACTTCACCCTAACCTTATCCTAACCCTAACTTAACCCTAACCCTAAACCCTAAACCAACACTAACCAAAACCCTAACCCTAAACTTAACCCTACACCCTAAACCAGGCCCAAACCCTAAGCATAAACCTAACCCTAACCCATATAATAAACTTAATCCAAAATTTAACCTTACTCCCAATCATAAACCTAATCCTAACCCTAACCCTAACCTTACCCTAACCCTAACCTTAATTTTAAAGGTAAACCCAAACCCTTACGCTAACCCTAAACATAAGCCTAAATTTAAACTTGAAACCTAACAGTAATCCTAACCCTAACCCTAACCCTACCCTAACACTAACCCTACCCTAACACAAACCCTATTCTAAACCTAAATCCAAACGTTAATTTTACTGCTAACCCTAATCCTAATCCTAAACCAAACCATAACCCAAACTCTAAACCATAACCCTTAACTGAACCCTAACCCTAACCCTAACCCTAACCCTAACCCCGAACCTAAATTCAAACTTTAATTTCACTGCTAACAATAACCATAAACATAACCCTAACCCCAACCCTAAACCCTAACCTTAAACCTAACACTAACACTAACCATAAACCTAAACATAAATCTAAATTTTAATCTTAATGCTAACCCTAACCCTGACCATAACCCTAACACTAACCTTACCCCTAACCCTAATTCTATCATCAACCCTAACCCTAAACCCTAAACCTAACCCTAACTATAACTTTAACTCTAACCCTACACAAATGTTAACCATAACCCTAAGCCTAACACTATTCCTAATTCTAACCCAAACCCTAACGCTAATCTTAACCCTACATTCTAAACCTAAAGCTACCCTAACCATAAACCTAACCCTACCCATAGGATAAACCTAAATCAAAATTTTAATCTTACTCCAAATCATAAGCCTAACACTAACCCTAAACCTGTTCCAAAGCTAAACCCTAACCCTAATCATAAACCTAACCCAAAAGCTAACCGTAACCCTAACACTAAACCCTAACCCTAACCCTAACCCTAATTCTAACCCTGAACCTAAGTTTAACCCTCACCATACACCCTACCCTAACCCTAAACTAAAACCTAACCATGACTCTAAACCTAACTCTAAAAATAACCCTAACTCTAACCATAACCATACAACCAATCATAATCCTCAACCTAACCCTAACCTTAAACCTAAAGCTAAGCCTAGTTCTAACTTAACCCTAACCCTAAATGTAACCCTGAGCCTCACAGTAATTCTAACCATAACCCTTATTTTAAACCTAAATGCAAACTTAAATCTTACTCCTAACACTAACCCTATTAATAACCATAACCCTAACCCTAACCCTAACCCTAACAATATTCCTAACCCTAATGTTAGCACTAACCCTAACCCTAATCCTAACACTAAAACCTACCTCTAAACTTTAAACTAACCCATATGCTAAACCTAACCCTTACCCCAAACCCTAACCATAACCTTAACCCTAACCCAAACACTAAACCTAGATCCAAAGTTCAATCTTACATTTAACCCTAAACCAAAACCAAAAATTAACACTAAACCTAACGCTAAACCTACCTCTTATTCTAACCTGAAAACAAACCCTAACCGTAACCCTAGCATTAACCCTTACCCTAACCCTAACCCTAATCCTAAATCATAACACTAACCCTAACCCTAAACCTAACTCTAAACCTAAATCCTAACCCTAAACCAAAACCCAAATTTAAACTTTAAACTTACTCATAACCCTAACCCTAATCCTAACCCTAACCCTACCCTCAGCCTAATCCTAAACCTAAATCCAAACTTTAATCTTACTCCTAACCCTAACCCTAAGCCTAAGCCTAAACTTGAAACCTAACCCTAAACTTACCCTAATCCTAACCCTACTCAACCCTAACCCTAACCCTAACACTAACCCTAAACCTAAAACTGAATCCATTTTTTAATCTTACTGCTATCCTGAACCTTCACCCTAACTAATGCTAACACTAAACCCTATACCTCAACCTAACCCTAACCCTAACAATAAACATAATGCTAAACTTTAATCTTAAAGCTAACCCTAATCCTAACGCTGACCCTAGCATTAACCTAACCATAACCCTACACCTAATCCTATAGAAACTCTAACTCTAATTCTATCCCTAATCCTAATCCTAACCTTTAACACTAACCCAAACCCTAACCCTGACCCTAGTCCTAATCCTAAACCTAAACATAAATCCAAACTTTAATCTTACTCCTAACCCTTACTCTAACCCTAAACTTAACCCTTAACCAAACACTAAACGTAACCCTAACACAAACACAAACCATAACTCTAACCCTAAGCCTAAAACTAACCCTAACCGTAACTGTAAACTCTCATTGAATCCAAACTCCACCCTAACCCTAACGTTAACACTAACCCTAATCATGAACCCTAACCTTAACCCTAACTCTAACCCTTAACCTTAACCATAAACCTTACACTAACTCTAACCCTAACCTTAACATTATTCTTAAATTAACCATAACACAGGCCGTAACCCTAAAACTAACTCACATGCTAACTGTAAACTTTACCCTAACTCCATCCCTAATCCTAACCCTAAACCTACTCTACCCTAAAACTAACCCTAACACTAACCCTAAGCCTAAAGCCTAACCCTAATCCTAACACTAAACCTAAATTTTGACTTTGATCGTACTCCAAAACCTAAATCTAACCCTTACCCTAACCGTAACTCTAACCCTAAATCAAACCATAAACCTAATCCTATATAAATCCAAACTTTAATCTTACAGCTAACTCTAAAGCTAACACTACCCTAATCCTAACCCTAAACCCAAACCCTACTCTAATCCTAACACTAATTATAAATCTAAACTTTAATCTTCATGCTAACCCTATCCCTAAACCTAACACTAACACTAAACTTACCCTTAACCCTAATCCTAACACTAACCCTAAACCTAACACAAACCATAATCTTAACCCTAAGTCTAACTATACTCTTGGCCCTAATTACAACCCTAACCTTAAGCCTCAGTTGAACTCTGACACCATCCCTAATCCAAACCCTAAGACTAACCCTAATCACAAATCTAAATACAAATTTTAATCGTATCCAAACACTAACCCAATCTATGACACTAACCTTAACTTTAACCCTAAACCTAAATCCTAACTATTAGTCTAATCCTAACTCTAACCCTAAACCCTAACCCTAAACCTTACCCAAACTTAAAACCTAACCCTAACTGTAAGCCTAAACCTTAACCCTAACCCTAACCCTAATCCTTACCCTAACCCTAAACCCATTCCAAACTTTAATCTTACTTCAACCCTAACCCAAACCCTAAAACTAAACCTAACACTAACCCTGACCAAATACCCTAACACTAACCCTAACCTTAACCCCACCCTAAACCTAATCCTAAATCAAACTCTAACCATAAACCTAAATTCAAACTTTAATCTTTCTCCTAACTCTTACCCTAACCCTAACACTAACACTAAACTGAACGCTAAACCTACCACTTATCCTAAAGTGATTTTTAACACTAACATTAACCCAAATCCTAACCCTAACTCTACCCCTAACCCTATACCCTAATCCTGACCCTAATTCTAAACGTAATCGTAACCCAAATGCTAACCCTAATGCTAAACCTAACCTAACCCTAATCCTAACCCTAACCCTAAACTTAAACCTATTCCTAACCCGAACCCAAACACTAACTCTACACACTAAGTCCAACCCTAACCCTAACCCTAACCATAACCATAACCCTAAACCTAAACCTAACACAGATGATAAACCTAATTCCAAACTTTAATCTTACTCCAAAAATAAGCCTAACTTTAACCCTAACTCTAACCTTAACCCTGTTCCTAAAACTAAACCATAAACCTAACCTTAAAACTAATCCAAACGCTAACCCTAACCCTAACCATAAACCTTAATACTAACCCTAACCCTAACCCTAACTCTAACCACAAACTGAACCCTGGCTCTCACCCTAAATCCTGAGTTTAACTTTCAAACTACGCCCTAACTCTAAAACTAAACTTAACCCTACCCTAACCCTAAACTTAGCCATAACCCTAACCCTAACCCTAACCCTAACCATAGCCTTAAACATAACACTAACCCTAAACTTAACCATAAACTGCCCAAACCTTAACCCTTACCCTAAACTTACCCTAACGCTAACCCTAACCTTAAGTCATAACCCTAACCCTAACCCTAAACCTAACCCTAAACTAAATCATAGCCCTAACCCTAAAAAAAAAATTTAAATTTTAATCTTATTCCTAACACTTACCCTAACCCTAACACTAACACTAAACCTATGGCTAAATAGACCAATTATCCTAATGTGAACTTTAAGCCTAACTTTAACCCTAATCCTAACACTAACCCTAACCATAAACCTAAATTGAACCCTAAACCTACATCTAACCTTAACCCTAAACCTAATACTAACCCTAACCCTTAACCTTAATTCTAACCCTAATCCTAAACATACCTCTAAACCTAATACTAATGCTAAATTCTAACCCAAACCCTAAACCTAACTCAAACGCTAATTCTAACCCTAACCCTAAACCCTAACCCTAACCGTAACCTTAACCTATGCCTAACCCTAATTCTAACCCAAACACTTATCCTAAAACTAAATCCAAACTTTAATTTTCCTCCTAACACTAAGTCTATCTTTAACCATAACCTCCCTCTAACCATAACCCTAATTCTAAACCCTAACACTAACCCTACTTTAAACCATAACCTTTATCCTAACACTAAACCTGCCACTAAAGACTAACCTTAATCTTAACCCTATCTCTCACCCTAACCCTAAAAAAAATTGTAACCATAATCCTAACCCTACCCTAACCATAAATTTAACCTAACTCTAACATTAACCCTAACAATAAACCTGACCCTAAACCCTACCCTAACCCAAACACTAAACTGAAACCTTAATTTAAACTTGAAACCTAACTGTAATCCTAACCCTAACACTAACCTTAAACTTAACCTTTATTCTAACCTAAATCTAACCATAAACCTAACTTGAACACTAACCCTAATCTAATACTAACCCTAATTCTAAACCTAAATCCAAACTTTAATTTTACTGCTAACACTAACCCTAACCCTAACCCGAATAATAATCCAAACCCTAAAAAATAACCCTTAACCTAACCGTAACCCTAACCGTAACCCTAAATCTAATCCTAACCCTAAACCTAAATCCAAACTTTAATTTTGCTGCTAATTATAACCGTAAACATCATCCAAATCCTAACCATAACCCTAACCCTAACCCTAAACCCTAACCCTAACCCTAACCCTAACACTAACCTAAACCTAACCCTCACTTTAATGCTAACCATAACCCTGAACCTATCCCTAAATCTAACTCTAAGCCTAACCCTAAACCTTACCCTAACACTAACTCCTAACCCTAACCCTAACCCTAAAACTAAACCTAACACTAAACATAAATTCAAAATTTAATCTTACTCCTAACTCTAACCCTCACCCTAATTCTAACCTAAATCTAACCGTAAACCTAACTTAAACCCTAACTCTAATGCTAACCCTATCTCTAACCCTAACCCAAAAACTGACCCTAACCCAAAACCTAAGCCTAATTCTAACCCTAAACCTAATATTAAACCAAACCATAACCCTACCATAACTTTAACACTAACCCTAACCTAAGAATAACCTGAACTTCTAACCCTAAACCTATCCTTAACCCTAACTGTAACCCTAATTGTAACAGTGACCCTAATCCTAAATCTAACTCTAACCCTAAAGCTAATACTACATCCAACCTTAATCCTTACTCTACCTTACACCTAATATTAAATGTAACACTAACATTACACCTAAACCTAAACCTAACTGTAACCCTAACCCTAAACCTAACTTTAATCCTTACCTACTCTAACCCTATCTTTAACTCTAAACCTAATCCTCACCCTAACCCTAAACCTAACCCTAAATCTAACCCTAACCCTAAACTTTAACTTTTACGTTAACCCAAAACCTAACCCTACCCCTAACACTAATACTAAGTCTAAACAAACATTTACTCTACCCTCAACCTGACCATAATCCTAACCGTAACTCTAACCTTAAAGCTAAAGCTAAATCTAATGCTAAGCATTACTCTACCCTAACCCTAAAATTAACCCTGACCCTAAGCCTAACTGAAAACCTCTCTATCGCAAATCCAAAAGTTAAGTCTAACCTTAACCTGATCTCTAAACCTAATACTAACCCTCACTGTAACTCTAACCCTAACCCTAAACACTAAATATAAGCCTAACCCCAAACCTAACCCGAACCCTAACACTACCCCTGTTTCTCACCCTAAACCTAGATCTAAAGATAACTCTAAAGCGAATAGAAAATCTAACTCTAAATTTTACTGCACCCTAACATTAACATTAACCCTAACCCTAACATTAACCGTAACCGTAAAATTAACCCTAATCCTAATCCCAACCCTAAATCTAACCTTAACAGAAACATTAACAACAAACCTAACTCTCACCCTACTTCTAAAACTAACCCTAACAATAAAACAATCAGCAACCCTAACACTAATGCTTACACTAACACTACTTATACACATAACCCTAACCCTAAAGTTAACACAAACCCTAACCCTAACCCTAAGCATAATCTTATCCCTAACTCTAACTCTAACTCTAACTCTAACTCTAACTAACTCTAACTCTAACTCTATTCCTAACCCTAAACCATAACCCTAACCCTAACACTAACCCTAAACCTAAGCCTAAAACTAAATCTAACATAAACAAAACCCTAAATCCACACTATCTCTAAACCCTAACACTAATGGTAACCCTCACCATAACCATAACCCTTACCCTAACCGTAAAGCTAATACTAAATCAACCCTAATCCTTACTCTATCCTAAGCATAACATTAACCCTAACCAAAACACTAACACTAAATATAACCCTAACCCTACCATAAACATCACCCTAAACTCTAACCCTAAACATAACCATAACTATAATCCTAACCCTAACCCTTAACCTAACCTTAACATTAACCCTAACCAAAAAACCAAAGCCTAAACTAAAATCTAACCCTAACCCTAACACTAAATATAAACCTAATCATACAGCTAATACTAAATCTCACCCTTACCCTTACTCTACCTGAAACCTAAAATTAACCGCAGTGCTAACGTTAACCATAACTCTAATAACACTAATTCTGAATTTAAACCTAACTAAAGTTTATACTAAATCTAACCATGAGCAGTAGACTACACTAAATCTATCATTAAGACTAAACATAACATTGACCCTAAAACTAATGTTAACACTAATTTTAAAGCTAAATCCTAACCTTAAGCCTAATCCCAACACTGTCCAGTACATGGGAAGAAAGAACTATATTAAACTGCATCCACGCTTGCGGCGTGGCGGTGTCTCAATTCAAAGCTATTTTTCCAAGCAGTTTTGCCTATATATAGACTCCAAATGTATGATGAAACGGACTGAGATCCCAGCATTAATACTCTCAGAGTGTTTCAGAGCATTGAAAAATTTGAACTTTTACATACATTCCGCTATGTGTTAATGCTTCTATGGAATGGTGTTTATGATATGAAGCAAAACAATCACGTATTCAACACATAGATTTCTCCTTGCATTCCCCTGGATGCTACAAGAATGATCCAGTGGCTTCTGTTAATTTTGGCCAAGAAACACTGTACACTGGAACTGGCGAAGAGGTGCTATTCTAGCTACAGGAAAGCAGTCATGGCACCCGTATGTGTTCACACCATCTAAGCAGGTATTTTTGCTTGAGAATCTGGATCTCTAAATACAATGGCTCCCGCGTACATGATACTGAAATCTGGGTGTTAGATGTAAGACTGCTGCTGTAATACCCTATGCTCAAGTACATGGAGACAAAGCTCCTTCTCAAATCAAAACGCAGTTAATGACTCTACACTTCCTGTACATTGCGTGCTGCCCGAGGCTCCACAGGACACACTGATACTAGCATTGAGTTGTTACCTGCGCTTCAGGCTTACTCAAGGCAGGTATTCAAAAACCCGTTTCCTCGACATGCAAAGCGATCTTTCTCGAACTTTAATAGCGTTTTATGTACAGTGCATGGGAAGAAAGAACTACAGTATTGAACAGCATCCACTCCTGTTTATGACGCTTGGTCAAGATGTCTTCAGTGCTCACGCTCCCTTCCAACAGAGGGCAGCCAGTTCCCGCTTTGTACGAATTTCCGCTGCGACAAGTGTCAGCAGTCAGTAATCGCATTCCTTCTTTGCTGATGTGAGATGAGTCCCAGAAGCTTACACATAGACAACGTTAAATTTCCTCCCTCTAAGCTCAATATGGAAGGCAAATCTGATGATGGATGATCACAAGGCATGGATGATGCATTTGGAAACAGAAGCTTGTAGAATGCAAGTGGCTCCATTCAACGCCATTGCCTGAAGCTTTGATCCTCACACACATCTAACCTCCTGTTCAACATGATGGCATCCCAGCAAGGTGTTAGGCAGCGTGTCAGGGGCTCTGAAGTAACATCTGTGAAAGTCGCTTCCAATGTTTACAGGGTTCCAAATCATATGACTCTTGATCTATGGAAGGCCTCTCTGAGGACGCAGATTACAAGCACATCCTCACCCAAAACATTCTCATCACATTCGCCTGGGACGCTACAAGGAAGATGTAGGGGATGCTCTTTATTTTCGGCCTGGGAACATTCTACAGTACACCTACTCAACACTCACTGCTCTAAGCTACAGGACAGCAGTCATTGTACTAGTTTCTCTTCTAGTATTGTATGGAGATGCACAGCTCTCTAAGGAGTATTGCTGCGCTCTCTGTAGTGCTGAACACAGGGAGCGAAGAAAGATCAACCGTCGCGTCAGCATGGGTTTTCTATTCCCTGTGGTCAAGAACAGGGGAGCGCAGAGTGCTCCAAAGAAACGTATTCCACGTAAACACTGTAACACTTTCGTCTACATAGTCTGAGTGCTCCCTTAGACTGCAGCGGTACCCTGTTAACACCATTGAATCAATAACTGCATTTCGGGCTTACCAAACATACGTATTCACTAACAAGATTTCTTGAAGTATGACGCAGACGTTCTCTGACCTTTATAGTGTTTTATGTCCTTTTCGAGGGAAGAAATGAAATACATTCCTGAAACACCATCCCAACTCATTTTTCACAGGCGTTTGAGTCCTCGTCAACATCGAGACTACCTTCCGAGCCACAGCAAGCGATTCCTGCTTTGTGTGAATTTCTACGAGAAAAACTGTTGGTTTTTGCTAATTGCTTTCACAGTTGGGAGATGTAATGAGAGCCCAAGGTTGCTTACATGCTGCCGATGTCAAGTCACTTCGTAGAGCAATAGGGAAGGCAGACCTGACGGTAAATTTTCACGTGGCGTATACGACGCTTTTGCTGTACCTGTAAGGAGGAGAAGCTTGCAGCGTGGTGGTGTCTCAATTCAAAGCTATTGTTCCAAGAAGTTTTGCCTATAGACTCCAAATGTATGACGAAACTTACTGAGATCCCAGCATTAATCCTCTAACCGTGTGTCAGCACTCTTGCTACCCTAACCCTAACCCTAACCCTAAGTCAGTCTTAACTCTTAGCCTAATGCTAACTATAACCTTAACCTTAATGCTAACCGTAACCCTAACCTTAACTCTAACCTTAAGCCTAACCTTAATCTTAAACCAACCCTAACGCTAATCCTAGCGCTAACCAGAATTTTATTCCTAACCCTAATGCTAACTATAACCCTAACCTTAACGCTTACCATAACACTACCTAATGCTACCCCTAAAACTATTTACCCTAACGCTAATGCTAACGCTAACCATACCTCTTAACTTTATTCTAAACCTAACCTTAACCCTACCCTAACCATATGCTAACCCTAACGCTAACACTAACCCTAACTCAAACACTAACCGCAACCCTAATGCTAAAGCTAAATCTCACCCTAACCTTATCCTAAACTTAACCCTAACCCTAAACCTAAACTTAACCCTAACATTAACCCTAAAGCTAACGCTTACCCTAACCCTAACAATAATCCTAACTATGACACTTAACCTAAACTTGAACGTAACACTAGCCCTAACCCTTACCTTAACACTAAGGCTAACTATAATCTAATAGTTTATATTAGTGCCTCTATAATAGATGCCCTATATGTTGTTTTCTTGCCAAGTAGAATAATGGAAAGTCATTGTGTATATCTTGTATTGTATCAGGCAGAGTGATGAGAAATCTTTCTGCTGAGGATGTACTTGTAATCTGTGCCCTCAGCAGTGCCCTTCCATAATTCAACAGTGAATGTGTTTTGGAATGCATATGAAAACGGAAACCATCTCCCAAAGATGTTTCTGTTGACATACTGACACACTGGTAGAGCCAAAAACCTGGAATCCACATATGCTCAGTCAGGAAGTTAGATCACACTGAAGAAAAAGGTTGTAGTAGTGGCTTTGCTTTGAGACGTTCCTATATTGCCAGATTCTGATTTGTAGTGGTGCTCTTAATGCAACCTATATGCCAAGTGATACATAGATAAAATAAAATACTGAATTATTCTTCTAAGAAAAGATTTGGCATATGTAGTATGTGAAAACACCTTGGACTGTTTCAAAATCTACAAGCTGTGAAAGAGTTATAGAAAACTGGAAGTTTTCAGGGTTTAAACTGGAATAAAGTAGGTTCTAGCTGCCATAATTTGAAAGGGAGTGAATATCCTGAAGAGATCACAAATCATTGTGACAAACAATGTGATATGTTGTTTCACTACCGTGGTTCATTGTTTGTCATGAAGAAGACATTAAAAACTCTAAACACTATAGAAAATCTGCCGCACGGACGAAGGAAACATGTTTTTGAATACCTGTGTTCTGTAATCCAGAAGTCCTTTCAACGATTCAGTGTTTGCATTGGTGTATACTGGGAAGTCTTAGGCAGCACTGAAACAATGTAGAGGAAGGGATTATAGTTCTTGCCTGTAATACTTGTAATGCATTTTGATATGAGCAAGCACATATCCCAGTATTCTTGATTGGAGTGCAGTTCCAACACTGTCTGATTCAAATGTAACTCTGTGTAATATGGAACCAGTTTTTAGTACCAAAGAACTGTAGGGAAAGATTCTTTAGTGATTGATGATCTTGAACTAACCATCTTCATAGATTATCTCAGTAGGGACTAATACAGTGGCAGCTACCTAGTAGTTTATATTCCTGGCTCTATACAGCTGCCCTATACATTGTTTCTTGGCCAAGCAGAATGGAAAACCTCTGTGCCTAACTTATAGGGTATCAGGCCTATGTGATGAGAAATCTTTCAGCTGAGGATGTGCTTGTAATCTGTGTTCTCAGCAGCACCCTTCCATATATTAACAGTAAATGTATTTTGGAGTACATATGGAAACTGAAACCATGTCCCAAAGATGTTTCTGCTGAGACACTGACACACTGGTGGAGCCTAAAAGCTGCAATCCAAATTTACTCAGTTAGGAAATTAGATCACTCTGAAGAAAAAGCTTATAGCACTGGCTTTGAATTGAGCCTTTTCCATCCTGCCTGATTCTCTTTCGTAACGGTGCTCTTAATGCAACCTATACACTTAGTGATAAATAGATAAAATAAAATGCTAAATTATTCTTCTAAGAAAAGACTTGACATCTG
Source organism: Rousettus madagascariensis (assembly GCA_028533395.1). Taxonomy (NCBI): domain Eukaryota; kingdom Metazoa; phylum Chordata; class Mammalia; order Chiroptera; family Pteropodidae; genus Rousettus; species Rousettus madagascariensis. The sequence continues at coordinate 81,956,657 of CM052782.1, read as the reverse complement.
TAGTATGTGAAGACACCTTGGGCTCTTCCAACATCTACAATGGTGAAAGAGTTTAGGGAAAACTGGCAATTTTCAAGGTTTAAATTTGTACAAAGTGCGTTCTGGCTGTCATAATTTGAAAGGGAGCATATATCCTCAATAGATCTTAAATTGTTGTGATAAACAATGTGGTATTTTTTTCAATACCATGGTTCATTACTTACCATGAAGAGGACACTGATAACTGTAAATTTAAGAGAAATTCTGCACCACATGTAAAGGAAACCTTTCTTAACACCTGTGTTCTATAATCCGGAAATCCAGAAAACAATTAATTGCTAGTATTGGTGTATGATATTAAGTATAAGGCATCACACTATCGATTTGGACAAGTTATTAAGTTCTTACCTGTAATGTGTGTAAAACATTTTTGATTGAGAAAGTTCTTGGTCACGGTATTCTTGAGTGGCATGAAGTTCTAGCACAGTCTGATACAAATGTAGCTCTGTTTATGATAAGACCAGTTTCAGTACTGAATAGCTGGTGCAAACAGTCTTTAGTGACCCATGCTCTCGTACTTACCATCTGCATAGTCTTCATGACAAGGTAGTAATACAGTACCATCTTCCTTGTAGTTCATTGTAGTGGCTTATTAAAGATTTCCTATACAATGTTTCTTTAAAGGCACAATGTCTTACATACTTGATGAGAAGTCCTTCTGGTGAGAATGTGCTTGTAAGTTGTGTACTGATCAGCACCCTTTCATAAATGTGCAGTATGTTTTGGAATGCAAATGAAAATTGAACCTGTCTCCCTACCATAACCATAATTCTAATGACAAAGTAAACCAAAGCCTAACCCTAACTCATTACCCTAATTCTAGCCCTAAAGCCTAACGTAACCCGAGGCTAATGCTAACCCTAAAATTAACACTAACCCTAACGCTGAAGAAAATTCTAATCCTAACCCTAAATCTAAGCTAATTCTAACCCTAAACCTAACCCAAATGCTAACTCTATCACTAACCATAAGCCTAACCCTAACCTAAATGCCACCCTAACACTAATCATAACGCTAACACTACCCTATTCTTAATCCTAACATTAAGTATAACCCCAACCCTAACCCTAATGCTAACCCTAACCCTAACCCCAACCTTAATTCTAACCCTAAACCTATCTCTAACTCTAAACCTAACATTCACCCAAAAGCTAAGGCTAACGCTAACGCTAACCCTATTCCTAAACTTAAACCAAACCCTAAACATAACACTAACTCTAACCCTAACCCTAATCCTAACCTATCCATAACCCTAAACATAATCCTAACCCTAACCCTAACCTTAATCCTAATGCTAATGCTAACACAAACTCTACTCCTAATCTGAATGTTAACCCTGAACCGAATCCTAACACTTATCCAAACCTAACACTAAACCTAAACCTAACTCTAACCCTAACACTAATGTTAATGCTAACCTGATTCCTTAACTTTACCCTAACCCTAACATTAACCCTAAACCTAACCCAAACATTAACCGTGACCCTAATGCTAACCCTAACCCTAACCCTAATTCTACCCTAACCCTAATCCCAACCTTAACTCTAACCCTAAAGCTAACATTAACTCTAACCCTAAATTTATCCCTAACTCTAAACCAAACATTAATCCGAAAGCTAACACTAACCCTAACCCTAACCCTAACCCTAACCCTAACCTTAACCCTAACCCAAAACCTAACCCTAACCATAATCCAATCTTAACCCTAACTCTAAGGCTAACTATAACCTTAATTTTAACACTAACAGGAACTCTAACCCTAACCTTAACCCTAGCCCAACATTAATCTTAACCCTAATGCTAACTATAACTTTAACCTAAACCTAATCTTAACTCTAATCCTAAATGCAACCCAAACCCTAACCCTTAAAGCAACCTTAACCCTAATCCTATCCCTAAAACTAACTCTAACCCTATCCCTAAAACTAACACTAACCCTAACCTTAACATTAACCCTAAAGCTAATATTAATGCTAATGCTAACTCTAACCCTATTCCTAAACTTAACCTTAATGCTAACCCTAACCCTAACCCTATCTGAACTATAACCTTAACATAACCCTAACACTAATCTCGTCCCTAAACTTAACCCTAATCCAAACAGTAACCCTACACCTAATTATATTTATGGGTAATCAATTACATACTGAATATAAAATGGTTTTGAAAACTAGCCTATGATTTTGACTTTCATTAAAACACATATATGCACATATATTCTTTATGCAACAATGTTTCAATGTCATAAATATTTTAATTTTAAAAAGAAAAAATATGAAAAACATGTAATGAAGAATAATATGAAAATTTGGCAAAAACAACCGTAACCTAAAATCTACCCAAACCTATACCTAACAGTAACCTTCACCCCTAACTCTATATAATCTGAACTTTAATCTTAACACTAGCCCTATCCATAAACTAAACCTAACACTAACCATACTTTTAACCCTAACCTTAATGCGCAAACTGTACCATGAACTTAACCCTAACTGTAAACCTATGTCCATCCTAACTCTATCATTAACTCTAAACTGAAACCTAACTTTAATCCTAATCCTATTTGTGGGTAGATTTTGAGTTATTGAATATAAAATAAATTTTTGAAATGTCTCATAATTTTGAACTTCATCAAAAGAGCAGAAGAGACAAAATTCTTTGTGCAACAAAGTTTCAAGGTCATGAAAATTTAAACTTTAAATAGAAAAAATACAAAATAAGATTTTAAATGTAAAATAATATGAAAACTTGGAAAATAACAACCTAACCCAAAAACATAACACTAACTCTAACCAAAACCTTAATTCAGGGTTAATTCAAACTTAACTCTGAACCAAAGCCTAACCCAAACACTATCAAAACACTTACCCTACTTGTAGGTAGATCAATTAGATACTGAAGATAAAATAAATTTGTGAAGACTGCCCTATGAATATGAATTTCATCAAAACAGCAAATATAGCCTATATTCTAATTCAACAATTTGAATTGTTAATAGAAAAAATACAAAATACATTGTAAATGAAGATTAATATAAATTTTGGCAAATAACAATTCTCACATCAACCCTGACTCTAACACTAACCCTAATCCTAACTCTAACCCTAATCTTAACACTAACCCTAACCCCAACCCAATTCTATCCCTACTTTAACCCTAACCCTAACTTTAACCCTAACCCAATCCCTAACTCTAACCTTAATGCTAATCCTAACCCTTACCCTAATCCTAACACTAATATTAACCCTAAAACTAATGCTAGAGATAATGCTAATCTTAATCCTAACTCTAACCCTAGCCTAACCCTAAACCCACCATACCCTAACCCTAACATAACCCTAACCCTAAAACACCCTAACCCTAATCCTAATGATAACTATAACCCTAACATTAATGCTAACCCTAACACTAACCCTAACCCTAACCCTAACTATAATCCTAACCTAATCCTAACCCTAACCTTAACGCTAACGCTTTAACCCTAAACCTACCCCTAACCCCAAAGCTAACCCTAATCCTAATCCTAATCCTCTCCCTAAACCTAACACTAAGTATAATCCTAACCTTAATGCTAACCCTAACACTACCCAATGCTAATCCTAACACTATCCAATGCTAACCCTAACACTAATGGTAAACCTAACATTAACCCTAACACTAACAATAATGCTAACACTACCCCTAATTTTAACTCTATCCCGAACTGTTTCAAAAACCCTAACCCTAACCCTAACATTAATCCTAAAACTAACAATTGATATCACTCTTTTCTTCCACATCAGTGGCAGATGCTACAACGCACACAGGGGTTCTTTTTCCCCCTAAGCCCAGTCCTTGCCAAGATACCTCTTAATAATCAATAGGATAGCATTATTTGTTACATCTGTCTTAACCAAAGAGTTTAGCTCAATTTCAATTGAACCATAGTAGAATATACCACCTTAAATTACAACAGTAGAAGTTTAGGACGTACCACCCCTAAAGATGCCACTTTGGTATATTGATTACTTTGAGCTGTAGGCACTTAGAAAACAGCAAATTCAGGGAGAAGTTTTTTCTGACATGCTCTTATCTACCTAAAGATAGATTTTTCAAAAGGAACTCAATTGTCATAGACCCTCTTTCCCTGGGAGCAAAGATTGATTCTTATCCCAGGAGAACAGACTAGAAGTGTACAGTGTAACGTAAATGTGGGACAGGCCGAGAGAAGTTTTAAAAGCAAGTCTTTATTGGAGAGCACTCCAGGGTGAGGTTCTCTGGTCCCAAGGAAAGGGGCCAGAGAAGTTGCATCCTGGGACGGGAGGGCGTAGTTTTTATAGGGTTATGTGGGGGTAGGGTATAGAATGGAGAATGTCAGTTGAGCTACCGGATTAGGGTGGTGGAGGATTAGGGCAGTGGTGCCCGAGCTTTAGGGTGAGCCCTTGTCCGGGATTCTGATGTTCAAGCTAGGATGCCTCCAGGCAAGCCCCCGCCTAACTGACATACAGGACACACAAACTTTGTCATAATCTATCATATCTTCCATTTACTCTTCCAAGAAACCACTTATCTTTACAAAAAGTTATTTACTCTAATAATAGGCTTATATCCCCTTTCCCTTTCACTATTAAGATAATATTTAATCCTGAATTTTAAAGCCACCTCTTTGAGTTCCTCATTTTTCCTAGGCATTTCCCATGTATACATAAAGTATACATGTTAACAAATTTATGGGGGGTTTTCTCTTGTTAATATTTTTTTTTTTTATTACACAGTTTCAGCTAAGAACTCAGAAGGATACAGGGAAAGTTACTTTTCCTTCATTACACAGCCATACTACTTAAAAGAGGGAGCCAATGCTAAAATTGATGAAGACTCAGAGAAAAGTGTACAGAAAATAATGTAAGAGAATAAATACAGTAATAATAATCTCAGCATAAGAACTGACTTTCCAGCTTTCTCAGCTATCAAAACATTAAGGGGTGAATTCCTCACAACTGTAAATTTTTAAAAGATACCAGTTGACAGGGTAATAAGAATATTACAAAAATCATTAATTAAATTATTATGATGACTAAATGAGTCTTTCACTTAATGTTTCGTTATGAAAATTTACTCTAGATTCTGTGGGTCAAGGTTTCCACTCTACTTCTTGGAATTAGTAACAATCCTTGGCCATGTTACCAAGCTCAAAAATCGAGTTCCTGATGAAAGAGACCAGGCTTTGTGCCACATTTCTTAGTGCCACACTACCTTTCATATCAGGAAAAGGCTGGGCGCTATAGGTTACCATCACCTTTCGATAATATGCAAAATGCTAAAATGGTGACATAGCACCAGTTTGTGCGCAGTGGAGTATCAGGATGACACAGTTACTGCCATTGGCTTAAATTTCTGTCATAAATGCTTTAAAGGGAGGACAGTCTTGACGCCGTGAACCAAGTTCTCTGTTCTTCCTCCTCGTAGGAGATGACATTTCGGTTCCGTGGTCAAGGTCTCCCCAAAAGTTTCTGGAAGCAGGTCTGGTGTTGTGGGGCTAGGTATTCAATCTGTACTTTGTTACCAATTGGATGATCATGACCTTGTGAGCTTGGGGCTCTCAACTAGGTCCTTCCAGGAGGTCCAGGCATGGTGCCATTTTCATACTCTCTGTTTTAGTGTCTCTTCACAAAGAAGCCTTATTGCAGTGTGAATTGGACTCAGGCAACATTTGTTCAGAAAGGTCAGGCTTAGAAATGATGGACACAGGCCAAACCTTCAGTCTCTGTTAGGGAAAGACAGAAGAAATGATGTGGCCAATTTCTCAGCTCCACGTCCTGGAAATAGGGGAATGGATTAGAACTACAAACCAATGTCATCACTTTGATTCCTGATTAGAAATCCACACAGGAGACACAATACTAGGTCCTGAATTAAGATTTTCTTACCTGAGGACAAGCATGCCTTGAAGGATAAGGTCTCCTCTCTACTATATTTCTGAGAGGATAGGTTTAGGGACATGGGTCCCAGTCATTCTTGTGGTTATTATTAAGAAAAGACAGGCATTGTGCCTTGTGCCCAGGTCACCAATACACATCCTTTCAAGGAAAGACCCTATTGCTGTAATGAACAGAAGCCGTGCATTCCACATGAATTTATGTTCATAGGGGCTACCTTGGGTGTAGTGTGAGTAATTGTTTCCTTGAATCTGTTATTAATTAGATGGATTTGACATTCGGAGCCTGAGCCTGCACCTTTGTTCCTGTGAAGATAGTTCATCCTTGGTTTCACAAGGCTATGTTTCCATTGCAGTTTCCCTTGCATAAAGACAGGCTTGTTGATGTGGGCCTAAAACACCACTTGACATTTGTTCAGGGAAGACAGTGTTGTATCGTTGGCCTAGGCCAACACTTAAGTCTCTGTTGTGAAAAGACAGAAGAAATGAAATGCTGTGAAATGTGGTCTCAGTTCTACCTCCTGGAAAAAGTGAAGCGATTAGAACTGCAAGCCAAAGTCTCCTCTCTCTTATGTAAGAAAAATTCCATATATGGAGCCAAGGTTCTGTTTCTCCCAGAAAGATATTCTTACAAAAGGAAGACTGGCCTTGCCATTTAAGATCACAAATCTACTAAATTTCAATGAAAACAGGCTTGGTGGCTTTAAAACCAGATGCCATTGTATTATTGGCAGAAAAAGACTGGTTTTGTGTCACTTTGGTTCACCAGTCTACAACCATTGAAGGGAGAATGTACTTTTACCTGAACAGAAGTTTTTCACTTTCCAGTAAAAATATACAACTTTGTTCTGTGGACAATGCAGTTCCTATTGGATTTTGTCACAAGGACTATGTTGTTGGTAGTATGAGTAGGTCATTTGCCTAGTCTTTTCAAAATTAGACAGTATTAATACCAGGACCATGGCCCCGCGAGAGACAAGGCAGAATCATGTGACTGCCCCATTGGATTCATGTGCCCATCAAGTGACTGGTCTATATGAAACACAGGGAAATCATGTGACAGATGGGGATGACGTGGTACTCTCTTTGGGATGACGAGTGCATATATTTCACAAAAACGCTTAAAAACCATTAGTCTCTGTGTAACAGAGTTGACCGAGACAGCTGCCTAACTGACTTCCAATCGAATGTCAAATCCACATTACAAAACTTACATAAGGTTAACAGTGTATGCAGCCAGACAATGATCCTTAATTTTCCTCAGGTTTTTCCTTTTGTCAGGAAATCTGCTGTGTGGTATTGGAGGCCACAGTCGCATATTGGCCACTTTGAAACATGGAGGCTGAGTGTGCTGTGAGATAGGGACTGGATAGAGGAGAGAACAACAGCCACTATTTTGCTGTATTGCAGGTAAAATACTGAGTCATTGTAAGGATACCTCTTCGTGGTGAAAAGAAGTGCTATCTCCTCTATAATGCCTCCAAATTCCACTATAGCAGACCTCAGACTACATTTCTGATAGGGACAGGCTTAACGACCATGAAAAAGTAGCTGAGATATTGATAATGAGGCAGTTCCTTCAACATGTTCTGGGAACCCTTGGTTTAGGCCAGCAGAGGAAAATGAGGTGGAAGTCACCTGAAACTCTTGTAGCAAGGTTGCAGAAAACTTGTGATATTTACGTGGTAGCCTTGTGGGTATCACATGTCTATAAGACTAGCCTGAGGCCCCACAGGTAGGTCACTTCACATTGCGTGATGGTGTGGCACTCACTTTTGAGTTTACTCTTCTACATTTCTCAGTGAAATTCACATAAAAAATGAGAAAAGGAGAGTCCGTGTGTAAGAGAGAGTAGACGAGACAGCCAACTCACTGTTCTTCAATCAAAAGGTCAGGTCTGCATGGCTAGACTTGCTTTAGGACAGCTGTGTAGGCTAGCAGACAAAGATATTTTGGCAACTGGCCCGAGGTTTCAGCTGTAGTCGGCCAACCTGCTTTAAGCAATGAGAGTGGTAGTAGCACATTAACAGCATTGAAATTTGGAGGCTGAATCTCCTTGATGAAGGTACTTTAGAATGGTGAAAGCAGCAGCTGGCACATTGTTCCATTGTAGCAAAAATACTGAGTCAATGTAAGCATAACTTTTAACGGCTTCAGGTGCAACTACTGCACTATTCTTGGATGCCGACCTCATGGCTCTAATGTTAACAGGGAATCGCTTCATGGCCAATGCATGAATGCTGAAATATTGAAAATGTGTGCTTTATGAAACATGTTTTGTAAACGCCTGGTAGTGGATAGGGGAAGAGGAATAAGGTGAACCTTATATGAAAATCACATAGCGCTCACTAGGAAATCATGGGACAGTAATGTGAACACCTCGCAGCATGGGGGTCGTTTGTCTATTAGGTGACTAGACTACTTTGGGTGTAGGTTTCCACTCTATTTCATAGAATGAATCAGTTTTGATTTTGTATGAAACGATTTCCACTCCAGCTTACTTTGAAAATGAGACTGGTCTGTATGAAACACAGGTTCTGTTATGGAAATTTAAGCTAGAATCTGCAGGCCAAGGACTTCACTTTACTTTCTGGAATTAAGAACAACGCTTGGCTGTGATCCCAAGCTCCCCAATTGAGTTCTTGAAAGAAGAGTCCAGGCTTTGTGCCAAGTTTCTTAGTGCCTACAAATCATCCCTTACTAGGATTACAGTCACCTTCCAACAATTGGCGAAAGGGAAATTGGTGATGTGGGACAAGATTGTGTGGAATGAAGGTTAAAAGGACACAAGGTGGATGTCATCAGCCCAAATATCTATTGTAAGTGGTTTAAAGGGAAGGCAGTCTTGGTGCCATGAACCAAGTTCTCCATTCTCACTCCTCCTAGAGATGATACATTGGTTCTGTGGGCAAAAATATCCCCAAGAAATCTGGTAACAGCAGCTAGGTTGGGTGATGTGGCTTAGGTCTTCAGTCTGGACTATGTTACCAATTGGATGGTGATGAACTTGTGGACTTGCGGGTGCCAACTAGTTATTTTTAAGAGGTCTAGACTTGATGCTGATTTTCACAGTGTCCATTCTAGTGTCTCTTCCATAAATTAGGCTTGTTGCTGTGTGCCTAGGACTCCAGGCAACATTCATTCATGAGAGACAGGCTCTGAGGCATGTCCCAGGAAACCCCTTCTGTCTCTGTTAGGAAAAGATAGAATAAATGCTGTGGGACGAGGTCTCAGCTCTATGTCCTAGAAAAGGTGAAGGAATTTGACTTGTCAGCCCAAGTCAGTCCTTTTGCTCCTAAGAAGAATTCTGGGTATGGAGCCAAGGTAGTTGTTCTCCAATAAAGATATTCTTACCAGAGAAAGACTTGCCTTGCAGATTAAAGTCTCCAATCTACTAATAATTAGTGAGGATGGGCTTGGTAGCTTAGTCCAATGTGCCACTGTATTATTAGAAAGAAAGTGGCTTTGTGTCATGGGCCTGGGTCTCCAGTCTACATTATTTGAAGGAAGGACAGTGCTGTTACCATGATAGGTGGTCTGCTTTTTTATCTGTAACAATAGGCAACTTCGGTCTGTGGGGTGTGCACTGACCATTAGTTTCTGTCACAGGGTCTAGATTGGTGGTAGTGTAAGCAGGACTTTTGCCTAGTGTGTTCAAAATTAGACAGTGTTAACCTCGGGATGATGGCCCCACGGGAGTCATGACAGGATTACATGAGTGCCCAATAGGATTCACGTGTCCATCAAGAGGATGTCCTGTATGAAACACAGTGAGATCATGTGACTGATGTGGATGATGTAGTGCATATTATTTGATAAAATACACGTAAACACTGAGAAAACAGTCTTTGCATAACAGAAGGTGGCAGAGACAGCCTCTTAACAGACCTCCAATCAAATGTTTCCACATTAAAAACTTACTTGACATCAACAATATTACCTGCCAGTCAATAATCTTTATTCACCTCAGGTTTTGTCTGTTGTCAGGAACCCTTTGTGGCAGTGGAGGTGGCAGTCATGTATTGGCTGCTTGAAACCTGGAGGCAGAGTGTGCTATGAGGAAGAACGGGTAATGGTAAATAGAATAGCTGCCATTTTACTGTATTATAGATAAAATGCTGAGACATTGTGAAGATACCTCTTCATGGTGAAAGGAACAACTGCTCCTGAATTTCTCTATAGCCAACCTCAGACTACAAATTCAGATAGGGACTGAATTGACATTGAGGCAGTTTCTTCAACATGTTCTCAAAACTTTTGTTTTATACCACTAGGGGAAAATGAGATGGAAGTCACCTGAAGTTTCATAGGAAGAATGCAGGAATCTTGTGATATTCACTTGGCAGCCCTATGGGACACAGGTGACCATCAAGAGCCTTGTCTAAGGGCCACACAGGGAGATCATGTGACATTGTTTGATGGTGTAGTGCTCACTTTTGAGTTACGTTTCTACATTCTTTGGTAAAAGTCACATAAACACTGAGAAAAAGAGTCTGTGTTTAAGGGAGAGAGGATGAGACAGCCGATTCACTGCATTTCAATAGAAAGTTCAGGTCTGCATGACTAGACTTGCTTAAGGACAGTGGTGTAGGCTACCAGACAAAAATCCTTTGATAACTGGCCTGAGTTATCAGATGTGATCAGCCAATCTGCTGAAAGGCAATGGAAGTGGCTGTATCACATTAATCACATTGAAATTTAGATGCTGAATTTGCTTGAGGAAGGTTCTTTAGACCAGTGGAAATAGCAGTTGCCATATTGATGTATTGTATCAAGAATACTGAGGCATTGTGAACAGAACTCTTAATGGCTTCAGGTGCGACTCCCGCACTATTCCTGGACGCAGAGCTCAGGCCATTACTGTCGAGAGAAAATTGCTTAATGGCCAATGCATCAGTGTTGAAATATTGAAAATGTGCAGTTTATGAGATGTGTTTTGGTTGAGGATAGGGGAAGAGGAATAAGGTGGAAGTCACCAGAAAATCATGTAGCGATAACTAGGGAATTATGCAGCAATCACGTGAACAACTCACAGAAATCACATGTGGGTCTTGGAAGACTTAGTCCTTGGGAGGATCTGAAACTCCCAGGAGGAGAAGGTAGTGAGTTAATTGCTACATTGCGAAGGACTTTGAAGGCCCATGAATACCTTCATACTCCTCCACTGCCTTCTGCTCCTCCACCACTATTGCCTCCTGAGTATGAGCAAGAAAAGGAGACGTAGGTTCACGAAGTTCAGCAGGCTAGGGGAGGAAAGGACAGTCAGGAATGGACTTTAACTGGCTGAGTCGGCACCCCCAGGGAAGTTACTAATACTGATGATGGAGAAATATGAGTATGCATATGAACTCTGATCTATATTTGTCTGTTGTAAGTAATATGTTGGTTCAGTTAAGAATTCTAATTATGATGGAAAGAAAAATGTCTGTTTTTGCTAACAGAAAGTATGCACTATAGAGATTTATTTTTAAGGAAATTAAAGGAAAGATGTTTGTCTTAAAGTTGGTTATTTCTGAATGAGTAAAAAGAGACAAATTGAAAGAATGAAGAAAATAGTAGAAAGTTTATAAAGAAAAATCCTGAGAGGAAATGTGTGATTAAACTAAACAAGATTGGAAATTTAAATGCCAAAAGTAAACTAATGCAAAATTAAAGTTGTGTTTTAATGTTTCTTAGACTATTAGTCTGCTATTGATGTTATGGAAAAGTTTTCTGAGTAGAAAACAAGAATTTCATGATTAATCAAAGTAATTTCTGTGTTTTATGTTGTCTTAACCAGTTTTCTAAAGATTTTAGAGAATATACTAACATTAGACCAAAGTCTGAGGGCCAGACACTCCTAGCTATACTTTTCATAACTAAGTCTGTGCCAAATATATAAAGGAAGCTCCAAAAGTTGGGGCTTAAACCTCAACCCCACGGGCTGCCTTGTGCCAGAAGTCTTTAAGGTGTCCAATAACTGGGACTTGGCAGAGAAGGAAGCAGAGCACAAAAAGGACACAAATTTTAGCTGTCTTGATACAGGGGGCATGTTGAGGTGACCCTAGGCAAGAAAAACCTTGCAGGCCTGGAGGGCCTCGATCTTAATTGGCCATGAGTGGCATTGTTGGGGCTGAGGCATAATCAATGTGCAAACAACAGAAGGCAGGGAACTAAAAGGGCAAATGTTCATCCAGCCCTAGGAAGCCAGGGAGGGGTAGACCTCATAAGCCCTCTCTCCTCACATAGCAAGCCTCTCATGAAGGGACTGCTCTCTCTTCTGATAATGGAACCTCTAGAGCTTGCAAGCTCCAGTCCTAGGAAAATCCACCATAATCACAATAATGAAAACTCAGGTCACCCTCGACATGGCAAGAAGGAAAAAACTGAATTTTTACTAGATACTAAAGCAATCTATTCTGTCACATCCCATGAGCCTCTCTCCAATGTTAACTACATAGTGACAAGAATAAATAGTCAGCCCTCAAGGCAAATAGAAAGGCCCTCTCAAGTTTTGTTAAGTTCTCAAGTGCTGTCAATTATAAGGAGTCAACAAGTGGGTACATTTATCTTGAATTAGACCAGTTTCTTAGGAGACCTCACTAGTTCCTCCAGAAAATAAACTGGAAAGTGCAACCTATTCCTGTGAACCCACAGAAAGTCTTAAGCTCTTGTTCTGGAAACTAGATAAGTCCACAAGTCCCAGGGAATCAGGGAACTTTTGTATACTATAAATTAACAAACTGCTATAAAAAAGTAACTTCATTGTCAATTACTTCTACTATTAACTTTGACTTGTCTTTTCTATCTTTTTGCTAAGTTTATATCTGCTAGGTTACAAGGCTTCCTACCACTTATACATGCTAGAAGGACCTCATGTTGTCTACCTCTGGGGCCCTTAGAATAAACTTTTAGAGATTTTTATTCCCAGTAGGCAGGGACTACAGCCCTATCTCAGCTTTGAAGAAGTTACAAAAGACAGACCTTCCTTCAACATCCCGTTAAGATTAAAGGAGTAAAATCTCTGAAGGGAAATAATGTAGAAAGAAGACAGGAAAATTGAGGTATTGGTTGGGTCACATTTAGAGACTACAATGCCTCTGAATGGGATTAAAATAAAGTTAAATTACATTTACAAGAGATTTATTGTGGGTTATGCAAAATTGGCTGAGGAAACTTTAGATGACTTGAAAGGCTTTAACCCCTAAAATTTTCTTAAACATCCTGTCTGATACTTATTTCATCTACTATTATTGCTGTTAAAAAACTTTAACTACAAAAAACAAGAATGGGGAGCCAGCCCCGTAATTTCTCAGGATATCTTAAATCATGTACTCTTTACCTAAAAATTTTTAAACATAGATGATGATTGTCAAAAAGCTGCAGAATGGTTCTGGTCCCCTTTGAATAATCCACAAGCAGTAGTTTGTTGGAAAGATCCATCAACTAATGAATGGCATGGCCCTGATCCAGTATTAGTATGAAGCCATGGACATGTTTGTGTTTTTCCTAATGGTGCAGATGGACCTTGATGGCTACCTAAAAGGCTGGTCAGGCATTGTGAAAGTGGCAGATGGATCAGACCTAGAGAAGCTCACCTGGTGGGTACATAGCCTCTTGAATGATCTCCCTGGAAAGACACATTCAGAAGGACTTGTGGCGAGCTGTTGCAGCCTTGGACTTAGTTAACTATCTGAATCATCTATAGCTGATTTGAATATTAAGCATTGCAATGGGGTTCGAGCCTGTGTTGTTGCCCCCTATGTTTTTTATTGGACAATTGCAAACAAATGCTTCAAAGGGACTTCTTAATGTATCTCATACCAATTGTAGTTTTGATAATTATGTGGGTCCCCATAGTAAGGGGGTATGTGTAACTAATGTGATCTATAATCAATCTAAGTGGAATTGGTAACAGGCGCAATTGCATTTACAAGATATTTGATATCATAACAATTTATATCAGGAGTTTTGACGGAATATAAAGGATAATATTATTAATCCAAAAGATTTAGCTAAAGTTTTTTTGGATAGTTTATGAGGGTTTAACCTTTCGAATATATTTAAACATACATTTTGGATTTTAGCTGGAATCGTATGTTTACTAGCTGTATTCTTTTGTGTTTTTTCAGTCAGCAGCCATATCCTCCAACAAGTAGAACAGACTCACATTACATTGCATGCTCTGTCACTTAAAAATAAATAGGAATGGCCATGTGAAGAGCAGGTACAAACTGACAAAATCTTGCAATCTCTGAGGCCAAGGATTGCCTCACCTCCACAAATCCTTCTAAAAATTGGGAAGTAGAAACAGATGGGAGAACAATATGGGCTGTGAAATGTAAATGATTATAGCAGGTTGTGTAGGTTGGGGTAATCTACAGAAATACAAACAATAATAGTAGGATGTGGAGGTTGGTTAGGGATAATCTCATTTTAGCCAGCAAATATATGCTCTTGTACCAAAGAAACTTGCAAAAGTAAAATCACTCTCTACTTCATCATCAGCTTATAGTGGGCCTACTGATCTCAGTTTTCTGTCTTCATCCATTTCTCAATCTCCCACAATTCCCACTCAAGATTATTTTCCGGGGCCATTCTGGAAGTGACAGGATTTACCACTTGATGTGGTAGTTTTCCACTCGAGTTTAACTTAAAAATGAGTCTTCCAGGGCATTGTGTTTTCAGACATCCACTCTACTTCCCGTGATCAAGGCAGAGGACTGAGTCATGGGCCATGTACTTGTATTCATTTTATTTCTACCAAGGTGGTCTTGTTACTATATGCCAAACCTCCACCTGATGTTTCGTTATGAAAATTTAGGCTAGATTCAGTGGGCCAAGGTACCACTCTAGTTCCTGGAATTAGGAACAGTGCTTAGCTGTGCTACCAAGTTATCCAATTGAGTTCCTGAAAGAAGAGTTTAGGCTTTATGCCAAGTTTTTAAGTGTCCACACTACCTTTTATTACCAGGGGAAGGCCTTGGTTAAGGTCACCTTTCAATAACTGGCAAAAGGAAAATTGGTTTCGTGGGACCAGGTTGTGTGGAATGGAGTGTTAGGATGATATGAGAATGGCACTATCAGCTCAAATTTCTATCGTAAATACTTAAAAGTGAGGACAGTCTGGTGCCATGAACCGAGTCCTTTATTCTTTCACCTCTTAGGAGATGATGCCTTGGTTCTTTGGGCCAAGGTCTTTCCAAGAGTCTCTGGAATCATATGACAGATTGGGTATTGTGAGGCTAGATCTTCATTCTGGACTTTGTTACCAATTGGATGGTTATGACCTTGTGTGCTTGGGTCTGACAACAAGTTCCATTTAGGAGGTCCAGGCTTGATGCCAGTTTCCACTGTCTCCAGTCTAATGTGTCTTCCATAAAGAAGTCTTGTTGCTCTGTACCTAGGACTGCAAGTGACTTTCTTTCAGAGAGAACAGGCTTAGAATCTCGGGCCCAAGCCACCCACCCCTTTGGGACAAGATTTCTCTAAGGGGATAAGTCTCCTCTCTAGTAGTTTTTAGGGAGAAAGGTTTATTGCCATGCATCTCAGTCTCCTTTGTATTTATTTACAGAAAAGACAGGATATGTGCCTTGGGCCAGGTTTACCTTTTGATATCCTTTGGAAAAAAGACAGGGTTGCGGGGATGAAGAGAGGCAGTCCTCTCTTTTGTTTGGATAAGATAGCTTTTTTTGTGGGCCCTGTGTTCCATGAGTTTCTGTTCACAGGAGATAATTTGGGTGTGTTGTGAGTACCTCTTTCATCTAATCTGTTATTAATTAGATAGTCTTGACTTTGGGATCCTCAGCCTCCACCCTAGCTTCTGTGAGGAGAGTCCATGCTTGGTGTCACAGACTTAAGTCTCCATTCTAGTTTTCCTTGAATAAAGACAGGCTTGTCACTGAGGGCCTAGGACACCACTCAACATTCGTTCAGGGAGGACAGGCTTAGAACCATAAGTTTGGACCACCATTTCCGTATCTGTTAGGGAAAGACAGAAGACTTACTGTAGGATGAGGTCTCAGCTCTACTTCCTGGAAAAGGTGAAGATATTGGAACTGTCACCCAAAGTCACCCCTCTCACTCCTAAGAGAAATTTCAGACATGAGATATAGGTTCGGGTACTCCAAGAAAATATTTTTACCAGAGAAAAGACTTGTGATTTAAGGTCTCCAATCTACTACTTTTCACCAAGGACATGCTTGGTGGCTTAGACAAGGGCTCCACTGTATTATTGTTAGAAAGAGAGTGGCTTTGTGTCGTGGGTCCGAGACTCCAGTCTACATCCTTTGAAGGGAAGACAGTACTGTTACCATGAACAGAGGTCTCCTTTCTTTTCTGTAACAATAAACAACTTTGTTTGGTGGGCCATGCATGCCCTATTAGTTTCCATCATAGGGTCTAGATTGTTGATAGTGTGAACAGGCCTTTGCCTAGTGTGTTCAAAATTAGACAGTGATAACCTCAGGATCACAGCCCCGTGGGAGTCATGACAAGATCACATGACAGCTTTGTAGGATTCACATGCCCATCAAGAGACTGACCAGTATAAAACATAGTGAGATCATGAGAAATTGAGATGACGTAGTATTCTCTTTGGAATGAGGAGTGTATATCACTTTATAAAATACACATAAACACTGAGAAAATATTTGTTTTTGTGTAGCAGAAGGTGGAAGACAGCCTCCTAACTGAACTCCAATTGAAAGTCGTGTCCACATTACAAAATTACTTGAGGTCAAAGATATATGCGACCAGACAATGATCCTTAATTCACCTTAGGTTTTGTATGTTGTTGTTGTAGCCGCCAGCCCCTGATAGATGCACGGACCACCAGAACTCAGTGAGTATAGGAAACACACTCTGTATTCAGCCAACTGGGTCTGCCAGGGGTACGCAGACTCCAAATTAAGCAGCCCTGAAATGTAGAGGTATAGGGTTTTTAAGTCCTAAACCCTATTCTTCATCTTGTTTGAACACACAAGTCTACTTTTCTTCTTTTTACTATCAACCCACAGCTCGGTTGTGCAAGTGGATGGTACAGAAGCAGAAAGCTTATTGTTAGAGTATTATGTTCCAATGGGCGATAACTAAACAGTAATTTACCAGCCAACACATTCTCCACTGGCCTTAGTGAAAAATCAAATCCTTGATTCTTTATGTGGAATTAATTCCTTTCCTTATGTATCTTAACAAGGAATTGAGGAAATGTAGGCCAAAAGTTAATAAGAGGAGGAGGATTAAAGGTCCAGCTATAGCAGATAGGAGGGTTGTTAGAACATCCTATGAAACAAGTTGTCTGATTCTAGTCTTTGTTTTTCCCTGGCACCTAACTTTCTCTGTACTAGTAGTAAACTTTCTCTAATTATTCCAGAGTTATTGTCATAGAAGCAAAAAGTTTTACCTAGAGCCATACATAATCCATCTTGTTCTAAGAATAGTAAATTTAAACCTCTTCTATTTTGGAGGACTACTTCTGCTAGTGAATCAACTTGAAGTTCTAGCCTGCTGAGCTCAGTTAAGTTTAAAGGAGTTTAGACCCTGACATAGTTAGGCGGTTTTAAGTTTAGGCACAACCAGCAATCTTGTCCTATGTCTGAGGTGGTCTTATTTAAGACCTTGTGTATTGTCGTTAGCAAAGTTATTTATGCTCCTTCTGGTTTTGGTTGTGGCTGCTTGAATGCCTGGGCTAGAGAGGAAAAAAAAGAAACAAAGGGTTAGACTAATGTATGCTTGAGTCTTAGTCATAAGGGCCCATTTTCCTGAGCTGTCCACGCTCCAGCTGCCTTCATGTGGGAGTGAAGAATCAATGATGAGATGTCATCTACTTTAACTGCAGTGGGTGTCATTGGGTAGAGAGTAAAGGGTCCTTTCTATTTGGGTTCTAGTCACTTGGAAGTGAGCTTCCGCATCCACACAGAGTCCCTAGGCTGAAACTCATGGGGAAGTCCGTCCCCTGGGGCTGAGTGGGCAGCACAAACCCGGGACTAAATCTACTTCTGTACACTTTGAAATGCCTGTAAAGACTTAAGTAGGACAAGGTTATGCATTTCTGCTTTTTTCTCATCTATTCTAGGTACCAAATAAAGGTGAGGGTTTTCCAAAGAAAATTTCAAATGGGGTGAATCCATTAATATACAGAGTACACCTGACTCAGAGAAGAGCAGGTCCCACCAGTTTCTAATCCTAACTTGACTAATGTCTCTTTTAGAGTTCGATTCATTTGCTCTACTTGGCCTGAACCTTGGAGCTGGTAGGTACAGTGGAGATTCCATTTGCAAATTTAGGTAGCTAGCCAATTGTTATGATACCTTTACTACAAAGGCTGGCCCATCATCCAACCCTAAAGTTCTGGGGAGACCAAATCAAGGGAGAATTTCTTGTAGTAGTTTCTTAGTAACTACTAAGGCAGTCTCTTTCCTGATAGGGAAGGCCTCTACTCATCCTGAAAAGGTGTCTATAAAAACAAGTAAATTTTGTATCCCCCCACGGTTGGAGTTACCTCAGAGAAATTGACTTCCAAGTGGTTCCCTGGATAAGTTTCACTTTCCTTATGTCTAAGTTCTTCTATCTTCCCCTTCTTTGGATTAACTCAGGCACAAGCCAGGCATAATGACACAATCTCCTCTGCAGTTCTTCTCCCTTCTAACAAGTGAGAGTAGGGGTCTAAATCTTGGAGCATCTTAGATGTTCACCCTAGATGTGTGGTTTTGTGTAGTTGGTGGAGGAGAGTCCTTCCAAGGGCTGTGAGAGCCCGATATTTTCATCTGGGGTCATCCACCATCCCTGTTGGTTCCTAGTAGTTCCCTTATCTTAAAAATATATGTTCTTTTCTGGCATGTAGGTCAGAGATGGAGGCAGTTCTAGGTAAGGGACAGCAGTCAGTGGATATAGCGGGGGACTCACTGGCCTCATAGCTGCTGTTCTTGTCTCTGCATTGGCTCGTTGGTTTCCCTCAGCCTCAGTACTATTCACTTTTTGATGCTCTTTACAAAGAACAATAGCAAGAGCCTTAGGCATCTATATGGCTTCGAGTAAGGCTAAGATCTCCCCATTGTCCTTGATGTCCTTCCCAGCTGAAGTCAGAAGCCCTCTTTCCTTGTAGGTGGCTCCATGTACATGTGCAGTGGCAAAGGCGTATCGGCTGTCAGTGTATATTGTGACTACTTCATCCTTTTCCCCTCTTAGTGCCTCAGTGAAGGCGATGAGTTCTGCATTTTGAGAAGAAGTCCCATAGGGAAGAGCCTGTGACCAGATAGTGCCAGTTAGAGTTACAACCCCTGCCCCAGCACACCTCCTTCCTTCCTGCATGAAATTGCTCCTGTCTATGAATAGAACTTCATCAGCCTCAGGCAGAGGGGAGTCTTTGAGGTCTGGATACGGGGAACACACAGCATCAGTGAAACCTGTGCAGTCATGAATGGGGGTCTCGGGGTCTGGGTCTGACAACAGATTGGCTGGGTTGATGACGGTAGCTTTGGGTTTTAGCCATATGTTTTGGGTCATCCGGTGCTTCCTTGTTGTTGAACACCTTCTGGGCTATCTCAATAAGTTGGGAAAGGTTCATCCTTGCAAAACCTTCTAAGTTTTGCAATTTATGTCAGATATCAGGGGCTGCCTAAGTAGCAAAGGCTTTATTAATTGCCCGCTGGTTCTCAGAGGCCTCAGGATCAATGGGGGTATATATCTGGTATGCCTCATTCAAAA
Organism: Rousettus madagascariensis; assembly: GCA_028533395.1. Lineage (NCBI taxonomy): Eukaryota > Metazoa > Chordata > Mammalia > Chiroptera > Pteropodidae > Rousettus > Rousettus madagascariensis. The sequence goes on along the minus strand of CM052782.1, from coordinate 81,937,018 downwards.
AACACTCTGGGGAATTCCTGAGATCTCTGTATAACTTCAGTTACCTTAGAAAAGTTAGTTGGCCAATGAGCAGCCATCCTAATGTCCACAATTAGAATCTGGTGGTACTGATCTAATGCCATTTTTCCTCCCTGACAATTGTGTCCCCAGTTTGGGCGGGTGAAGGAAAATTTCTCCTTAATTTGTTTCCCTGCTTCCTCAACTCTTCTCACTCCCTCAGCTATCTTTTGTGTTTCAGTCTGACTGTGTCTGTGTTCTTCTGTGGTGTAGGGGGTAATTAAAAGCTGTTGGGGCAGTGAGTCTGAAAGACACTTTCTAAGAGTCCCATTAATACCTGGGTTTTCTCAAAGAAAGGTGTATTCTGTGCCTTCTGGTTATACAGGTCACTAGTCGAGAAAGGCACATAAATCATACAGGGCCTGCGTGTGTGATGCCCCTGGGGTGGTGCTTCTCACAAGGGGAGGATGGCTGAGGTGGTGGTATTGGCTGGTGCTATGCCTGGAGCAGGAGCTGGAGGCCCATAGGAGTTACCTGCTGGCTGTCCGAGGAGGTGAGGTGGTGCTATTTGGTCTCTGTTGTCCTGGATTATTGGGTGAGGGAAGATCACTGTCCTTCAGTGGACATTGGAGTACTGAGAGACTGGGCTGTCTTGGAGATTAAGTTGCTGTATTTTTTTGGTGCCCACAACTAAGACTCGTGCCACTAGAGAAAGGGAACACTGGTGGAGCCAAGGAGAGGGGTTCTGAACAAGGTTTAACCATTGATCAATATAGGGAAACTGATCAGAATATCCCGTGTCTCCCGTGACAATCTTCCACACACTCCTCACTAAACCCCTGCCAAAAGAATACTCCAGAGACCAGTTTACATCAAAAGACAGCCACTCAAATTCACACAATGTTCTTAGTCTGCCTGGAGAAAATTTTATGCCATAGTCAGCTCCCTCTACAAATCCTTCTTTGAAATGTTGCGGGAGACACCCCAAGGGTGTCTTCTGTGAACTCAGGGCTTCCCCCCATTGCTTGCACAAAAACACAAGACAGACACTCAGATGAGAACAATTACTGGGGTGTAGGTGGACCCAGAGAGGTCCACCACCTGCAACCTGACAAGACCAAAGACAATAGACAGAACCTGATAACAGGGCACAGGAAGTGGCAGCCCATGGCCTGGCCATGGTCTGGGAGATATGACTGCATCCAGTCTCTCCACAGACCCCCAATGATAGGTCAACAGAAACAGAAACGTACCTTTTATCCAGACGTCGAGGCCTCGGAGATTCCCGTCGTGACCAGGAACAAAGAGTGTGTCTTAAATGTTGCATCCTTGACTATTGGATTGACCCTATCATTCAAAGGCCCTGGAATGTCTCAGGTTGGCCATGCCTTTGAGTCCATAACAGGGACAGCAACTGCTTCAGAGTCCTGTCCAGTCTTAGATATCAGGGCTATTCCGTGAGATCTCCCTGGGGCCTCCAAATGTAGCCACAAGCCCCCGATAGACACACAGACCACCAGAACTCAGTGAGTTATAGGAAACACACTCTGTATTCAGCCAGCTGGGTCTGCCAGCAGTACGCAGACCCCAAATTAAGCAGCCCTGAAATGTAGAGGTTTAGGGTTTTTAAGCCCTAATTGCTATTCTTCATCCTGTTTGAACACACAGTCTATTTTTCTTCTTTTGCTGTCAACCCACAGGTCAGTTGTACAAGTGGGGGGTACAGAAGCAGAAAGCTTATTGTTAGAGCATTATGTTCCCATGGGGGATAGCCAAACAGTAATTTTCCAGGCAGTACATTGTCAGAAAATCTGTTCAGTGGCTGTGGAGGCAGCATTCACTTATTGGATGCATTGAAAACTGGAGGCTGAGTATGCTGTGAGGATGTTACTGGATAGCTTGGAAACAACAGCTGCCACTTTGCTGTATTGTAAGTAAAAGCTGAGTAACTGTGGGGATACCTGTTCATTGTGGATAATATGGCTACCTCCAAATTCCGCTATAGTAGATCTCACACTACAAATTATAATAGGGACTGGCTTAAAAACAATAAAAAGAAAACTGAGATATTAACACTGAGGCAGTTCTTTCAATGTGTTCTGAAAACCCTTGGTTTGGGCCAACAGAGGAAAAGAGGTAGAAGTCACCTGAAAATCTTGTAGCAATAATGTGAGAATCTTACAATATTCACATGGTTGCCCAACGGGAAACACGTACCCATTATTCCCATGGCCTGAGCCATGACAGAAAGATCACGTGACATTTGGTGATGGTGTGGCGCTCACTTTTGAGTTATCCTTCTTGGTAATATTCCAATTATAATTCTTGATAATATTCCCCTAAACACTGAGAAAAAGAGAGTTCATGTATAAGAGAGCGTGGACAAAACAGCCAACTCACTGCCCTTCAGTTGAAAGATCAGGTATGCTTGACTAGACTTGCTTAAGGACAGCGGTGTTTGCTGTGAGACAATGAACCTTCGATAACTCACCTGGGGTTTCGGCTGTGGTCAGCCATCCTGCTGGAAGGCAATGACAGTAGCTTAGCACATTCAACATGTTGAAATTTAGATTATGTGTCTGCTCTAGGAAGGTACTTTAGAGTGATGAAAACAACAGCTGCCATATTGCTGTATTGTATCAAGAATGCTGAGTCATTGTGAGCAGACCTCTTAACAGTTTCAGGTGCAACTTCTGCACTATTCTTGGATGCAAACCTCAGGCCACTACTGTTGAAAGGGAATTGCTTAATGGCCAATGCATCAATGCTGAAATATTGAAAATGTGCAGTTTATGAAATGTGTTTTAAAAACACTTCATTGAAGATAGCGGAAGAAGAATAAGGTAGAAGTCACATAGCAATAACTAGGGATTCACGTGAATGCCACATGATCACCTCACAATATTCTCATGGAGGTCTTGGAAGATCCTGCGTGAATCATTTGTCTACCAGGTGACTAATCTTCTTACTGTGGGCATAGGTTTTCACTCTACTCCAGGCTTGAGTGGGTGTGAAACATTTTCCACTTGAGTTCACTTTGAAAATGAGACTGACATGGTCTCGTGTTTTCACACATCTACAGTACTTCCTCTGATACAGGCAGAGGACTGGGTCATGGGTAATGGACTTCTGTTGACTTTTTCTTTTTTACCAATACGAACTTGTTACCATGTACCAAGTCCTCCGCCAAAGAACCCATAATGAATATTTAGGCTAAATTCTAAATTTCAAGGTCTCCACTCCACTGCCTGAAATAGGAATAATTCTTCCCTGTTCTTCCAAGCTCACCAGTTGGGTCCCTGAAAGAAGAGACCAAGCTTTTTGCCAAGTTTCTGTAAGTGCACTCTACTTACTATTTCCAAGGTAAAGCGTTGGTGCTGTATATTACACTCACCTTTCAATAATTGGCAAAAGAAATCATTGGTGATGTGCAACAAGGTTGTGCAGAATGGAGGTTAGGAGGGCACAAGGTTGCTGCCATAGGCCCAAGTTTCTATCATAAATATGTTAAAGAGAGGACAGTCATAGGACAGTGAACAGGTCCTTCTTTCTACCTCCTTCTGGGAAATGACATCTTGGTTCTGCGGGTCAAGGTCTCCCCATAGTTCATGGAAGCAGGGGCCAGGTTGAGTGTTGTGGGGCTATATCTTCAGTATTGAAATTGTTACCAATTGGATGGACATGACCTTGTGGTCTTGAGGTGGCTAGGGAGGAAAAAATGCTGAAGAGACCTCAAATCATTGCATTAAACAATGTGGTATGATGTTTCAATAGTGTGGTTCATTTGTTCCTATGAAGAGAAAAAGGAAAAACTATGAACTTCGGAGAAAGTCCAAAATACATGTAAAGAAAGAGCTTTTAGAATACCTTTGCTTCATGATCCAGAAGTCAAGTCAACGATTTGGTGCTACTATTGGTGTATGCTGTGAAGTCTAGGGTGGCACTCTAACAATGTAGATGAAGGATTACAGTTGTTTTTCCCACAATGCATGTAATACATTTTGTTTTCAGCAAGTTCTTTTTCCAGTGTTCTTGACCAGAGTAATGTTCAAACAGATGCTGATACAAATATAGCTTTCTTTATGATGTGACCAGTTTCCAGAATGAAGGAGCTGGTGGGAAACACGCTTAAGGAACACATTCTCTCAAACTTACCATCTGCATACACTGCAAGTGTAGGTACTAATACAGTGGCAGTTTCTGTGTAATTTAGAGCCATTTAGGCTCTTTAACAGATGTCCTATGCACTGTTTCTTTGCCATGCACAATGGCAACCACTGTGTCTAGCCTGTACTGTGACAGTCGAATGTGACAAGAAATCTTTCTATTGAGGATGTGCTTGTCATCTGTGTCCTTAGCAGCTTCATTCCATAATTGAATGGTAAATGTGTTTTAGAATGCATATTGTAATTGAAACCTTCTCCAAAAGGAGATGAGACATGACACACTAGTTGAGCTTTCAAGACGGGATCCAAATAAGCTGAATCAGGAAGTCGAATCACTCTGAGGAATGGTGCTTGAGGCAATGGCTTGCTATTCATCCACTTCCATGCTTCCTGCTTCTGTTTTGTAATGTAACTCCAAACACATTCGATATGCCAAACGATAAGGAGATAATCTTGATTGCATGCAGTATTGCTGTAGGGGGCAATTTGCTATCTGCAGTGTATGATGCAAACTTGGACACTTCCAACATCTACAAAGTGTGAAAAGGATTAGGAAAAAAACTGGCACCTTTCATGGGGGAGATTTGTAAGAAGAAGGTTCAGGCTGCCGTGTGTAGGAAGGAACCATATAGGCTGAAGTGACCTGAAACCATAGCAATAAACATGATGTTAAATGTGTTTTAATATTGTGGTTCATTCATTGCCTCGAAGAGCAGAAGGAACACTATAATCTTTAGAGAAAACCCACAGCACATGCGAAGGAAACATGACCTAAATAACTGGTTCCTGTAATCCAGAAGTCCAGTCAACGATTCAATGCTACTAGTACTTTTCTGTGAATTCTAAAGCGACATTCTAACAATGTAGAGGAAGGGATTGCAGTTCTTACCTCTAATGAGTGTATAACATTTTCGATTTAGGCCAGCTCTTTGCCCCAGTATTCTTGACTGGAGTAATGTTCAAACAGACACTGATACAAATGTAGCTTTCTTCATGATGTGACCAGTTTTCTGAATTAAGGAGCTGGTAGGAAACATTCTTTAAAATACATGCTCTAGAACAAAGCATCTGCAGAGACTACATGGGCAGTCATAGTTTATACCAGTGGCTCTTTCCCAGATGTCCTATACATTGTTTTTTTGCCAAGCATAATGGAAAACCACTGTTTCTAGCATATAGTGTCACAGATGAAAGTGATCAGAAATCTTTCTGGTGAGGTTGTGCTTTTCATCTGTGCCCGCAGTAGACCCAATCCATACATGAACAATAAAAATGTTTCGGAATGCATACAGAAATTGAAACCATCACCCAAAGATGTTTCTGATGAGACTGATACACTGGTGGAGACATAAAGCTGGGATCCATTATGCTTCATCAGCAAGTTAGATCACTGGGAGGAAAAATGCTTCAGGCTTTGGCTTTGAATTGAGATACTTCCATGCTAAAGCTTCTTTGTTTCCTAGTGGTTCTCCAAACACAAGTATGTGCCAAACGATAGATCATCTAATTTGCCTGCAGTATTGCTGTAAGGAGTGACTTGATACCTGCACTGTGTGAAGCAATCTTGGCCTCTTCCAAAATGTACAAAGTGTGAGAGCAATTAGAGAGCAAAACTGGCAGTTTTTATAGTGTAAATTCTTAAGAAGCGGGATTAGGCTGCCATGTGTTGTAAAGTAGCATCAGTGCTGAAAAGAACACAAACATTTTCCGTAAACAAGGTGGTATGGAGTTTCCACACTGTGGTTCATGTTACCATGAGGAGGAGACAGAACAATCTGGAAACTTTAGAGAAAGTCCGAAGCACATGAAAAGGAAACAGGTTTTGAATAACTGCATTCTGTGATCCAGAATTCCAATCAATGATTCGATGCTACTATTGGTGTAAGCTGTGAAGTCTAAGATGGCACTTTAAGAATATTGAGGAATGGATTACAGTTTTTCCCTGCAATTCATGCAATACATTTTTGATTTGAGCAAGCTCTTTGCCCCAGTGTTCTTGACCAGAGAGAAATTCATGCCCAGTCTGATATGGCTATTGCTGTTCTAGATGCGACCAGTTTTCTGTATCAAATACTGGTGGGAAATATGCTTTAGAGATACTTGTTCTTCTTGAATTTACCATCTGAATAGACTGCATGAGCAAGTTTTAAGAGAGTGTTGGTTTCCTTGCAGTTTATAGTAGCGGCTCTTTATCAGATGTCTTATACAACGTTTCTTTGCCAAGCAGAATGGAAAGCCAATGTGTCTTGCATGCAGCATGACAGTCAAATGTCATGAGAAATGTTTCTGGTGAGGATGTGCTTGTAATCTGTGTCCTCAGCAATGGAGTTCCAAAAATGAAGAGTAAATGTGTTGTGGAATGCAGATGGAAATTGAAACTGTCTCTCAAAGATGTTTCCGAAGTGGCATTGACACACAGGTAGGGCCTTAATGCTGAAATCCATTATGCTTACTCAAGAAGTTAGTTCACTCTGAGAAAAAATACTTGAAGCAATGGCCTTGAATTGTACCTCTTCCCAGCTACAAGTTTCCGTTTCATAGCAGTGTTCCAAATGCATCCTATATGCTAAGTGATAAGTAGTAATCTGAATTGCCTGCAGTATTGTTCGAAGAGGCAACTTGACATCTGCTGTGTGTGAAGCAGGCTTGGACTCTTCCAACATCTACAAAATGTGAAAGTGATTAGGAAAAACTGGCAGTTTTCATGGTAAAAATTCATATGAAGTGGGTTCATGTTTCTGGAAGTAATTTCATCAGGACTAAAATTTTAAATGCAGCTATTTTCTTTGTTTACTTTGAAGATATTATTTCCCTGACATCTACCATTTAATGTTGCTATTAAGAAGTCAACTGTCTGTTTATTACTTCTAATACTTTACTTTTGTGGTGAGGGCAGGGCAGCGGTTTTTCTTCAGTTTCTATATGATATTTGGGTTCTAGGTATGAATTACTTATTTACCCTGTTTAGTTTCTTAGTTTTGAATCTGTGGATAGCTGTCCTTCATCTGTTTTGGAAAATTTTATTCCATTTTCCCTTTTCTTTGAAACTCTGATTAGATGTTTGCTAAAGTTTCTCACTTTGAATTCCATCTAACCTTGCTTTTGGATTTTTTTAAAATCTTTGTAACTGTGAAGCATTCAGAATCATTTCTTTGCCTTGCTTGATAGTTCACTAATTCTCTCATTAGTTCTGCCTAATCTGCTAACAACTTCATCTTTGAGTTTTTAATTTCAAATATATATTTTTATTTCTAGAAGATAGTTGTTATTTATGATTCTCATTCATTATTCATAATTTAAGACCTTTGTTATTTATTAAAATGTATTGAACATATTTGCTTTATCTCCTTTTCTTCTAATTTAAATATTAAAGCCTTTGTGGGAATGGGTGCTTTTTTTTTTGTCACGACAGACTTTTTCGTGATAGTTTGTTCCTTGTTCTTCATGAGAATTATTTTATTCTTACTTTTCATATTTTTTGGAACTTGTAAGTCAGAAATATTTGAGTCATAGTTTGGAGGAAGCATCTTTAAAAAATGCTTGATTCTGTGAAGATGTTACACAATTATCAGGCAGAGATTGCTTTCTCAGATTTTCAATTGTATTGTATCTTTTCCTTTAGGTAGAGTTCAGGACCATTAGATATATGGATTCAGAATATTATGGTTTGTTCCAGAGATGAACATATTGGAGGTATGTGAATAAAGGATGCAGACTCTAAAGATGAGAGTTTGTGTTTGGTATGAATTCTCGAGGAACTTTTTTCTCCACTACACTCAAAATCAGGGGTTAAGCTGGACAATTTTCTTTTCAGGTTAGAAGTAGTTGCAGCCATCATGACTGGAAAGAAGAGATGAAATTTTTATTCACCCTTGTTGTGAGAATTTAGTATTCTTGGAAAGAAAATCTTCTTAGACTCACTTCCATGACTAAGCCCTGGGTCTTGTCTCCTATTCTCTGACCACTCATAGATCAAATTTTAAGTTTACTGAGATTAACAAAAATCCTCAAAGTAAAAGCCATAGTCACTAAGATTTTTGTATTTCTTCCTTTACTTAGTTTTTGACCTAGATAATTATTATTGCCTTTCTACCTCCTTAGTATTTCTAAAAAGAGTTTTATTTTTTTTGCCACTAAATCTAACGCTAAGCCTAACCCTACCCTTAACCCCAACCCTAACAATAACTCTAAACCTAACCCTAACCTAAGCCTAAGCCTAAGCCTAAGCCTAAATCGAACCCTAATCTTAAACTGAAGTCAACCCTAACCCGAACCTGATCCCAAACACAAACTTGAGCCCGAAGCCTAGCCCTAACCCTAACCCTAAACATAATGCAAATCCTAACCCAAATTCGAACCCTAGCCCTAACCCTAACCTTAAGCCTAAGCCTAAGCCTAAGCCCAACCCTAACCCTAAGCACACCCCTAACTGTAACCCTAACCCTAACCCTAACTCAACCTTAACCCTACCCATAACCCTTATTCTAATCCAACAACCCCAACCCTAATCATAACTCTAAACCCTACCCTAACCTTACCCTAACCCTAACCCTAACCTTAACCTTAACCCTAATTCTAATGCAACCTGAGTTTTTAAAAGATATTTTATGTAGTATTAAATGTTGTTTACACTTGGATTTAAGTCCTGGTACTTAGTCTGACAAATTCAATGTAGTGGTTTTTGAGTGAGACCCAGCTGGCTGTACTATCAAATATCTGTGTGATCATGAGCAAATTACTAATCTCTCTGCCTCCATTTCTTTGCCTATAAAATATTCATAAAATTTTCTCAATGAAAAGTTGTTGTACCATAATGTATATATTTGTGTTAACACCTAGACTACTCTAAGTGTTAAATATATATTATCAATAACATCATACAAATAATGCAAATGGACTTTTTGGTTTAAAGAGCACAGGACTGATAACTGATCTGAGATTGAGCCAGCCTCAGTCATTGACTTTAACATATTCAATGACATGATAGCAGCAGAATTCCAGCTGTGGTTAAGGGATGGTTATGAAGTGAAAAATTGGAGGCAATGGTTTAAGAATATTTTCTGAGGAACAAAACTGTGAAAAATAGATATGAAACTTGTGGAGATAGTGTCAGAAGTTGGTATAGAGGACAAAATAAGTTGTTTTGTTTTAGTGAGAGAAAGATAGATGTCTCATAGTCTATAGAGGAAAACATTGGAAGTATAGAGATGGAGCTGAGGAAGCATTAAACATCAAAGATTTGGGAGGGATTCAGATGAAGGAATAAGAGCTTTAGAACAGAAGAGTTGGTTTGTTCCTCTGATATTCGAAGAAAGACAATAAGTACAGATATAAGTACTTTTCTAGTTATAAGCTGAGAAGTTAAATATTTCACACTGATACCCATAATTTTTATGTGAATTACAACTTCATTAGTGGAGACTGAAAAAATATGTGATTTGAAGAAAAAGGTGAAATTTCACACAAAAAGAACATAATTTTCCAAATAAATTAAAGCACATTGTACTCAGAGAGCATTAGTCTGCCTGGATATTTAATTCCTTTCATTACTCTTCCACCACCTAAGAGTAGCTTGGTAGTAAAATTAATTCAAGAGGAGGAAGTTCCAGCTCTGGAAAAAGAAAATAAATGAGAACAAGGTGACTTGAAATCTATGATAGAGAAGGAAGAGACATAAGCCCTGAAGTGTGAGAGCAGAGAAGATATTTTGGAACTAAAAATTCACTAAATAAGAAAGTGATGGGAAATTGTGGTAAAAAATTTATACATTAAAATTTATGTTTCCAGAGCTGAAGAGTTTTCTTAGAAACAATAATGCCCCCCCCAAAACCCCACAAAAGACTAGAGTGTAGTTATAGAATTGAATTAATGCGGTCAGTCAATTTAAAGATTGAAGGTTTTTCATGTCTAAAAATTTGAAATGGGTTATGGGGTGTGTCATCTATATAAACATTAAAATTCATAAAAAATGAGGGTGATGTTAAAGAGGCAGACTAAGAGCTAGGTACCCACTGCCTCGTTATATTTAATAACAAGAAAGGATAAAATGTATATTACAAATAAATGCATTTATTCTGATTGAGAGAAAAGTTTGCATGGTTGATTCAAAAGAGACTGGGAAGGAGAGCAGAAAAAGAAAAGAAAAAGAAAAATTACACACACACACACACACACACATACATATATATATTAAGAGAGCAAAGTACATGCATCTTGAACTGAATAAGAAAAAAAGATTGATGCATTATATTAAGGGAGCTACAATCTTATGATAATATGTCTGAAGTCATAAGAGTTTTACTTGGTTTTGTGGATAAATTTGCATATTCATTGGTAAATGTCTAGGTGGAAATATGTTATTTTTAATGTTATAATAAAAATTTAGAAAATTATGACATTATTCTGTATTTGAACATGTAATATCTTAAAATAATATTGTTGATCAATATTCTTCTCATTTTATAAGAAGATCTGAAACGCCTTGATTTTTTAAAAATTATAGTTAACTTTTGATTCCATCTCTTTCCAAAACACAATATTAAAAAGAAACAAGCAAAATTAAATTATTAAAAGTATAAAACAAATAGATACAATGCACTCTGTGCTGAAAATCTCTTGCTTTGTTCGTATCTTGAACCAGATTTAAAATTGTGTTCTTCATTGTCAGTATTTTTTTGTGACTTTCTGTGTATTTAAACAAATCATATTTTGTAACTGATTTATAAAAAGAACATTGTTAACTGTGCATGATTTTACTATAACGCCCAACATTTTTCAGTCATTTTTATTAGATAGGTTTCAGTCTTAAATCCATTGTTTGTTAAAAATTGAGTAGACTTAATATCAAACTTGAAAATCCTAAAAGTATAGTACCTATTGGAATTTTTCTCATTCACTGTTTAACTTGCTAGTATCGACAATATATATTTGGGAGAGAGTAGGGAGATTTGACAGAATGCTAATGATTCTGTCAGCCATCCTCAATAAGCGTTTTCTGAAATGAGAACTTCGAGATTTCAAAAAAGATCAAGCCCCTTCAAAGAAAAAGAAATTTAAAGTGGAATCATTACTAACTACAGGTAGAGTTTTGGATTTTTAAAAAGAAAAGGTAGTGTAAATATGAATTTTTTAAAATCTTATATCTCATTTTTGACAATTTGCTTCAAATGTGTTATTAAAAATTATAAAATAAAATAGATATGCCCGAGTTATAATTATTCATTCCTTACCCAAACTTTTGCGTTAAATGATTTCTGTTTCATGAAAGGTATATTTTAAAGAACACCTTAATCTGTTAAAATAACATATGGATATTTTGTGGTTATCATAATTTAATAATTTAGCAATACTATAATGAAATTACTCATTTATTGAAATTGTAAGTTAATAACTAAGAACTGTGCGAAGAAACTTAATGTACCAAGTAATCATAATGATTCCATTGTAATCACCTTTTCTTTTCTAAATGGGATTGTGTTGTGTTACCAGATCTATTTTAAAATATAAAAGTTTAGAATCTCACAACACAAATTTGAGTAAAAGAAGTTAAAAAACAGAACGGTTATTATGACCCCATTAATATAGTTTAAAAATAAGCATAAATCGTCTATTGCATTAGAAATTAGGACAGTGGTTTCCTCGGGGAGCTAAGTATGATTGGAATGCTGATAATTCTAGGATGCTGGTAATATATTTCTTGATGCAGATGCTGGTCTCATGGATGTGCATATTTTGCAAAATTTTATTGAGCTGTACACTTAAGATTTTTGCATTTTTTGGTATGTGTTTGTTGTAATTCAACAAATTTTATATTAACAATAAAAAGTTTATATTAGGGGAAATGCCCCTGTTAATCATAAGTTAAAGGAAAATATTGAACCAAATCTTAGAGTGAGTTGGCATTAGTCCCAAATTTGGTCATAGTGTATAAAAGAGATATTTTTGGTTACTTGATTCAAACTCTGATTTTAACTTTAGTTGGAAATGTGCTTTTTTATTTCTAATGCTGTTTTTTGTTAAATAAATAAAACGCCAAAGTTCAAAATGTAAAAAGGAAACCTTTGATAATGAGATTTTCTTTGTTTTTTTTTTTCTCTAGAAGTAATAATGTGATCTAATGTTGAAATCTAATTACCATTCCTCTAATCCCAAAACTAAACTCTGTCATTACGTAAATCATTCAGATCATCCCAAGAGCTCTAGTGTTAGTCAGAGCTTGTCCTATTCTAAAGCTAAGAATTTTAACTTCTTAAAAAGATCAAGAAATACTTTATCCTGAAGTGAAATATCTATTTTATTTTAAAGTGATCTTGTCTAACAGGTTAGACACATATATCAAATTTAAAGCTAGAGCATCAGTCTCATGCTGCATCTTAATACACATTTATATTATTTACTACTATTGTTATTGTTATATCACAACTTCACCACTTACTATGTGGCCTTTGGCTATTTAAATTTAATTAAAATTAAACTGAACTATAATTTTAGTTCTTTAGTCCCATTAGCCTCGTTTCAAGTGTTCAATAGTCATATGCGCCTAGTGGCTACTGTATTGGACAGAACATACTTAGTGCATTTCTATCATTGCAGAAAGTTCTATTGGACAGCACTAATATATGTAATTAGAATAATACATTCCTCTGAGAGTTTGTATTTTATTAAAAATGTCTATTTTGTAGAACTTTTAGTATTGTAATGGCAAAACAGAAATGGTTGATACATGATATTTAACAATAATGTCACTGGTTAAACTGTGAATAATCAGATAATGAAAACAGTAACAAAAACATAACATTTACATATCTAGTTTCATGAGTAGGGTGCATATAACTTTGTATTAATTTACTAAAATTAATTCTGCTTCTAAGTATTTCACTATGAAATAATTCTTAAATTTGCATTCTGAAAAATTCCCCTGAAGTAGAAGCCATAAAGCTGACCTCATATATTATGCTCACAGCTTTATTACACACACCCACACACACACACACACACACACTCACACACACAATATATAGTAAGCAACTGTTTACTTTTTTTAAATTCTAAATATTAAGAAATCTTAACATGTAGGTCATAAGCACATGCCGCCAGCAATAAATATGGTTAATCAGAATACAAGATAATGAAAAAGGAAGTTGGATTAGTATTCTAACCCTCTCAAATTATGACATGGCATTAACTAATCAGAATGTCTTTATGCATCTCTGGTATTACTGGTTAAAAGCTCTGAACTTCAATTTGTCTTATTGTCATTTGAGGTATAAATGTATTTATTTCATTTTTTTTCCCTTTAGGAAAATGTTGCTAAAACACACACAATCACATACTATGCTTATAGACAAAGCAAAGGTTAGGTAAAGAATCAATCCCACCCTTAAAAAAACTTGGACCACAGCTTAGAGAAGAACCCATTTCACATGCCAGTCAAAACAGTTGATTCATGGACTGTATTCTATTAGTGCCAATGTTCTTTAATTCAAAGTTCAGTGGTTATTATCATTCGACAACCATTTGACATAAAGTGGACATAAAGTCTATAAATCTATATAATATCCAGAAAAAATAGACTTCTTTTTTTGCATTATTATTATACAAGGAGCAACACTCTTATAAACTTTGCTAAAAGTTTTTCTATTTCTTGATTATTTATAGCCTGTGTTTTCCCTCCTCCTAAGCTACTGATAGAAATACTGGCAATTATAGTGCCATGGCATACAGACTTATAATAACTCCAATTAAGGAGGGAAAGGAGGATTTGTGGTGGAAACATACAGGGCATATCACAACTGCTATGCTCTTCCATAAGATGAGAAGGCCCTACTTCATGTTTCAACCCACGACTGTGCGAAGGGACTAAATGGCAAAGTTGATGTACTTGTAAGTAGATAAAACTTCAGATAGGGGGTACATAAAATATTAGTCAAGAGTCAGTGTTTTTAACTCATAGAACATTTAAATTATTTTGATACCAGTTTTCTATAACATGTACTTAATTTGAATTCAGGTTGTAGGTAGTTATAGTTTTGGATATAAAAAATATAGCTTTATGTTTTTTTGTCATTTGGAAATATGGCATATGTTTTTATATATGATTGTGGCAGCAATGTCATAAGCATGAGATTTCTATTTGATCTGTGAGTCTCATGTTTAATCTAGAGTTGGCTGGAGCTACTTAAAATTATAAAATGCTTTTAGAGTTGTGCTGTAGAAGTTAAAAGATTTTTTTTTACTGTTTAAATTACTTTTAGGCCTTGTGTAATGGAGAAAACAAAAGAAAATATTTCGATGTAAGTTTGGATGACTTTTTCTTGTGTCACCAAAATCCCCACTGATGATTTTGATGACCCTTGACTGTTTTACTTGGCTTCAGTCAGTAAGATCACTTTTCTAGTCTGTTTTTTGCTCATTCTCCACCAGCTTAGTAGTAGATTATTCCCAAAGGTGGTTTGATATTAACACTTATTCAAAATATTTAATACCAGTGCATCTATCTTATGAAATATCTAACATTATTTGGACTTTTCTCTGATTAGATTCATCAGAAATTATATGTATTATTAGAACTATTTGTCACATACAAACATAATCAAGTGCAATTTTTCTTTTGCTCTTTACACTTTATTAAATCTTTATCTTTCACAGTTTTCTTCATTTAGTTCTCTGGACAAGTTTAACTTTTATGTATGTGGAGATGTCAGTGACCAAATATTATTCTTTTTAGATAATGGTAAAAAACAATCACCATGATTGTGAAGGCCAGAACTTTCTCATGTATAACAGTAAAGCTGCATAGAATAAACAAAGGCCAGTCTAAATCAATAAGCTTTTGCCACAGATGTTATGGTTGACAGGGATTTTTCAATCAAATCAATATCTGTAAACAGTATGTGAAATGATGTTATTTCTCTTTCTGTTATTTAAGATAGGCACATTGTGACGCTTTAAGGCTGATAAGCTCACTAAGTATACTAAAATATTATTAAAAAAACAAACGAAATATACATATATGTATATAATATATAATAAACAATGTGAATTTTATGGGATTTTTATTTGAACTCTATAAACTATTGTGTGTAAATTATAAAATATAATTTAAAATGATCCAAAATACATTTAGAAAAATTAATTCAAAGAAATCATAATGTTATTCATTTATAAATTATATATGTACAAAGAAGCCATCTCAGAAAAATACTCTTTATAAGTTCTAAAATACTTTAAATCAAGGAAAGGGAGATATGGAGAGAAAAAAGACTTTTATGTAGAGGGAACAAAATATGCCAAAACCAAGAAGAAAGAAAAGTGGTGGCAGGTCTCAATAACTAATAGATATTTACTCAGTGAGAGAGGGAAAGTAAGTAAGAAATAGGCCTGAAGATAGAAGTAGTTGGTTCATATAAAAGCTTTAGGTCATATTAGAAGTATTGAAACTTTTTCCTAAAACCAACAGGAAACTATTGAAAAAATTTTTAGTAAGAGAAAGTGAAGGTAAGATTTTTAATTTAGATAAAACCTTTGCGTAATGCAAATCCAGACCTCCCTTGAGGTTACTACTTCTGCTGCCTTGTTAAGTAATAGCTTTTGTGTTATTTTCTATATTTGTTTGCCAGTCTTTATACCACCTTCTGGAAAAGTAGGATTCTCAGTGCACCTTGTTGCTATTTCTGTACCCTTGGTCCCTCCTAGGGATCTAACCTCTATTCTCACCATCCGACTGTCACTCACTCATGGCCTCACACTATTGCTGTGATCTCATCACTCCCATCACTAAATCCATCTACCTACTAGAATGTACACCAACATTCTTTGCCTTATTTCCTGTTCTTTCATATGGATTCTCTAAGTTCTTTTCTAGAGCCATTACCTCCATTTGTGCTAACGAGCTCCAGTCCTCTGCTAACCAGCTCTAAGATACTGTTTGACTAGCTCTCCCATTTCTTATATACATTATCAAAATCAGTCTCTTTCCTTTGATTATTTTCATAACCATCCTTTATTTCTATCTTCAAAAAATAATTTTAAAAACCCTCTTGACCTTCATCTACTTCTATCTATCATGCCATTTCAGTTCCTCTTTCCAGAAAATACCAGTTAGAATTGACTCTCATTTTCCAGCATCTAATCACTCTTAAAACCTCTTTAATTATAATTTCACTCTTAACACTCTTGTAAAATGGCTTATGTCAACATCATCAATTGTTTCTTGTGTCTAAATGCACTAGTAATTTCAGTCTTCATCTTATTTGAACCATCAGCAACACTTGGCTGATTGTTACCTTTACTAGGCTTTTGGGCCACCATTCTCTCTTGTTTACTTCTTATCTCACTGTTTGTTTCTTTTCAGTCTCTCATCTTTGTGTTCCTTAGGCTAAAAATTTTTGATTCCTTCTTCTCCCAAATCACACATTCAATCCCTTAGTAAATACTGCTGTTATATAGTTGTAGTTATATAGACATAGATATAAATGTAGATATAGAGCTACATGTTATCTGCACATTTTTTAACACTCCTACAATTACAACTTGCTTCAAACTACCATCGCATCTCACCTATATTATTGTACAAACTCATTAACTTGCCCTAATGTTTCCATTCTTGTTCCACAAGAGTCTAGTTTTAATATAACCCAAAATGATTCACATTTAATTCAGGTCCTATTATAGCTTAGCTGAAAACCTTCTAATGTCACCTCTGTGTTTTCAGAAAAGTTTTCAAGTCATTACAGAAGACCATGAATCTCTTGATAATATGTCCTCCAATGGCTTCATTTTCTGCTTTTCTTCTAAGTCATTCAAACTAGATAACGTTGGTCAAATTGCTTTACAAACAGCCAGACATGCTCTCACTCTAGAGTTTTTGAAGTGGGTCTGTCTAGAATGCTCCTTCTCCAAATAAAGTATCATGGTATAGTATCAAAAAAAGAATATACACGTTTGTCTCAAAAGACCATTAAAATGCCTCTTCTTTTGGAAGGAAAGTGTGTTTGTACCAGAAACCAGTTAAAAGAGACAATGACCCATCCAAGCATAGGATGAAGAGGATCTCTAGAGCTATAGAGGGTCTCCAGAGAGTCCAATATGTCAGATATTTGCCACCAAGCACTTGAAATGTAGCTAAGTTGCATTGGGATGTACTAGAAGTATAAACACACAATGAATTTCAAAGATTCAGCATGAAAAATGTAAATTTTTTTCCTTACTAAGTTGTTTTATATTGATTACACAATGGAATGATCATATATTGAATATATTGAGTTAAATGTATCTTTGAATTAATGTCACTATTTTTAAAAATCTTTTTACTGTGGGTACCAGAAAATTTTGAATTTTATATCTTGTATGTATTTGTGACACAGATTATATTTCTATTGGATGGCACTGTCTAAGCTATATGAGAACAAATGGGACAAAAAGAAACATAAAAGGTTTATGATAAAGAATTTAGAAAACTTAGAAATAAAACGAATAAATTGGTAATCTCCGTTTTTAGAATTTTGTGCTTCACAAATGTTCCTTCTTTTTTTTGTGTGTGACTATACCTAGCAACAAAGATGGATTCCAATGAAAGAAATATTTTCTTAAACATTTTATTAGTAATCAACACATAATGAAATTAAGCAATTTTATAAGACTGTTTTAATAGATTTTTTATTTTTTAATTATAGTTGACATTCAATATTATTTTATTATTTTCAGTTACATAGCATATTGGTTAGATATTTGCAAATAGTTTGAAAAATACAAGTGTTAGTTTATTATACCGATATTAAAAAATTCTGTAATATAAGCAAAATTTTATTAACATTTGACGTAATATACTGTCATAAATATTTCTGGAACTATTTGCAAAAAAGCGATACTAAAAAAGTAACATAAACGATATCCAGTTCACTTAAAGATTTAAACATCTTTGCTACAGATGATAGAAGAAACCAAAGATTCAGGGATGTTGGATTTCTTTGAAAAATCAAAATTAAATGGTAAAAGCTTATTCTCCATTTGCATAGTCAAAAATATGTACATTCTACATGAACCATATATTAACACTTGAAAAATATTTAAAATTTTAAAGACAACAATTAACAGGTAAGTATGAGACAACTGTTTTTGAGATTAAGTACAGTACGACTTTTGTTTTTTTATCACAATTAGAAATACATAATTTTTATATCTTAAAAATACAAAAGTATGCTTTCAAAAGTTATTAAAATTGGGAAATCTTTTTGATACATTGTAAGTCTAATATATACATTCCACACGTTCTTAAATCTTAATTATTTTGTTAATTCAGTCAGAATTTAGCCCCTAAACTCATTAACAAATTAAAAAATTCCCTTTGAATAAGCAATTTATCTTTCTGGGAAATTACTGACAATTCTTAAAAGGCAAACAATAGGGTTACTTATATCTGCTTCCAAATATAGGCCCTCACACATGAATTGACTGTTTTCCAAAAGTTTACTTGTATATGAGCTTCCAAAACTCAGAACACACTTTTATACAAGGGGAAATTCTATTAAATCCCTGAACCCATGTATAACTAACATTCTAGCCTTTCATTGTCCTACAATTAGTAAGAATCTAATAGCTATGTGTAATAGATCCCATGTGTAATGAATCCATGACAAATAGCATGACAAATGAGTGTTTACCATGGTAGACTCATATGTAACAAAAAAGGCCAAAATTTCAGTGATTTAAACAAACACATTTGATGTTTCTCTCACAAGACATAGCAATGAGCATGTACATGGTTGGGTGATATTCTTGACAGCTTTTCTACTTGTAAAGATTCAGGTACTTAATTTTGTTAACTTGTGTTTTTGCCCTTTGACTTCTTTATTCAGATAGAGGTTGGGAAAGAAAAGGTAGGTTCGCACAGATTCAAAAATACTCATTTCTTCCATTGCACTTACTTTACATTGATCAGTACTCCATCATATGGCTCCACCAAACTACAGAGGAGGTTGAGGAATCTGTTCTCACTGAGATAACATACCATGGTTACTATTTGTTTCAGGCCATTTTCTTTTGACCAGAAATTTAATTTAATTTAATTTATTTCATTCCATTTCATGTCATTTCATTTTATTACATTCTTTGATTCAATGTTGAAAGAAAAGGAAAAGGAGAAGAAAAGAAAAAGAGAAGAGAGGGAGAGTAGGAGAGAAAAGGAAACAAAGGAGGATGGGAAGGAAAAAAGTTTTGTAAGTATCATATACATATTTCTAGAGATTTTGGCCATGTGTTTATCCTACTAAATATAAAAACAAACAAACTGAAACAAAACAAAAATAGTTCTCTATAACTTCCGTCTCTTTTTTACTCAGGATGGATAAAAAAAGAAAGTTACATAAAAACTATGATAATTTTATCTCTAACAAAGTTATATTCTTTTGGAAAAGCACAATCAAGATTCTTTTACATGTTTAAGGAAAATTTAAATGTTTAGTTCTGGACATCTATAATGAATTTGGGATGCAGTGTTATAACAGACATTGTTAACTATTGGCTCATAAGTGGTAGTAGAATAGATGTTTAGCTTAGTATAGACTGCAAAACATAACTATTGCGCTCATACAATGGTCTGAAAAATTGCTAATTCATTGTTAATATTTCAAATATGGACCTGTTTTACCACATGGCAATATTTACTAGAGATGAGTTAGTAGGTGCCCTCTTCAGACAAGTAATAGGCTCACTTCTATTTATCCTTATCATTTTATACTTTTGGCTACTTCACTTATTTAGGTTATCTCTTGGTCCCTGAAGACATTGAGTTTGTGACTCCTGATAGAGAATCTGTGGGTCGCTATGTCAAAAATACTTATAAACAAAAATCATCTCCTAGGATAAATTACGTTTAGATATAGGGTGATAAATATACTGAACTTAGAATATTCAATTCATGGTCCTGTCGTATATGCATTTATACAATTTTAATAGCGTATAATGTACATGCAAGACAATATATGGTTTGAATTTACATTTTGTTGAATATCCATATCAAACAATAGTAAATAACAAATGTTTTGGAGTCAGACAGCCTGTGCTAACCAGGTCCAAGTTATTAAATGTCTCTTTTTTATAATCTATTTTCTTATTTAAACTTGGAATAATAATTATAACTACTTGATGTGGTAGTTATTCGATAAATGAGTTAAAGCCTGTAGAATACTGAGAAAAAAAGAAGGTGTTGTAAGCAGGGAATAAACGCTTTTAGTTTTCTTTATTTTTCTCAATAAAAATAGAAAGGATTCAGTAAATGTCAAATAATAGGACTAATTCATAAACAGCTGTTGGAATTTATTTTAGCCCATATGTAAATTTGTATCCTCATATCTCTTGATCTACACATACATAAAGTTGGATAAAGCAGACATAAAGACTATCTGTGATGATTACATGGAACGAATTATTCTAAGTAGTCATATCCCAGATTCCTAGTCACAATGACTAAATGATCTTATGATATTTATAAATTCTAAAGGCTGTATTTTTCATTCTTCTATGTCCTTAAAGAACACATTAAGAAACAAAGAAAGACACCTTATCTCACATCCTATTAAATGACCAAGAAGAAAAAAAAACAAACACAACAACAGTCGAAGGCATTTAGGGTTATGTAACTTTTAAGTAAACAATAATCTATTATTCTCAACATGTCCCAACATCTAGTGGAGATTACATAACTAAAAATATAATTGACTCCTAAATTTAAAAGCGTTGAAGCATAGTAAGGAAGCAATACATGTTATTTTAATTATAGAATTAAAATGCTGTTTCTTTCTGCTTTCAGGTCTCTGCAGTCTCAGCTAGATATGCAAGTCATTGTTTCTAATGTGCCCCCAATGCTAGTGGGGAAAAAAGATAGATATTACTGAGTAATGGATTTTTGTTGACTTATATATTTATTTTCATATGGCTATAATTTTTATTGGATTAGATCATTTAAATAGTATAATGTTTAGATTAAACATGCATTTTAAAACATTGTCATAATAATAATTTAGCTAGCTTGCACTTTTCCTGAAATAGGTAGCTTTATTTGAAATATGTGAAGATTCTGAGAGTACTTTCAAATAGGAATGAAAATTGGATATAAGAAGATATTCTTCAGAATGCTTTGACTGATACATCAATATAACCTCAAACGCAGCATGTGATAAATAAACCATAACATTATTTGAGTATAAATCATGATTTTTGTGGCCTCATATTATTCAAATAGCTCATTATCTAGAGAATGCTATTTCTCAAAGTGGTGTATCTAGATGCCTAAGGTTTATTCTTTCCAAAAAATGATGACGAATTTTAAACAATAAATATTTTTAATTATTCTAAGATATATACCATGCCCCTTTGCCTTTGAACCACTTACACTGAACATGATTGAACGTGTTATTGTCGACTCAAAGTTGTGATTGTTTATTAAGCTACATGTTCTCAAGCATCCTGAATGATATCAATATTTATTAAAATATCTTTACTGTTTCACTCTTAACTACCCTACCTAGTCTACCATCATTTCACAATTTCTATATTGATATTTATTTATTATTCTGTCTTCTATTGAGTTGATGTTGACAGATGTCAATGCTCACCGTTTATCTGCCTCTCTCTATCAAAATATCTTTCACTTCTGAATTGCGGGGAGGAGCTTCAGATGGATAACTAAACTTTTTGTAATTATGCATCAAATAAAACAGACACTGATTAATGCAAGAGTGATTCTCTTATAATAAAGGCATGTATGCTTTATAACAATGATTTGTGGACAGTTTATGAAATTTAACCTTTGGCTGTCATATCAAATGTCCTATGAATGAGGTGATTATCAATATTTGTGCATGAATGTTAATCATGGAGTGACATGTTCACATGTTAAAAAGTGGTTTATATATGTTTAACCCAATAATAGCTGATTACACCTGGAAATTTTAGAATGATGCCTTTCTCTTAGCTCCTTAATGCCATCTGTTGGGATTGGCTTTCTTTGATCACACTATCCAAAAGAGATAATACTCTTTTCAAATTCTAATGTTTATTCTTCCTTTTCTTCAAAACATTAGCTCATATTTTTATTATATGTCAATTTTCCACTGAATATAAGCTCCATGAGGCTAGGAAATCTATTTTTCACTGACATAATTCCAGTTAGAAAGAAGGCACTCAATGCATTTTACTTAATAAAACTTTTACACAAGCAAAATCATGATGTCCTTTTTGTTACGATGAGGTGAAATTTATGAAAACTAAAAAAAAAGCAACTTAAAAGTATAACTTCATATCAATTTATATGATTTATACCTCTTAAGTGCATATGAAAATATGAATAAAAAAAACTCAAGCAACTTTCAAGTCTTGCAAGAAATGTGTAACTTTGAAAGGAGTTTGACTTCATATAACAGTGGTCTTGAAACACAAGCTTGGACAAGTATTTTACTCTCCCAGTCTCAGTTTCACCATTTAATGACAAGAGCTAATAAAAATTATGTTCTAGGATTGTGGTGAAAACTAAATGATATAAACCACCTTGGACAGTAAAAATCATGAACATTTAATGAATAATAAATATTTTACATAAGTGAGGTTAGTGGCCCAAAGTTAGTAGGGCAAGTCATAGAGAGACCAGTTTTATACTTTCTACTCAAAGAACACAGTTTAATAATGAAGCTCGGATTATGGAATCAGACAAGCTTGAATCCTATTATTGCTCTGCGACCTCTGAGCAAGATATATAATGCTTAGAACCATGCTTCCTCATCTAGAATATTGGAGTAAGGATGTCAGACTAGTGTTGCTTTTGATAGAATTAAATATGCATTTTCTAGTATAGTAAGCATAGCAGGTGAAGTCTGATTTATTTTTGTAGATTTTTAAAATTCTGTGTTAAGTTAGAGATTCTTAAGCACAAACATTTTAAATCTCTTTTAGAACAGTTTTATGTTCATAGCAAAATTGGGCAGAAGATACAGAGTATTTCCATATACTCCCTGTCCTTGAGCACCCATCGCTTCCCTCACTATCAACATCTTGCACCAGAGTGGTACATTTGTTACAATCAGTGTCTACAATGAGACATCATAATCACCTACAGTTTATGCTTTACATTAAGGTTTGCTCCTGGTGTTGTACATTCTGTGGGTTTGACTAACACGTAATGAAATATATTCATTATTATAGTATCACACAGGTTAGTTTCACTACTCTAAAAATCCTCTGTATTCCAGCTATTCATCTCTATCTTCTTCACTAACCCCTGATCTTTTTAGTGTTTTCACAGTTTTACCTTTTCCAGAATGTTGGAACCATACAATATGTAGCTTTTTTGATCTCTCTTTTAAAACTAAGTTAGTAGATGAAAGTGATGGTGAAAAGGACTGTTAGGCCTGATTCAGCACCATGAATCTCCAATCACTGGTAATGTCCAGGCATGAATGATGAAAATACACACATAGCCAAGGTAGACAGAGGAGGAGTTCCAATTTGTTAATGAAAAACAAGAATTTATTGTTTCAGTGGCCAGACTAAACAGCACATTTATTACCTATAGACATTCTTAGATGACAAGTCACAATCATCAGAGTCATTTTCTATATTTCCTGAGTGACATCCTTATCCTTTGAAGTGGAAAACTTCAATTCCACATGGTCATCACTGTTTTTGTTTTCTTTAGGAAGTCTCTAATATTAAGCCAGATCACACACTCTCCTCAGCCCTCTGGAATGCCTTGCTGAAGGATGAAAAGGAGTGTGCCTGGTGGCATTGCTGAGGCAAGGACTTGTGGTCACACTTTCTGAGACACTTTCCAGGCTAAATGAGACATTGGCAAACTCCATGTCCAGTCCCTTGTTGCCTTACCCTGGCTGGGCAGTGGGCATGAAGGCAGGCCTGGTCTCAGAAGCTGGGAACTTTCTTGGATTCCACAGTCCTTATGTGGGTGGAAGGAGTACATAGGATGAGGCTGTGAGATGGGTAAAACTGGCTGGAAGTGGGCTATGAGACAGGTGAGGTGAAGAATATAGAAGTGAGTGATTGTGGGGAGAGGAAGATGGGAGAATGGGTAAGTGGAGGAATGTAGAATTGCCTGAAGTAGTCAAAGAAAAAGGAAGGAAAAGGGAAATGGCTTGCTAGGAAAATTCACATAAGATTGAAGAGAATGGGGTATGAAGGTGGAAGCTGAGAGTAAAAGACAAAGGGAATGAGAAAGTCAGAGGAAATAAAACAGGGCTTTAGGGTGATGGTTAGACACAGCGAAAGGTTAGGGGAGGGGAGAGTCCACGGCCTTATTGGCATCAAGTGCATGCACAACAGCTGTGATTTATTGAGAGCTAATCCTTCCTCATAGGAACATTAATTGGGCAACTCACCTGAGCCATTCTGGGGGCCCAGATAGGCTGAATTGATGTCAACTGGCCCCTGCCCGGCCAGAGCCCTCCTTTGGTCTTTTGCCTGCCCTGGGCCTAGCTGCTTTGAGATGGCAGAGGAGCCAAGTGAAGACAGGATCAGGGAGAAAATATAACCTCCAGAGGAGAAGGTTCTGGGCTAAAGAAGTGGCTCCTGGTCCTTTGGAGCATAATCATGGATATTGGCAAAGTGGATAGTCAGGGCAGGGAGGGAAATGGAACCCAAATGGCCAGCTACCTTGAAGTTCTTCCAGTGTCTGGCCAGGTACTGATTTCCCAGGTGGAGCAGAGCAGTGACCCCCACACCCACCATTGCCAGGACATTTTTCAGCCTGGCCCCCAGAGTGTAAAAGGGCACCTGGCTAGCTCTTGGCTGGGGCCTTCCTTGAGACTTGATTTCTTCATACCTCATCCCTGCTGGCACAGAAGGCCCAAAGCCAGTGATACTCACTGAGAAGGTGCCGAGGGCAGAGGGCTGAATCAACACCCAAAGTGTCATTTGTGTGTCTTGAACTTCAAATGAGTGCTCAGTCTTGCTTTCTACAGCAGAGACTCCATCGATACCACATGTGGCTATGGCCCCCCACTATTGAGTTGCACCAGCTCTGCCCCAGCCTCAGCCCTGGAGGAACAGGGGGCGCACTCTTCACTGGCCCAAGTGTTCCTGAAGACTGCATGAGAGCCAAGGTTCAGGACTTCTGCCTGGCCTCCCGCTAGAGGGCCAGCCGTTACCCACCAACTTACTGGGAGGCCAGCCTCACCTGCCTTGCATCAAACATTTTCTCCTTTCAAGTCATGTCTTCATCTGCAAGCTGTCTGCCCAAATGCCACAGACTAACTCCTTTGGCCCAGTGGCTTGTGTAGCTGCCAGTCCTTAGTGCGGAAACAGGTGTTTGCCAAACAGCCCTAGGAATTTCCTGGGACTCCAGCCTCTGCCACTCACTGGCTGAACAACTCACAGTAACATACTATGACCCTGACCCTTTCGACCTGTCTCACAACCCATCAGGGCAGAGGCAGGATAATGACTTGTGAAACGAGGGTCAGCACCAGGGAGAAGGTCTGAACATGCCATGGACTAAACAGCTGTTGGCTAATGAGTTAGCAAACCTGACATTTTTCTAAGATTCTGAAGCCTTGTCTTTCAGCTATGTTACACTTAGTCAAAATGACAGACAACAGAAGGATTTGGGGTTCCAACCCCAAGTCTGGCTTGCTGGTAACAACAGAACCTGGGACAAATGTATCGCCATGTGGACTTGACAGGATGGTTTTTTGTTGACTCACAGAGATGGTAGAAAAGGCTATTGGAGGAAGGTGAGCCATTGTTGAAAATGACTGGCAGACAATATATGACCATTTCATAAGAACATGTTGGATAACCTGATTGGAAAAGGAGATGAACTCAAAACAGAGGGGTTCAACTCTCAGTGAGAAGGCAACTTCTCAAAGGCAAGAGCTGTCACAGTTGCATACTTATAGGATTGGAGACATGAAAAGAAAATTGTTATGTTGAATTGGTGCTCTTTTCTCAATGGATGGCCTCAAATGAAGTTTTGTGAAAAAGTGAACATTCTCATCAAGGACAAAGGGTACTGAGGATGTACCTGTCTTGTGGGAGTCAGGTAAAAATATAGCACCCAGGATCCAAGCGGTTTCCAACAGTTGTATATTCCTGCTCTGTCGGGGTGAAAAGAAAGCTGTGATTCTGACTCTATACTCCTTTTCTCAATATTTTATAAAAGTGTAGTTTTTTTTAAAGGAAAAATGAATAGTCTCCTCCAGGACCAAGGGTATATAGGAGGCACACATTATTTTATCTGTTTTTGGAATAATTGTGTTTTTTTTGTAAAATTGTACCTGAAGGTAAATCTTATCTCTCATAATGAACCTTGGTTATGGTTCCATAATCCAGGTTGTATTAGTTTAGACTAGAAATGTCCAGCTTCTGAAATTTCATTATAGAGATCACATAATTTTGAAAATAGAATTTCTTAAAATAAGCATCAGAATTCTTTTTGATAATATAGGTTATCAAAAAAGTGATAAATCATAAAATCTATATTAGTATTAAATAATATACAGCCATCACATTTTTTTATTATTCATTATTATTTATGTCTACAGCACTTGGTCTTCCTAGGTGGTCTCCCATTCAAGTTCTAACCAGGCCTGACGCTGCTTAGCTTCTGAGATCAGACATCAGACATCAGGCTTGTTCAAGGTGGCATGGCCCTAGACCATGAACCATTGCTCCACTGGAGCACGAACCCAGGATCTTCTGTGTGTAAAGCAGACGTGCTAACCGCTATACTATGGAACCACATCCATCATCCCATCTTAAGACTAAGGTTTTCTTGAGTTTGTGTTATTTGGACAATTTCTGCTATACAGTATGAACTCGGTTTTAGATATGGCCTTTGTTTTTAAAAGCATGTTAAAGTATAAACTTCTAATTTTGTCCTCCAGACTTAGTATTTCTGCCCTATAATCCTGTGCACAATTAATTCATTGGAAATATTAATTTGTTTTTATTGCCAGTCAATTAACTTTTTGCTATCAATGTGACTAAATTTAACACTTTCAAATAAGTGTCAGCACTTATAAAGGCATATGTTTTCATTGTAAACACCAGTGGGATTGTGAAAAAGGGTCTATCATTGGAGAGATGTTGCATCATATTCCTGCTTTACTCGCAGTTTTTTATCATAGAATTAGTAACTCAATTTCCTTGAGTTTTCTCATCTGACAAATAAAAATAATAACATCTGCCTGGCAGGATTATTGTGAAGATTAACTGAAAATATATGTACCATACATTAGTACAATGTCTGCCAACTGGTTTGCAGTGCTTTCACTTCTGAATTCAGACAGCCCAGTGATTAAAACATACATAGTAAAATGATGCTTTATTTTCTTATTGTTAATTAGTTTTTTAACTTGAATTTTTATTACTCCTTAAGTTGGTATTTGTTGCTTTCGATGATGATGAGCAGTGATGTCCAGCAGTGTCACAGTGATAATCTTGGAGAAATCCCATGCTTCACACAAAAGGAATATAGATATTGATTCCTATCAGGTTTTATACTACATGAAGTTTTTTGTTTTGTTTTGGTCTCTAAAGACTGATGCATTATGAATTGAACAATGAGGTAGACTTCCAATTCTAGTTTAAGCTTTTCTAAGTTAGCATTATTTATCTTGAGTTAATATAGTTAAAATGAAATTTTGGTGTAAAGAATATCAGTTTTAGTAATGAATAATGGATCCATTAAACATGATAAAAAGAAGCTTTGAAAAGTACAACATTATATTTTGGGGTTTCAAATGCAACTGACTAATGATCTTGATGGTGAGAAGTAGACATTTAGTTTCTTAACAGATACTCTATATTTTCTAATTTTTGACATGCATCTGAGGTGATATTTTCTAAAATAATCAGTGATCTACATGTCCATCAAGACAACTAGATAAAGAAGATATGGTACATATATATGGTGGAATATAACTTGGCCACATGAAATTTTACCATTTGCAACAACATGAATGAACCTAGAAGATATTATGCTAAGTGAAGTAAGTCATACTGAGAAAGACACCCATGATTTAATTTCTATGTGGAATCTAAAGAACAAAATAAACAAACAAAACAGACTTATAGAGAACAAACTTATGGTGCCAGAAGGCATGAGGGGTTGGGGTACAGGTAAAAAAGGTGAGGGATTAAGAAATGCAAGTTAGTAGTTATGAAATAGTCACTAGTCACAAGGATGTAAAGTATAGCATAAAGTCCATAGTCAATAATTTTATAATAATAATATATGGTGCTGGGTACTAGACTTATTGGAGGTATCACTTTGTAAGTTATATAAATGTCTAGGCACTATGCTATATACCTGCAATTAATATAATATTGAATGTCACCTGTAATTGAAAAGAAAATAATAGTAAAATAGAGATTATAAAAAATCTTTTAAAGATTAAAGAGTATGTATGTGTTTATGGGCATTTATTATATTATAGCTATAGAGTTCGTGTGTGCACTCCCTTAGTCAGGTCAGGCTCCCATAACAGAATATCACAGACTGGGTGTCTTATATAGCAAACATTTATTTTCTCACAGTTCTTGAAACTGGAAGTCTGAGATCAAAGCACTTGCATGGTCAGATTCTGGTGAGGACTCTCTTCCAGGTTTGCAGAAAACTGCCTTCTCACTTGTCCTCACTTAAAGAAAAGTGATGGAGAGCAAGCAAGCTCCCTGATGTCTCTTCTTGTAAGGGCAGTCATCCCATGACAAGGGCCTCACTTTCCTGGCCCATCTAAACTTAATTTCATCTCTAAATATTGTTCCATTGAGGGTTAGGGCTTCAGTGTATGAACGTTAGGGGGAAACAATTAAGGCCGCGGTGTGTGTATATGTGTGCCTTTAAGAAGTGAAGAATTTATTGAAAAAAAATGAAATTAAAATTACTATATTTTAGGATTGCTTCATCATTATATACAAGTAATATATAATGATGCTCTTCTGAAAACAGTAGAATATTCTTTCATGTTGTTTTATTTTTGTCTCCAAGTTAAAACATGAATGTACTTTTATTAATATGTTAGGACTCACAGGAGATAGTTTTTCTCACAATGATTTACTTGTTCTGAGCATATCATTAAAAGGCAGCCAGTCATTGTATTCCAGAGGTGTTCAACCATGGGAAATGAAGAACTCTATTACAAATACAACACACTGTGAAACACAATAATAGAATCTCAAAGTACTGAGAAAATGTGTTGGAGAAACATTTTACTGTGTCTGAAAACAATCAGCATAGATTTGAACTATATTTTGAAGGAAAGTATCATTGAGCCACTCCACAAAAATGTGGAAGGATGTTCCATGCTAAAGACTCAGCGTATACAGAAGTATAAATAAGAAATATGGGAGACATTGTCTTAACATGACAATTCTGGGTGACCAGTTGCTCCGAGGGAGCTAATAACTCTTAGGTTCTGAACAAATCAATTTTGTTGCATTCGGGTGAAATTCAGGGTACATTTATGGTGGTCATCACACAGCTCACCAATATTCCTGGTTCTCCTTTTCCCAGACACTAGTAAATTTGACTTCCTAACTCCTTTGAAGGTAGGGGTGTCATGTGACTTGCCCTAGCCAATGAAATTTGTATAAGCAAAATCTGTCACTTCAGGGCTGGGGCATTTAATGTTGATGCAAAACTGCTCCATGTAATGGGACCTCCAAAAGCCCAAATTCCCCTCTGAAGCTGGATGAAAAACAAAAATCCGTTATGTTCAGCCACTGAGGTTTGGGCTTATTTGTAACTGAGGTATAACCTAGCCTGATACAATAATACAAGTGTTTCGCTCCCAAAAGAATTTATTTTGTTATGAAATTGGAATTAGACTCCAGGCTCTGATCATCATAAACAAGCGTTTCACTCACATGAATGTCCAGCAGCATTAGAGAATCTAGAAGGATCCTGGACAATTGCTTGTCATTCCTATCAGCTTTGTCCACCCTACTCCTCAGTCACTGTGACAACTCAAACACCATTCCCATCAATTTCCCATTCACTCCCTGCCGCACTGTAAACAGCTGGCCTCCACGGACCAGGAAGATCATAAAAAGCAGTGAGTGAGACTGGACCAAGATGCCTATAGAACCTGGGCTTCTAAAGGGGCGGCCACTGTTGACTCTACCAGTTTGTTGCCATAAGGACATTCACTCTCAGTTGACAAATCTTTCAAGAACGACCAACATCCAGATTTCCATGTCCAATCTTTTGATTCAATAATATCTACAACAACTTAAAATGTTTAAATTTAAAATTTAAGCACACTCCAAGTCAAACCAAATGGTTGTGTTGGTTTCATGAAGCCGCTGTGCAGCATTTTGCAAACAATGTGTCCAATGCTAGTGAAACTTGAGCTTTTACTTTGCAAAATTCCCTTCTATTCCAAGTGACAAAACATATCACAACACCTTACCAGTAGAGAAGCTGCATGGTTGTGTAACAGCCATGATACTTGCTAATGTCTTCTCTGTGCTCCTTACTGCAAAGTCTAATTTAATAATGAAGTAGGTTCTGTCATTGTCCCATTTAACTAATAGCAGAATCCAGCCTTATGGATTCCAAGCCACCACAGTGTGTTCTTTCTTGCCAATACGTCCTATTTAGTTATTTTAATTTTTCAAATCCTGTTTACTGCCTCTCCTGTCCCAGAATGTCCTTAAACATCCTTCATGGGGCTGGTTCTGAAGATCACTGCAGAAAAATGATTAAATAGAAGAGTAAAATATGAAATGGAAATGAAGAAGAGGAATCAGTGGCCAGGAAGAAAGCTGAGTCTCTGCTTGCTGTGACCAGGCCTCGCGGGTACCCAGCTGTGACTGTGGCAGGGAGAGTAACTCCTTGGAATCAGGCCTCCTTTCACTGGGGGAACACAGTTCCTCTCAGGGTAGGACTGGTGCCTTCCCGAGCCCACTTAGAGTAGAAGGAAGGAAAATAGGATGGTAAAGAGGAAGAAGGATGTGGCAAACAGAAAAGGGGACAGGCAGGGAGGTGGAGCTCACATGCCAGCCCAAGACAAGTGAGGCTGCCTAGAAGCCCATGGTGGGGATTGCTACCTGAGGGAGGGAGCCGGTGGGCGGAGCAGGAACCCTTAGAAGTGCTCCAGGTCACAGACCGGATGTATGCTGGGCAGGCTAACTGCGGGGCTGGGAGGTAAGGAGGCCACCTCACATGCAGGTAGGTAGGGTGTGCGCACCCTTTTTGCTACCTGAGGTCCCATGGTGGTTGGCTGTAGGGTCTGTGGGAGAGGAGGTAGGTGAAACTCTGTTAGAAGAGTTGTAAAAAGCCCACAGGTCCACAGACATGACTCTAGTCTGTTTACGCTGTATAGGGCAGGGATGCCAGTTAATACAGTGGGGCGTGATCGCGACTCTCACCCATGTTTCCCAGACAGCATCCTATTTCTCCATGGTACACCTTAAGGAAGTGTGAGAGTTTGAGCTTTGGTTATCTGTTTGAATTTTAAAAGTGCTTAAGTGAATGTGGGACCGTTCTCTGCTGTCAATCTCAAAAGGCTGGCTGACTCACGACCTGTCCAGGTAACAGTGAGTCCACAGGTCCAAGGAGTCTAGGCACCAAGGGGGACTTCAGGAAGTATGTGGAAGTATATGTGCAGGTGATCTTGCCTTGTTCTAGACCTAGCAGCAGCACATTTTCTGGCCTGTAAATTGGGGACTTTTTGTATCCAATAAACTCTTATAGTCCTTTTCAGGCCCTGTCATCTAGAATAGTTTTAGCACATTAGTGAGAAGCATGAAAACATTAATGCATGACTCCATGCCCCACATGTGGCGTGTGACCATGTATTGTATACAACACTGAGAACACTTTTTTCTTCATGGATGGTGCTGTGGGCAGAGCTGACTAAAGACTGGAACACTGCCTAGAAAGCAATAGTGAGTGTGCTCTGGAGGTTTCTTGATTCTGTCCTGTCCACTGGACAGTTTGCAGCAGAAGTCATCACTGACACTGGAACAGTGAATTGTGAGAATTTCAGTGTTCAGGAAAAATTAATGAGTAGAGGTTAGAATCTGACTTCTTTTGAAAGTCTGGCAATGGAAAGTAGGACAAGAAAGTAATAAGGAAGCCTCTTCAACTCAGGATCTGGCTCCCACTAACTCTTCATTTTTTTGCAAGTCAGTGGGTGTCTGCATACCAACCTACTGGTAGTTAGTTCCCAGAGTTAGCCCTGGGGTCTTGGATGGTTCTGTTATGGGAGCAGGGATCTTTGCCCCCCCTCCCTCAGCATACAAATCAAGAAAGCAAGTAAAACAGTTTTACAGAGAGAAAGATTTATTAAAGCGAAAGCTTGATGCACCAAGGGAGGAAAAAGATGTGGCTCCTGAGAATCACAGGTCCAACATTTTTATGGCCCTTCAGGTTTGGGGCTACCCCCCAACTTTCTCCTTTCCCTCCCCAAAGCATGTTGAGGTGGATCTTACACTACGCCTGAGTAGGGTACCTATACGCTAATTTATGGCTCGCATGTCTCCTGAGCATCTTGAATCTCCCCCTTGTGGGTGTATTTTACTGTGATGGTGAGGAAAATTAACTAGAGTTGGCTCTTTACCCATGTGTAGGCGTGACTTTAGGGCCTTTCTCAGGGCTGCTTCTCTTTCCTGTGATTATGGTTCAATCTGCTCACTGTTTCATATTGGCAGAGGGAGGTGGCGCAAGGTTGTTGTCCCAGCTGCAATTTCTGATTAGATGAGCTCTGACTACAATTCCATTTACATGCACTCTTCATCCCCATTATCACCCAACTCACAATAACTATTAATCCCTTTTTGTCACTACAGATGAACATTTTATGAAAGTTTCTTATAAGTGGAATATTAATTTACGTGTTGTTTTGGGTGGAGTTTCTTTACTTTAGCTTCTTATTTTGAGGTCCATTCCTTGTACAATGCACCATTACTTCATTCCTCCTAATTGGGAATAATATTCAATTATATGAACATAAACATATTTTTATTTTCACTATGTCATGAACATTTAGATTTATCCACTTTCGGCTATTATAAACAGTATCAGCATGAACATTCGCCTATGGTTTTTGAGTGGCCATATGTCCTAGTAGGTGTAGACATATGGGTTGTATAATTTCTGGGCCATAGCATATCTGCATGCATAATATTCTGAAAAAATATGCCATTTTTTTTGCACAGTGGCTGCACATTTTTACAATTCCACCCACAGTGTATGAGGGTTTTATAATCTCCGTATTGTTGTCAATACTCATTATTAACTCTTTTATATAATCCTTTTTGGGAGCCAAGTATTATCTCCTTGTGGTTTTAATTCATATTTCCATAATCACAAAGAATATTGAGCACATTTTACATACTAATTGGCAACTTCTGTGACTTCTTTGGAGAAAAGTCTATTCAGGTGCTTATCCATTTTTTTAAATGGTTTATTTTTTATTAGTAACTTTTCAGTGTTCTTTATGTATTATAGATATATAGTTTGAAATAAATATGTAATTGGAAATCTTTTTTTATTAAGCGACTTTCCTTTTCATTTAATTCTGCTGCTGTTTGAAGAACATAAGTTTTTAAATTTAAAGTGCCATTTATCTCATTTTTGTAATTGTTGAGTCTGTTTTCGGTTTAGTCTAAGAAACCATTCCCTAATCAAGTCACAAAAATTATTCCAATGTTTCTCAATAAGTTTATACTTTTTAAAATTTATTTTAATGTTTCAAGTATACAGTACATTGGTTAGGCATCTATACCGTTTATAAAATGATTCCTCCAATTGCTCCCTCCCTCTCCTGTTCTTCCACCTAGCCAAGGTTTTAATGCTAACTGTATCCACTATGCTGTGTCTCCATCCCTGTGACCATCTATCAGGTACTAATTTGTACTTCTTTAGCCCTTCACCCCATTCTCCCAGGCCCCCAAACACCTCTCTTCTCTGTCCATCACCAAATTGTCCACTATATTTATGAGTCTATTTTTATTAGTTTGTTCTTTTTATTCCTTAGATTCTGCATATAAGTGAAATCACATATTGTTTATCTTTCTCTATCTGACTTAAAATACCTTCTAGGTCAATCAAAGCAATATATTTTTCCATCCTCTTCCTTTTCATATGTAGGGGTCTTTTTTTCTTATCCTTTCAGCCACTCTATCTTTTGGTTGGAGCACTTAATTCTTTTCATTTAAGATACTTATTAATAGGAATGTAGTTTCTAAAATTCTTTATTCCTGTTTTTGATACATTTTTTTTTTCTTAAAGATGTCTCTCCAACATTCCCCATACTACTGGCTTGGTGGTGATAAATTCCTTTAGCTTATTTTTGTCTGGAAGCTCTTTATCTGCCCTTCAACTCTAAATGATAGCTTTTCTGAATAAATTATTCTTGGTTGTAGATCCTGGGTCTTCATCCTGTCAAATGTCTTTTGTAAAGCCTTTCTGCCCTGCATAGTTTCTTTTGAGAAATAAGCTTCCAGTCTTATGGCTATTCCCTTATAAGTAACTCTCTGTTTCTCTCTTGTTGCCTTTAATAGTCTTTCTTTGTATAACCTTAGGTATTTTGATTATGATGTGTCTTGTTGTGGGCCTCTTTTGATCCCTGATCTTTGGAATTCTCTGAGCTTCCTGGGGTTTTATGTCCAGTTCTTTCATTAGGTTAGGAAAGTTTGCCATCATTATTTCTTCAAACAGTGTCCCATATGCTCCTTAAATTATTTTTAAAGTTTTGGCATTTTATCTCTTGCTGTTCTGATTGTGTGTCCTTGGCTTTTCCATCCTCTAGATAAGGCATTTGATCCTCTTCTTTATTCACTTTGTTTATTGTTTATTCCATTTAATATACTTCTCATCTCAGATAAAGTGTTCATCATTTCAGACTGGTTTCTTTTTATAGTTTTCATTTCTATTTTTATGTTTTTTATCTCTTTGTTTAAGTTCTGTACACTTCTCAAAAGCTTATTGAACATCTTTATAATCAGTGTTTTTAACTCTGCATCTGTTAGTTTACTTGACTCCATTATATTTGGATCTCTTTTTTCTTCTCTTACACAATTTAGGCTTGTCTTCCTATTTTGGCTGCCTTTCTGTGTCTGTTTCTATGTACTAAGCAATGCTCCTAAGTCTCCCAGTCTTATTAGTGTGGATTCGTGAAATAGCTGTCCAGTGGCATAGTCCTGAGAGAGGCTGAGCTACAGGCAAAATGTAGCCCAGGCCTCTACCCCTCTGGAGCCACCCGTTAAGATTCAGCATACAATCCACAGATACTGTGCTTATAGTTACCTCAAAAAGCCACACCAGAAACTGAGGCCCACTGCCTCCAGTGTGAGTTTAGGCACTGCTCAGCAAAGAGCACCCGACTCGTTGAGGATATACCTGAATGTGTCTTGGGAGGGGGCTGCGAGTTGGGGTAGGCAGAGTTTCAGGAAATCCTCTGGGTGCAGCAACTTCTGTCATCCAGTACTGTGTCCAGAGCACTGGTATGGGGGATGGCTCATCAGAGGGTACTTCTGGGTTTAGAGAGTTTCTCTTCAGGCCTCACTCCAACAATGTCTCTCTGTAAGTCTCTGTTGCCCCCAGCATGCAGCCAACTCAACACGTGTGCTTAGAGTGAGCAGTTCCGTTACCGTGAAAATCCACTCACTGAAGCAGCCCTTTTAAGAGTCTTCTGCTGCTGCCACTACCTCGGTCTTACTCAGTGGCTGGAGATTGGGTAGCTCCACATACTCACCCAGTTCTAAATACTGCCGTTGAAAGGTGATTGCTAGGATTTCCACCTAGTCGTATGGCTTGTTTATCCCAGGTGATTTTTTCTCGCTGTTGTTCCTTGTTTCCATCACAACTTTTTTGGTTGCCAAAGGGAACAGAGGGTCTATCAGTTACGCCATTTTGTTCTCCAATAAGTTTATACTTTTAGCATTTACATTTGTGTGTCATCCATTTTGAATATTTTTTTATTTTAAAGAAAAAATTACAAAATAACATTATAAATGAAGAATAATATAAAAATTTGGCAAATAACTACCGTAACCTAAATCTAACTCTAATGCTACCCTAATACTAACCCTATCACTAACTCTATTTATGGGTAGGTAAATTAGATACTGAATATGAAATAAATTTTTGAAGACTATACTATGAACTTGAATTTTATCAAAACAACAAACATGCCAATATTTTTGTCAAAATTTTTGGATCTTAAAAATTTTGATTTTAAAAACAAAGAATACAAAATAACAGTGTAAATTGTGAATGATATGAAAATTTGGCAAATAACAAACCTAACCTAATACTAACTCTAACCCTAACCCTAAACCTCACATTAACTATAACCCTAACTCTAATCGTAACCCTAACCCTAACCCTATTAATGAGTAGATACATTATATACTGAATATAAAATAAACTTTTGAAGACAGCCTTATGAATATTAATTTCATCAAAACAGCAGACTGATCCTTTACTCTGTTGCAATGATGCTTAGATAAAAATTTTAAGTTTAAAAAGAAAAAAATACAAAATAATATTGTAAATAAATAATAATATAATTATTTGGCAAACAACAGCCTTTACTTAACCCTAACTTTAACCCAAACCCTAACACTAACCCTAATACTAACCCTAACCATAAACCTTAACTCTAACCATACCACTAAGCCTAAGCCTGAGCCTATACCTAACCATAATCCTAACCCTAAAGCTAACCTTACCGTTACTCTAACCCTAACACTAACCCTAAACCTAACCCCAAGCCTAACCCAAACCCTGACTTTAACCCAACCCTTAACCCTAACTCTAACCCTAAGCCTCACTCTTCACCTAACTCTCCACTAATTCTAATCTTACCCCTAATCATGAGCTTAACCCTAATCTAACACTAAACCTAAGCCTAACACTAAGCCTAAGCATAAGCCTAAAAATAAATCTACCCTAACCCTAACCCTAACCCTAACCCTACATTCAACCCTATTCCTTACCCTAACCCTATTTATGGGTAAATACATTAGCTACTGAATATAAAAAAAATATTTTTGAAGACTGCCCTATGAACATTAATTTCATCAAAATAGCAGACTGAACCTACATTCTTGCAACAATGTCTAGATAGGACATAACATTTTTAATTAAAAAATACAAAATAACACTGTAAATGAAGAATAATACGAAAAGTTGGCAAGTAACAACTCTAACCTAACCCTAATCCAAACCCTTACACTAACCCTAACTAACTCGAGCATAAATATAACCGTAAGCCTAACCCTAATCATATCCCAAACCCTAAAATGACTCTAAAGCCTAACAACGCTATCCCTAACCCTAACCCTAAACCTAGCCCTAAGCCTAAACCTAACATTACCCAAAATCCTAACCCTAACCATAACCCTAACTCTAATACTAACCCTAACCCAAACCCTAAACCTTATCCTAACCCTAACCCTAACCCTAACCCTAAACTTAACCCTAACCTTAAGCATAAACTTAACCCTAGCCATAAGCCTAACCCTAAACATAGTCCTACCCTAACCCTAACCTTAACTCTAAACCTAATCCTAACCCTAAACCTAAAGCTAACTCTAACCCAAATCCTAAACCTAACCCTAAGCCTGAGCCTAGCCTAAGACTAATTATCACCCTAACCGTAACCCTAACAATATCCCTAACATTAACCCTAAACCTGACTCTAACGCTAACCCTAACTTTAACCTTATTTATGGGATACATTAGATAGTGAATATAATATAAATTTTGGAAGATTGCCCTATGAACATTAGTTTTATCAAAACAGCAGACTGAACCTATATTCTTTGAAGAAATGTTTACATATGTCATAAAAATTTTAATATTAAAAAGTACTAAGTAACATTTTAAATGAAGAATTATATGAAATTTTGACAAACAAAAGCCCTAATCTAACCCTAACATTAACCTTAACCCTAACCCTAACTCTAAGCCTAAATATAACCCTAAACCTAATTTTAAACTAACACTAATACTAACCCTAAGCCTAAGCCTAAGCCAAGACTAAAGCTAAGCCTAATCCTAACCTTAACCCTAACTAATGCTAAACCTAATCTTAACTTTAACCCTAGCCCTAATTCTAACTCTATTATGAGTAGATACATTAGATACTGAATATAAAAAATATTTATGAACATTAATTTCATCGAAACGGCAGACTGAACTATATTCTATTGCAACGATGTCTACATAGGTCATAAAATTTCCAATTTTAAAAAGGAAAAATGCAAGAATACATTGTAAATGAAGAATAATATGAAAATTTCGCAAATTGCTACACTAATCTAACCCTGACGCTACCAATAACCCTAACCCTAACCCTATCACTAATCCTATTTATGGGTAGGTAAATTAGATAATGAATATTAAGTAAATTTTGTAGACTGAACTACATACTTGTGTATTTCATCAAAACTGCAGATTAGACTATGTTTTTTCGATGATTAATTTTAAAAAGAAAATATACAAAATAACTGTCAATTAAGAATAATACAAAATTTGGCAAATAACAAACCTAACATAACCATAACCATAACCTTAACCCTAAACCTAAACCTAACTTTATCACTAACCCTAAACCTTACCCTAAACCTATACCTAAACCTTACCATAACTCTAATGCTAACCTCACTATAACACCTACCATAATCCTAATCCTAACCCATTGCCTAACCCTCAACCTACCTTAATCCTTACCCTAACACTACCCATAACACTAACCATAACCATACCTATGGGTAGATACATTAAACACTGGATATAAAATCAATTTTTAAACCCTGCCATATGAACTTGAATTTCATCAAAACAGCAGACTGAGCTTACATTCTGTGCAACGATGTCTAGATAGGTCATAAAATTCTTAATTTTAAAAAGAAAAATACAAAATAACATTGTAAAAAATAATAATATGAAAATTTGGAAAATAACAACATTAACCTAACCCTAACCCAAACTCTAACCCTAACTCTAATCCTAAATCTTTCCTTAAAACTAACCTTAATCCTAAGCCTAGGCTAACCCTAACACTAACCCTAACTCTAACCTTTACTTAACCCTTATCACTAAACTAACCTTATACTAACCCTAATTAACCCTAACCCTAACCCTAACCCTGACTCTATCCTTAACCCTAACCCTAACCCTAACCCTATTTATAGGTATATACTTTAGATACTGAGTATATTAAAAAAATATTTTTGGGAGATTGGATTAAACATGGCAGTGTGAGAAACAATTCAAGATCTGTCCCCTTGAAATAACAGTGAGCTGAACATCAAAAACTCAACTAAAAAACCCCCACCCAAATTGTACATCGGTACATCTGAGCATGGGATCTGCACATAAGAGCTACCATAGGTCAGAACCCCTGGTGTCAGGCAGTGAACTGGGAGTAATAAAGAAGCTGCCTCTCACAGTTGCCAGAGCTCCCTGAAGGCGAAGGGAGAGGGCTGAAGGAGTGTGATTTCCTGTGGCAATTTCTCTGAACTGCCCTACCTTGGAAAACTGTGAGCTGTGGCCTGTCGGCTGCAGGGCCCCGTCATCAGGGCAGAAAACAGAAGTGGGGAGAGATAGCAGAGAAACAACAGGTGATTTTTTGCCAGCAGCATTTGCAAAACTGAATCTGAATCATAGCTCCCACACCTCCAATCCAGAGGGCCTCTCCCCAGATACCCTCTGAGACCAATCACTGCGGAGCCCCAGGGGAATCTGAGCAAACGCTGCTGAGACTGTCGCTGACACTGACAGGTAATTAGCGTGATTAAATATCTAAAAGAACATTAAAAAAGAATTATTAAGACTTTATATAAAGTTGGGATCCAAGAGGCTTGGACGCCACCTACTGGAAACCAAAAGAAAAGCGCCTTCTTTGCAACAGGCTAACGAGAGACCTTTATACAATAAATCTTTCTGGAAAAACAGCAGAATATACTTCCATTAATGCCCATGTGGAGAAACAGTCCATTAAACTCCATGAACAATCAAGGTGACAAGGCATCTCAGAAATAAAGAGAAAAATCTTTAGAAAGTAAGCTTAGAGACATAGAAATATGCAATGTAAATGACAGAGAATTCAAGATGGGACCTCTGAAAAAAACTCAGTGAGATGTGAAACGAAACATATCCAAAATTTCAGGAACTGAAAAAATAACTAGATGAGCAGAATGAGTTCTTAGGAATGAGACTGAAACTCTCAAAAAGAACTGAATAGATCTTCTGGAGATAAAGAATACACTGCAAGAGTTAAAAAATGAAATAGCAAGCTTAGGAAATAGAGTCAACCATATGGAGGAAAGGATCAGTGATATCGAAGACAGAAGTCTAGAAATAAATCAGAAAGAAGAAGAGAGAAACTGAAGAATGAAAAACAATGAAAGAGAAATACAAGAACTAGCTGATACCATTAGGAGAGGAAACATAAAAATAATGGGAATTCTTGAAGGTGAGGAAAAGGAGTATGGATTAGAAAGCATTTTCAGATAAATAGTGGATGAGAATTTCCCAAATCTAAGGAATGAGCTGGAGTTTGGAATTCAAGAAGTCAATAGAACACCCAATTATCTCAACCCAAAAATGCCTTCACCAAGACACATTGTATTAAAGTTATCGAAAATCAATGATGAGGACAGAATTGTTAGGGTAGCCAGGAAAAAGAAGATGGTAACCTATAAAAGAAAGCCTATTACATTATCGTCAGACTTCTCAGCACAAATCTTACAAAGTCAGAAAGGATTGGAATCAAATTTTCAAAATATTAAATGAAAGGAACTACCAGCAAAGAATAATGTATCAAGTTAAACTCTCCTTTAGATATAAAAGAGAAATAAAAACCTTTCCAGACATACAAAAATTGAGGGAATTCACCCTGAGGCCTGAACTACAGGAAATACTGTAGGGGTCAGCTCATCTAAAACAAAATGACAAAAACAATGCATAATTTGGAGTAAGGTGACTAGTAGGCTGATTAAAGTAGAAGAATGCAACCCATATTAGGAACAGGGCATTATAAGCTTAAAATAAGAAGAAATTTGCTATAGCAAGTTAGTAATGAACATTCAGCATACATAGGGTCAAACTGAGACATCAATGACTAAAAAGGGGAGGATTCTAAGATCCAAATTCACTGAGGAAAATGTAGATGAGGCATGTGCAGAAGAAAATAGATGTCTATATATATACAACTATTCTTTTCATACTTGTTATGGTAACCAAACACCAAAGGTTCAAAACCAAAGTATATAACATAAAACAAGAAGAAGCAGAGGCAAAACCCACAAAAGTCAACTAAAATAATGGAAACAGAAACACAAGGACAAAGAAGGAATGGAAACACCAAGCTACCAGAAAGAAAAAGATAAAATGACTATAAGAAACCCTCATATTTCAATAATCACCCTGAATGTAAATGGACTAAACTCGCCAATAAAAAGGCACAGAGTTGCAGAATGGATCAAGAAACAAAACCCAATCATATACTGCCTTCAGGAGACATGTCTCAGCTCCAAAGACAAATATAGACTCAAAGTGGAAGGGTGGAAAATGATATTTCAAGCAAATGTCATTCAGAAAAAAATGGAAGGGAAGTACAAATATAAGACAAAATAGGCTTCAAAATAAAAAATGATAAAGAAAGACACTGAGGGACACTTCATAATGATAAAGGGAATCACGAACCAAGAAGACATAGCACTTATTAATATCTATACTCCCAATCAGGGAGCACCAAAATATGTAAAGCAATTACTAACAGAACTAAATAGAGAAACAGAACAAAACACTATTGTAGTAGGGGACCTAAATACCCCACTGTTGGATATGGACAGATCACCAAAACATAAAATCAATAAGGAAAGAATATTCTTAAATGACACATTAGACCAACTGGACACAATTGACATTTACAGAGCCTTCGATCCCAAAAGATTGGCTTATACATTCTTTTCTAGTGCACATGGAACACTAGAGAGCCTCAACAAATATAATGGGGTTGAAATCACACCAACCATATTCTCTGATATAATGCTTTGAATTAGAGATCAACTGCAAAAAGAAATCAGGAAGAACCACAAATACATGGAGATTAAGCAACATGCTACTGAAGAATAACTGGGTCAGGGAAGCAATAAAAAGAGAGATCAAGAGATACATAGGAATGAATGATAATGATAGTACAACATATCAAAACTTTTGGGACACGGTAAAAGTGGTCATAAGAGGAAACCTGGAAAAAGAAGACCAAATGAGGGAGAAGGAGAGAAATGATAAAAATCAGAGCAGAAATAAATGAAATTGAAAATAAAAAAAGATAGAAAAAAATAAATGCAACAAAGAGTTGGTTCTTTGAGAAGGTTACTAACATTGACAAACCCCTGACTAGATGCACTAAAGAAAAAAGAGAAAGGACACGAACAAAATCAGGGATGAAAGAGGGGAAATTATGATAGACACTGCAAAATTACAACAGATCATACAAGAATACTATGAAAAAGTATATAACACCACATTTAATAACCTAGAGGAAATGGACTAGTATTTAGAAAAGTACAACCTTCCTGGACTGAATCAAGAACTGGAAAATTTAAATAGACCGATCAGCAGTATGGAAATTGAAATGATCATCAAAAACTAACCAAAAAGTATAAGTCCAGGACCAGACGGCTTCTACCAAACATTCAAAGAAGATGTAATACCTATTCTCCCCAAACTCTTCCAAAATATCCAAGAGGAGGCAATACTCCCCAAATCATTTTATGAGGCCAGTATTACCTTGATACCAAGATATGGTAAAGGTAAAGAAAACTACAGACCAATATCTCTCATGAACACAGATGCAAAAATCCTGAATAAGATACTAGTGAACCGAATACAGCAACATATTAAAAAGATTATACATCATGATCAATTGGATTTCATTCCAGGGGCACAAGGATGGTTCTACACATGCAAATAAATTAATGTGATGCACCACATAAATAAATTAAAAAATAAGAATCATGTGATCATATCATTAGATCAGAAAAAGCCTTCGACAAGATACAGCACCCATTTATGATCAAAACACTTAACAAAATTGGTACAGAAAGAAAGTAACTTAACATAATAAAGGTCATATATGACAAGCCATCGGCCAACATTATACTTAATAGTGATACACTAAAAACACTCCCTCTAAGATTAAGAACAAGGCAAGGCTGTCCACTATTGCCACTTTTATTCACTATAACATTAGAGATCTTAGTGACTGCAATCAGGCAAGAAAGATATAAAAGGCATCTCAATAGGAAATGAAGAAGTCAAACTGTCACTATTTGCAGATGACATGATTCTCTACATAGAAAACCCTAAAGACTCCACAAGACTATTACTAAAAACAATAAGCAAGTATAGTAAAGTCTCTGGATACAAAATCAATGTTAAAAAATCCATAGCATTCCTATACGCTAATGACTAAGTGTCAGAAAAAGAAGTGGAAAAAATAATTCCTTTTGTACCTGCAACCAAAAGAATAAATTACCTAGGAATAAATCTAACAAAATATGTGAAGGGCCTATATAATGAAAACTATAAGACCCTATTAAAAGAACTTGGAGAAGATACAAAGAAATGGAAAGATATTCTGTGTTCTTGGATTGTAAAAATCAACATAGTTAAAATGACCTTATTACCTACCTAATGTATTATATAGATTTAATGCAGTCCTCATCAAAATCCCATTGGTATTTTTTAAAGACATAGAACAAAAAATTATCATATTGGTATGGATGCACAAAAGACCCCAAATTGTCAAAGCCATTCTGAGAAAAAAGAATGAGGCTGGAGGCATCACTCTGCCTGACTTCAAATTATACTACAAAGCAACAGGAATCAAAACAGCATGGTATTGGCTGAAAAATAGACACACAGACCAGTGGAACAGAATCAAGAGTCCAGAAATATACCCATATTTATAGGGGCAAATAATTTTTGACAAAAAAGCCAAAAACATACAGTGAAGAAAGGAAATCCTCTTCAATAAATGGTGCTGGGAAAACTGGAAAGCCACCTGCAACACAATGAAACTAGAGTGTAGTCTATCATCATACAGCAAAATTAACTCAAAATGGATTAAGGACCTGAATATAAGACCTGAAACAATAATGCATAGAAGAAAACATAGGAACTAAACTCAAGGACTTTGGGCTTAAAAAGGATTTTATGAATTTGACCTCAAAGGCAAGGGAAGTAAAAGCAGAAATAAATGAATGTGACTACATCAAACTAAAAGCTTCTGCTCAGCAAAAGAAACCATCAACAAGGTAAAGAGACAACCATCCAAATGGGAAAATGTATTTTCAAGCAAAGCCTCTGATAAGGGCCTAATATTCAAAATATACAAAAACAAAAACAAAAAAAAACAAAAACAAATGATCCAATCGCAAAATGGGCAGAGGACCTGAACAGACACTTCTCCCTAGA
This sequence comes from Rousettus madagascariensis, assembly GCA_028533395.1. Lineage (NCBI taxonomy): Eukaryota > Metazoa > Chordata > Mammalia > Chiroptera > Pteropodidae > Rousettus > Rousettus madagascariensis. Next base: position 81,892,405 of record CM052782.1, on the reverse strand, counting down.
GAATATACAAGGAGCCAACAAATATATGAAAAGATGCCCAACATTGTTAGCTATTAGGGAAATGCATGTCAAAACCACAATGAGATATTATCTTACACTTGTTAGAATGGCTATAATCAACAGGACAAGTGATAACAAATATTGGAGAGGATGTGGAAACCCTCATACATTGCTCGTGGGACCGCAAATTGGTACAGCCACTATGGAAAACTGTATAAAGGGTCATAAAAAAAAACTACGAATTGACCTACCATATGATCCAGCAACCCCTCTACTGGTTATTTATCCTAAAGATTTGAAAACTCATATCTATAAAGCCATTTGCAAACCAATGTTCATAGCAGCATTATTCACAGTGGCCAGGATATGGAAGCAACCAAAGTGCCATACGATAGATGATTAGCTAAAAAAGCTGTGGTACATACATACAAGGGAATATTACTCAGCCATAAGAAGAGATGAAATGCTGCCATTTGTGACAACATGGATGAAACTTGAGATAATCATGCTAAGTGAAATAAGCCAGAAAGAAAAAGTTGAAAATCACATGATATCACTTATATGTGAGATATAAACCTAAAAGGAAAAAATGAGCAGGACAAAGAAACAGAGACTCATAAATATGGATTAAGTCTAGTGGTTACCAGAGAATCATATCGTAGTGATTACTAGTGGGGTGTGGGAGAAGAGGGGAGGTAGATGGGGTAAAGGGAATCAAATATAGGGAGTATGGGGTGGGTGAGGAGGGTAAAGCGGATCAAATATATGGTAGCTGAAGAAAACTAGACTTTAGGTGGTGAACTCACAATAGAATATAGAGATGTCAAAAGATAATGTACGCCTGAAAATCATATGATGGTATTAACCAATGTTACCCCAATAAACTTAATTTTAAAAAAACTGCACTACGAACTTGAATTTCATCAAAACAGCAGAATAGCCCATATATATACCTTTTGCAACAATGTCAAGATAGGTCACAAAATTTTTCATTAAAAAATACAAAATAACATAGTAAATGAAGAATAATATGAAAATTTGGCAAAAAAAACCCCTCACACCTTAACCTAATCTTAACCATAACCATAACCTAATCCTATTCATACCCCTATGTCTAACAATAACCCTAACAATAACTTAAACATAACCCTAACCATACTAACCATTGCCCTTACCCTAACCCTAAACATAACCCTAATCCTAACCTAACAATAATCGTAACCCTAACCCTATCCCTATCCCAAAACTAACCCTAACCCTAACCCTATTTCTAAACTTAACTATAACCCTAATCCTAAACCTAAGCCTAAGTGTAACCCTAACCCTAACTATATCACTAATCCTAACCCTAACACTAACACTAACCCTAACCTTTATACTATTTCTAGGTAGATATATTAAATACTGAATATAAAAATATTTTAGAATACTGTTGTAAACATTAATTTCATCAAAACAGTAGAGAAAACCTATATTCTTTTGCAACAATGTCTGATAGGGTACAAAATTTTTAACTTTAAAATAATAAATACAAAATAACATTGTAAATGAAGAATAATATGAGAATTTGGCAAATAGATAACTAATATGACCCTAACCCTACTTATGGGTAAGTAAATTCGTTACTGAATATAAAATAAATATCTAAACCCTACATATGACCTGAATTTCACCCAAACATCACCTAGTCTATATTTCTTGTGACAATGTTTAGATAGTACATATAAAATTTATTTTAAAAAGAAAACATACAAAATAACAGTGTAAATGAAAAAAATATGAAAATTTGGCAAATAACAACCATAAGCCATCTGTATCCTTAATCCTAACCTTTATCCTAAACCTTACACCAACCTAACCCTACCTTAACCCTAACCCTAACCCTAACCCTAACTATAACCATAACCATAACCATACCCTAACCCTAAACCTAACTCTAACTCTAGCCCTAAACTAACTCTGATCCCTACACTAACCGTAACCATAACCCTAATCCTAAACCTACCCTAACCCTACTCTAATCTCAACCTTAACTGTAATCTAAAATAAAGCCTAATCCTAACCATACCCTAACCCAAACCTTAAGTGTAACCCCACTTAAGGGTAGACAAGTTAGATAATAAATAAAAAATGAATTTTTGATGACTGCTGTGACTTAATTTTTATTTAAACAGTACACTGAGCCTATATTCTTTTGCAACAGTGTTTCAATAGATCATAAAGTTAATAATTTTAAAAAGAAAAAATACAAAATAACATTGTAAAAGTAGACTAATATGAAAATTTGGCAAATAACAACTCTAACCTAACCTTAAACTTACCGTACCCTAACTGTAACCCTAACCCTAACCCTAATCCTAACCCCAACCAAATAAAGCCCTGACACTAACCGTAACCATAACCCTAACCCTAGCCTAACTCACTCATAACACTAACCCTAACACTAAACCTAAACCTAAGCCTAAGCCTAAGCCTAACACTAAACCTAAATCTAATGCTAATCTTAAACCGAACCTTAAGTGAAACCGTAACTCTAACCCTAACCCTAAACCTACCCTTTCTCTAAGCCTATCTCTACCCCTAAACCTAACGCTAACCCTTAAGCAACCCTAACCCTAACACTTATGCTTACCCTTCCCTAACCCTTATACTTACCCTTACCCTGACCCATACCTTTACCTAACCTTTAAAGTAACAGTAACCCTAACCTATCTTAACCCCAACTTAACCATACCCTACCCATAACTCTAACTCTAGATAAACCTCACCCTCATGCTATCCCTAAAACTAACCCTAAAACTACCCCTAACCCTAACTCTAATCCTATTATGGGAAGGTAGAGATAGAGAATATAAATAAACTTTCGAAGACTGCACTATGAAATTGGATTTCATCAAAACAGTAGATTAGCCCATATTTTTTTGCAATAATGTCAAGATAGGTCATAGAATTTATAATTTTAAAAAGAAAAAATACACAATAACAATGTAAATAAAGAATAATATGAAAACTGAGCAAATAAGAATCCTAACATAACCATAATCCTAATCCTAAAAGTAACCATAAACTCTAATCCTAACCATACCACTAAACCTTACCCTAACCCAAACCTTAACTTTAACTTTAACCCTAACCCTAACTCTACCCTATCTTAACCCTAACCCTAAACCTAACCCTTAGCCTAAGCCTTAAACTAAGGCTAAGCGTAAGCCTAAACTAAGCCTAACTCTAAGCTTAAATCTAGGGCTAACCATAAACCTAACGCTAACTCTCACTCTAATTCTAACCCTAACCCTATTTATGGGTAGATACATTACATACTGGATATAAAATATATTCATTAAAACTGCCCCATGAACATTAATTTTATCAAAACCACAGACATTTGCAGCAAATTCTACATTGGTCATTAAATTTTTAATTTAAAGGAGAATACAAAATAACATTGTAAATGAAGAATAATATGAAAAGTTGGCAAATAACAACCCTAATTAACCCTAACCCTAACCCTAACCCTAATCCTAACCGTAACACTAACCTTAACCATAACACTAACACTTATCATTATAATTACCATTACCCTTAACCTTACCTTTACCATGACCCTTATCCTTACCGTAACCCTAAACCTAACCCTAAAACTAACCTAAGACAAACCCCTACACTAAACCTAACCTAACCATAAACTGATCCCTAAAAATACCCTTAACCCTAAACCTATTTCTAAATCTAACCCTAACACTTACCCTATCTCTAATTCTAACATTATTTATGGGTAGGTAAATTATATACTGAATATAAAACAAATTTTTGAAGATTAGACTATGACCTTGAATTTCATCAAAAACTATAGACTAGTCTGTATTTTTTGCAACGACGTTTAGATAATTCATAAAAATTTTAATTTTAAAAAGAAAAACTACAAAATAACAATGTAAAAGCAGAATAATATGAAAACTAAGCAAATAAGAACCCTAACTTAATCGCTACCTAACCCTAACTGTAACCATAAACCCTAACCCTAACCGTTCCACTAAACCTGACCCTAACCCTAAACCTAACCCTAACTATAACTCAAGTTCTAACCCTATCCCTAACATTAACCTTATTTATAGGGAGATACATCAGATACTGAATATAAAAAATATTTTAAAAAACTGTCCTATGAAGATTAATTTCATCAAAAGAACAAACTGAACCTATATCCACTTGCAACAAAGTCTATATAGGTCATAAAATTTTTAATTTCAAAACAAAAAAATTCAAAATAACATTGTAAATGAAGAATAATATGATAATTGGCAAGTAACAACCCTAAATTAAACCTGATCCTAACCTTAACAGTAGCCATAAACCTTAACCCTAACCATACCACTAAACCCGACGCTAACTCTAACACTAAGCCTATCCTTAACCCTAAACCTAACACTAATCCTAAGCCTAATTCTAACTCTAAACCTAACCCTAACCATTACCCGAACCCAAAATCTAACCATAAACCAAATCTTAATTTTATTGTAATCCTAAACCTAAGCTTTAGCCTGAGGCTAAGCGTAAGCCTGAGGTAAGTCTAACACTAACCTTAAACCTAGGGATAACCCTAACCCTAACCCTAACTCTAACCCTAACCATAAACCTAACCCTAACCCTAACTCTAACACTATTTATAGGTAGATACATTAAATACTGGATATATAATGTGTTCTCGAAAACTGCCCTATGAACATTAATTTCATCAAAACAACACACTGAACCTATATCCATTTGCAACAATGTCTAGATAGGTCATAAAATCTTTAATTTCAAAACAAAACAAAACAAAAATAACATCATAAATGAAGAATAATATGAAACATTGGCAAATAACAACCCTAACCCAACCCTAACCCTTAAACTAATTTTAATCCTAACCCTAACCATAACCCAAATCTTAACCCTACCTCCAACACTAACCATAACCTAACACTTATCCTTACACTTACCCATGCCCTTAATCTCAAATTTACCCTAACCCTAAAGGTAACCTAACCCTAACCTAACCTATTTCCTACTCTAAACCTAACCCTAACTATAAACCTAAAACTAACCCTATCTGTTACTCTAACACTTATGCTTACACTTACCATTTCCCTTATACTTACACTTACCTTTACCCTTACACTGACTCTAGCCTTAAACCTAATCCTAACCCTTACCTAAACCTAATCCCTATCCTAACTGTAACACTAACCCTATTTACAGATAGATATATTACATATTGAATATAGAAAAAAATTATGAAAACTGCTCTATAAACATTAATTCATTCAAAGCAGCAGTCTGAACCTATATTCTTTTTCAACAAGAAAGATAGATCATAAACTTTTTAATTTCAGAACCAAAAAATATAAAATAACTTTGCAAATAAAGAATAATATAAAAAATTGGCAAATAACAAAACTAACCTTACCCTAAACTTATCCCTAATCCTAACCCTAACCATAACATTTCATAATACCAACTCTAACTCTAACTCTAAACCTAAACCTAACCATAAATCTAACCTTATTTTTAAAACTTCCCTATGAACATTAATTTCATCAAAACAATAAACTGAACCTATATTCATTTGCAAAAATGTCTAGTTCATTACAAAATTTTTAATTTTAAAACAAAAATACAAAATGTCATTGTACATGAAGAATAATATGAAAATTAGCAAATAACAACCCTAAACAATAAGTAATTCTAACCATAAACTTAACCCTCACCCTAATATTAACATTAACCTTTACACTAACTCTAACACTTATCCTTACCCTTACTCTTATCCTTACCTTTGACCTTACCCTAACCCTCACCATAACCCTAAACCTAACACTAATCCCTACCATATCCTAACCCTGACCATAAACCTACCTCTAACAATAACTCTAACCCTAAGCTGATTCCTAACTCTAATCTTCATCTTTACCCTAAAGCTAACCCTAAACCTTTTTATGGGTAGGTAAATAAGGTATGGAATATGAAATAAATTTTCGATCACCTTACTATCAACTTGAATTTCATCAAAACTGCAGACTAGCAACCTTAACCCTAACCCTAACACTAACATTGACCCTTACATGAACCCTAACACTTATTTTTACTTTTGATCTTAACCTTACCCTCACCATAACCCTAATCCTCACCCTAAATCTAACCTAACCCTAATCCCTACCATATCCTAACCCCAACCATAAACCTACCCCTAACCCTAAGCCGATTCCTAAACCTAAACCCTAAACCTTACCCTAACACTAACCCTAATCATAATGCTGACCCTAAACCTATTTATAGGTATGAAAATAAGAAATTGAATATTAAATAATTTTTGGATCACCATACTATCAACCTGAATTTCATCAAAACTGCCAACTAGCCTATATTTTTCTTCAACGTTTAGATATATCATAAAAATATTAATTTAAAAAAATACAAAAGAACAGGGTAAATTAAGAATAATATAAAATTTGGCAAGTAACAAATCTAATGTAACCCTAAACCTAAATCTAACACTGAACCTAAACCTAACCCTAACGCTAAACCTTACCGAAACCCTACCACTAACTGTAAACCTTACCTTAACTTAACACTAACCTAATCCTAACCGTACCCTAACTCTAACACTAACCCTAACACTACCCTACTTTAACCTTAACCTTAACACTATCCATATTTCTAAACCACACTCTACTTATGGTTAGATAAATTAGATACTGAATATAAAATCAGTTTTTGAAGACTGACTTATGAACTTAATTTAAAGAAAACAGCAGACAGAGCTTATATTCTTTGGAAACTATGTCTAGATAGAACATAGAATTTTTAATTTTAAAAAGAAAAAATACAAAACAACGTTGTAAATGAAGAATAACATGGAATATTAGCAAATAATAATCCAAACTCTAAACCTCTCCCTAATCTTAACCCTAATAATCCTAACCCTAACCAAACCCTAACATAAACGGTAACCCTAACCCTAACCTTAAACTTAAACCTAACCCTAACACTAACCCTAACGTTAACCCTAACCCTAACTCTTACCCTAATCCTAACCCTAACCCTAACTCTATTAATAGGGAGATACATTAGATACTAAATATAAAAAATATTTTTGAAAATAGCACTATAAACCCTAATTTCATTAAAAGAGCTAACTGAACCTGTATCTTTTTGCAACAAATTCCACATAAGTAACAAAACTTTTAATTTTAAAAAAATTTACATCATAAATGAAGAATAATATGAAAATTGGCAAATAGCAACCCTAACCTAACCCTAATTCTAAACCAAACAGTAACCATAACCATACCACAAAACATAACCCTAACCTAAACCCTAACCTTAACCCTAACCCGAACCCTAAACCTACCTTAAACCTAACCCTAACCCTAAACCTAACACTAGTCCCAAGCCTAATTCCAACTTTAAACCTAACCCTAATCCTTACTCTAACCCAAAACCATAAAATTAACCATAAACCTAACCTTAATTTTCCCGTAACCTTAACTCTAACCCTAATTCTAAGCCTAAGGATAAATGTAAGCCTAAGTAAGCTTAATATTAACCTTAAACCTAGGGCTAACCTTAACCCTAACCTTAACTCTAATTCTAACCCTAACCATAACCCTATTTACAGATAGATACATTAGATACTGGATATAAAATGTAGTTTTGAAAATTGCCCTATGAACATTAATTTCATCAAAACAATACACTGAACCTATATCTATTTGCAACAATGTCTAGATAGGTCATAAAATATTTAATTTTAAAACAAAAAAATACAAAATGACATTGTAAATGAAAAATATGAAACATTGGCAAATAACAACCCTAACCTAACCCAAATTCTAACTCTAACCCTAAACCTAACATTAACACTTATTCTTACAATCATTCTTACCCTTAGTCTTACCCTTAGTCTTACCTTTACCCTTACCCTTATTCTTGCCCTAACCCTAACCCTAACCTTAACCTATACCTAACCCCAACACTAACCCTAACCCTAACCATAAGCTTCCCCTAAAAATAATCTTAACCCTAAACCTATTCCTAACTCTAACTCTAACCTTTGCCCTACCATTAATTCTAATCCTATTTATGGGTAGGTAAATTAGATACTGAATATAAAATAAATTTTTGAAGACCGCACTATGATTTTGAATTTCAACAAAACCTGAAGAATAGTCTATATTTTTTGCAACAATATTTAGATCATAAAAATTTTAATTTTAAATAGAACAAATACAAAATAATATTTAAATTAAGAATAATATGAACATTTGGCAAATAACAACCCTGACCTATACCTAACCCTAACCCTAACCATAACCATAACCCTAAAACTAACTATAATCCTAGACCTAAAACTAACCCTCGTCATAACTCTAACCCTAACCCTAACACTTATGCTTACCCATCCATAACTTTTACGCTTACCCTTACTTAACTTTATATGTAACACTAACCTTAACCTACCCTAAATCCTAGATTAACCATACCTGTAACTCTAACCCTAAAGAAACCTAACCCTCTCACTATCCCTAAACATAACCCTAAACCTACCCCTAACCCTAACCCTAATTCTATTTCTGGGAATTTATAGATACTGAATATAAATAAACTTTTGAAGAGTTCACTATGAACTTGAATTTCATCAAAACAATAGATTAGCCTATACTTTTTTGCAACGATGTCAAGAGAGGTCATAAAATTTTTAATTTTAAAAAGAAAAAATATAAAATAACATTGTACATGAAGAATAATGTTAAAAAATGTCAAATAATAACCCTATGCTAACCCTAACCTGAACCATAACCCTATCCCTAAGCATAACCCTAAGCCTAATCCTAACCCTAACACTAACCCTAACCCTAACTCTAACTCTATCCCTAAGCCTAACCCTTGACCTATCTGAAATCCTAACACTTACCCTAATTCTATTACGTGTTGTCATTAGGTATGGAATATATAAAATAGTTTTTAAGATTGCTCTATGAACATCAATTTCATCAAAATAGAAAAGAATGAGCCTATATTTTTTTTGCAACAATGTGTAGATGGGTCATAAAATTTTTAATTTCAAAATTAAAATATATAAAAAAACATTGTAAATAAGAATAATATGAAATTTTGGCAAATGAAAACCCTAACCTACTCCTAACCTTAACCCTATCACTAATCCTAATGCTAACCTTAACGCTAACCCTAACACTAACCCTAACCTAACCCTAACCCTTACCCTAACCCTCACCCTAACTGTAACCCTAACCTAACACAAAACCTAAACCTAACCCTTACACTTACCACAACCTTAACCCTAACCCTACCCCTAACCCTAATCCTAACCCCAAACCTACCCTAACCCTAACCCTACCTAATCCTAAACCTAACCCTAACCGTAGCCCAAATCCTAACCCTAATCCTACTTATGGGTAGGTAAACTAGATACTAAATATAAATTAATCTTTGCACTTGAAATTCATCAAAACATTCATCAAAGCAGATTGAGACTATAATTTTTTGCAATAATGTTTAGATATATCACAAAAATTTTAATCTAAAAAAATACAGAAAACATTATAATGAAGAATAAAAAGAAAATTTGGCAAACAATAACCCTAACCTAACCCTAAACTTCACCCTAACCCAAACTCTAACCCTAATACTAACCATAAGCCAAACCATAAATTCAAACTCTAACCATACCACTAACCCTAATCCTAACCCTAACCTGACCAAAACCCTTACCCTAAACCTATATCTAACCCTAAAACTTAACCTTTCCCTTACCCTTACCCTAACCCAATTTTCAATCCTAAACTCATCCTAATATTTTCCCTAACCCTAACAGTATACCTAACCCTTCTTATGGGTAAATAAATTAGATACTACATATAAAATAAATTTTTGAAGACTGCCTTATGAACTTGAATTTCATTCAAACAGCAGACTGAGCCTATCTTTTTTACAACAGTATCTATATAGGTCTTAAATTTTTATTTTTTTAAATAGGTAATAACATTGCAAATGAAGAATAATATGAAAATTTTGCAAATAACAACTCTAACCTAACTCTAATCATAAAACTAACCCTAAACCTAACCCTAACCCTAACCATAAGCATAATCCTAATCCTAGCCTATATTTAACCCTAACCCTAATCCTACCCTTACCTTAACCCTAACACTCGACCATTCTCAGCAGAAAGAATATGTGGAAGAAGAGACCTCCTGTCCCTCAACATCTATATAATAAGAAAAGGGGTTCATAGCTCTCAGAAAAGAATTAGGCAAGGAAATTAGTAAGGGGGGTTTTCTGAGTCTGCCTGCAAAAGTACTGATGTTATCTTATCTTGAAAGATATCCACCAAATGCTTTACAGGAGACCTCCCCAATAGTAAGGAAGTTAGAAGGAAACTCAAGATTAATAGCTGCCCTAGAAATGTCCCAACACCTTCAGGCCTTAAGGAAGATCCCCCATCATATCACTAGAGAAATTTTTGAAAAAAGCTCCTATCCCTCTAGGAAAATGGGTCCACCCCCTTTCAGCTAGGAGACGAAGTGTAAGTTAAAGATTAGAAGAGCCATTCCAGCCAACCTGAACAGGTCCTTACATTGTTATATTAAAAACTCCCACTGCTATTAAAATTTCAGATATGATCCTGTAGATCCTCCACACCTGAGTGAAGAAAGCAGAGTCTCCAGAAAATGGGAGACTTGGACTGAGAAGTTCTTTTCTGATCAGCTGCTACCAGTCATGTTCCAGAAACAGCAGAAATCCACCTGAGATAATCCACTTTGCTCCGGCCACCCCAGAAGCTGGCCAGTCTATGCACGGCAGAAGCTTGAGGATCAACCATCACCACAGTCAGCTGAGCTGGCACAAATGGATTTTATCAACTCTCATAAGCAGGAAGACAACATGCCCTGCTTCAGCCACAACTGGAAAACTGGCTGGTTCACACACGGCCAAAGCCTGAGGAATTTTGTTGAGGGACTCCTTATAATTGGACACTGATAAGGGAAGGAAATAAGGGCAGAGGAGTGTGAGCTATGTATTCATGCCACCAAAGGTGGTAAGAGAACTTTCACTACCTTAATTTTCTATAAGTACTAGGAATGTCAGAAAGGGACCTATACCTATAACCAGACTCAGTATTCAATATGTGACACAGGAGGTAATCAACCTTATGTATGCTACAACCCAAATAACCCTCCCACTGAAACAGTTTTTGAAATATGGGTAGCTTTGAGGGACCATGGGGAAAGGTGGAGAGATGGACCCATGTTGGCCCAGATCAGATTGAAAAGAAATCTTAATCAGATAATCCTAAAGGTTGCTGCTTGTGCTGCTATGAGTCAGGGCCAATGGGAAGAAGGGAGATCCTGTGGATCTCTCAGTTGAGAGAAAAGTTACAGGACAGGAGAAAAGTATATGTGTCCCCACAGTTCCTCATGTGGAACAAGCTGTGCCTATTGGTCACGTGTCCTATGGGCTACCTGGGAGAAAGACACCATCAACAAGAAAGAGGTGCATCTAAGAAAAGGCGTAGCCTTATTAAACTGCACCATACATATGTACAATCCATTAGAGTTCATCATAACCAAACCCTAGAGCCCCTGTTGGAGTTCCAGAGAGTTCTTAACACTTGGCATTGATGGGATGGGACTAAATCCCTATGTTCAAATTCATTTTTGTATTAGAAGTCAAGGACTAGTCCATTCAGCTCAAATCTATCAGGCTTATATGTCCTTTTACAAAGAAGTAAACGAGCCCCGAACCCCATTGCCACAATCGATCAAAAACTTATTTCTCAGAATGGCTGAAGAAATAACTCACTCCCTGAATGTCACTTCCTGCTATGTATGTGGAGGACCTCTAGTAGGAGATAGATGACCATGGGAAACTACTGAATTAGTTCCCAACCAGACAATGCTAGATATAATGGTCCCCCACACCTCAAGTAATTGTCAATGGATTCTGCAACATACTGTGATAGGATAATACTGCCTGGCCAGAGGTGGAGGTAATTTCAAACACTCAGTCAGAAACTTAATTTGCTTAGACCAATGATATTATAATGCCACCTCCAAACGAAGCATGTGGCAGGGAAACAGAAAAGAGAGAAATCCTTTGACTAGATTCTCAAGGCTAACTAAAGCCTGGCATAACCCAGGCAGGGCCCAAGATGAGACAGCCCCATGTAGGCTTTACTGGATTTGTGGAAGCACGGCATATATCTGTCTCCCCACAAATTTGGAAGTAAGCTGTGTAATTGGCATGATAAAACCATCTTTTTTCCTCTTAACCTCTGAAAACAGGGGAACATCTTAATCATCTGGTCCCATAGCCCATGCAAAAGGCAAAAAGAGAACTCCAAATAGGAGATTGTAACAATGATCAGTGGCCCCCCGAGCAAATAATCTAATGCTATGGGCCTGCCATTTGGGCAAAAGATGGATCTTGGGGATACTGTACCCCCATGTTTAACCAGATTATACAACTGCAGGCAGTTTTAGAAACCATTACTACTGAGACTGGGAGAGCCCTGACTCTCCTTGCACATCAACAGACCCAGATGAGAAATGCCATCTATCAGAACAGGCTGGCACTAGATTATCTATTAAGCAGCAGAAGGAAGCATACGTGGGAAATTCAATCTCACTAACTGTTGTATACAGACAGATGACCAGGGCCAACCAGTTGAAGATCTTGTCAAGCAGATGATAAAATTGGCACAGGAGCCCATGCAAGTATGGCATGGATGGGTCCGTGATAGCCTCTTTGGAGGATAGTTCTCTACCTTTGGAGGCTTTAAGACCTTAGTTGGAGTAGTACTCCCCCCTCTTGAGACCTGCTTCCTTCAGCCTTGCTTATTGTCTCTTGTTGTCAATTACTCACCTCCCTCATAGAGGCTATAGCGGAAGGAAAAACTACAGCAAAGATCTTTGTTAAATGGAATTACCAGTCCTTGACTCTGGAAGATCAAGAGGGAGATCAAAAGAGTGATGCTCTATAAAAATTTAAACAGACATCAAAAGGGAGAATGAAGAAGAAATTTGAGGAATTTACATCAAAAAGCTATTCAGACTTTCTGCTTCTGTAAATATGCTTGTTGCATGCAAAAGCTCACTTACACCTTGTCTTATATGTCTAAGCACTAAATGTAACTGTTTGTACCTGAGCAGCTCCCGCTTTCTGTAACACTTTGTAACTGTCGGTAGCCCTCAGCAATTCTCACTCTTCTATCAATGTTATTATTGCAACCATAGCAACTCCTGTCACTTTGTAACAATCTAAACTTATATCAATCAATTAGCTTGCAGAATAGACTAGTATATAAGGAATGTTGCAACTATGCTCCAGGCCCAGATCTTCAGAGCACTAGCTCTTCTGGGATGGCACATATAAATCTGAATTCTCCTTTCCAAGTTACTACCGGGGTTTTCATTGGATTGGTTTTGGGACTTTTCCACAACAAGGTAACTCAAAACTGAGCACCACACCAACATACCAATGTCACGTGACCTCCCTGTGATGCAATCAGGCCAGTCCCTTGTGGTCATATGAATCTCATGACAAAGCCTCGTGAATATCATGAGATTCTCTAATTTTTGTTATGAGATTTCCACCTCATTTTCCTCTGCTAGCCTAACATGTTGAAAGAACAGCCTCAATGTCAATATCTTAGCTTTCTTTTCATGGTGGTTAAGCCAGTCCCTCTCAGAATCTGTAGTCTAAGGTTTGTTACAGAGAAATGTTGAGGCAGCCATTCTTTCTGCCATGAAGAGGTCTCCTTACAAAGACTCAGCATTTTTCCTACAATACAGCAAAATGACGGCTGTTGTTTCCACCGCTGTCCATCACTTCCTCACAGCACAGTCAGCCTCCAGATATCAAAGTGGACAATATGCAACAGCTGCCTCCACTACCATAAAGCAGATTTCCTGAAAACAGACAAAACCCGAGGCTAATTAACGATCATTGAATGACCGCATATACTGTTGACTTCAAGTAAGATTTGTAATGTGGACATGATGTTAGATTGGAGGTCATTTAGGAGGCTCTCTCAGCCACCTTCTATTACACATAGACTAATGTTTTTTCATGGTTTGTGTGAATTTTCTCAAGTGATATGTACTCGTCATTCTAAAGAAAGCACTACGTCATCCCCATCTGCCACATGATCTCCCTGTGTTTCATACAGTCCTGTTTCTTGATCAGCACCTAATTCCCACAGATGGTCATGTGATCCTTTCATGACTCCCTCTGGGTCATGCTCTCAAGGTTAACACTGTCTAATTTTGCACAGAATAGGCTAAGGGCCCACTCACACTACCAATACCCTAAATGCTGTGACAGAAACTAATATGCAGTGCATGCCCCTCAAATCAAAGCCGTTGACACCTACATAAAAACAAGGACAATTCTGTTCAGGTAACGGTACTGTCCTCCCTTCAAATGGTGTAGACTGGGGATCTGGGCCCATGATGCAAAGCCAGTTCCTTCCTAATACTAATACAATAGAGATCTGGTCTAAAGGCAAAAAGCCTATTCTTGTTGAAAATTAGTATATTGGAGACCTTAAGGGCTGTTAGGTGGCTATGTTACACAGGCACTTTCATTTTCTCAATACAAATGTAAATATTACAAAGGAATGTAGAAGGGTAACTCAAAAGTGAGTGCCATACCATTACCCCAATGTCACGCGATCACCCTGTGATGCCTTCAGGCCAGTTTCTTGAGGGCGCATAAATCCTACGGGAAAGTCTCATGAATATCTTGAAATTCCCTAATTCCTTCTATGAGATTTCAGATGACTTCTACCTCATTTTCCTCTGTAAGCCTAAAACAAGTGTTTTCAGTACATGATTAAGGGACTACCTAAATGTCAATATCTCAGCTTTCCTTCCATGGTGATTAGACCAGTTCCTCTCAGAATTTGTAGTCTGAGGGTTGCTATACAGAAGTCTGAGGGTTGCTATACAGCTGTTCCTTCTGCCATGAAGTATTCTTACAATGACTCAGCAATTTCCCTACAATACAGCGAAATGGTGGCTGTTGTTTCCACTGCTATTCAGTCACTTCGAGAGCACACTGAACCTCCAGATATCAGTGCAACCAAGGCGCGACTGCCGCCTCCACTGCCATAAAGCAGTTTTCCTGACAGACAAAACCTGAAATGAATTAAGATTTATTGACTGCCTGCATATATCATTGACCTCAAGTAGGATTTGTAATGTGGACATGACATTCGATTGTTGCTCAGTTAGAAGGCTGTTTCGGCCACCTTCTATTACACGTAGACAAATATTTTCTCAGTGTTTATGGGAATTTTCTTAAGTGATATGCACTCTTCATTACAAAGGGAGCACTGCATCATTCTCATCTGTCACATGATCTCCCTGTGTTTCATATACCCCTGTCTCTTGATGAGCACCTGTTTTCAATGTGCAGGTTACATGATCCTGTTATGACTACCTCTGGGCCATGTTCCCAAGGTTAACACTGTCAGATTTCAAACGGACCAGGCTAAGAACCCACTCACACTAACAACATCCTAGACCCTGTGCAGTACATAGCTCACAGATTAAAGCCGTGGAATCCTACCGAAAACAAAGGAGACCGTTATTCAGATATCAGCACTGTTCTCATTCAAATGAGGTTAACTGGAACCCAAGTGAATGACACAAAGCAAGTTTCTTGCTAACACTAATACGATGGGACCCTGATCTAAAGCCAAAACCAGTCTTCATTGAAAATTAGTATATTGGAGATGTTAAACCATAAGGCCAGCCTCTCATCTGGTAATAATATCCTCCATGAAGAACTAGAACCTTGGCTCCAGACATGGGAATTCTGTTAGGAACAAAAACGGTGACTTGGATTGCTGGTCCAATTCTTCACTACATTTAGGAGATTGACAGAGGCCTCAAGTCACAGCATTTCTTCTCTCTTTTCATAACAGAGAGTGAAATGGCCTGGGCCCACAGTTCTTAGTCTGTCTTCCCTGAGCAAATGTTGAGTGGTGTCCTAAGCCCAGAGCAACAAGCCCATCCCTATGCAAGGAAACCTAGAATGGAGACAGGCCTGTGACAACAAGCTGGACTCTTCTAACAGGATTTACAGTGCAGGCCCAGGTGCCCATGTTCAAGATCATCCAATTTATAACAGTATAAATGAAATAAATCACATACTATCCCAATGTATCCCCTGTGAAAAGAAACTCATGTGGGGTATATGATCCATAAATGAAGCTGACATCTCATAACAAAAGAATGGAGTTGCCGTTTGCACAAGCAACACTGTCTTCCTTTTTGAGGTTGTGGAGTGGAGACACAGGCTCAGGGCCCAAGGCCTGTCTTTTTCTAACAAAAAGTACAAGGGTGACTGGGACCCAAGACACTAAGCCTATCCTCTATGAAAACTAGTAGATAGGAGAACTTAACCCACAGAGCAAGCCTATCCTCAGGGAAAAGAATCATATCTCAAGACTTAGGACGTTGTCTCCACCTGCATTTCTAATAAGGAACCAGAGTGCTGACCTTGGTTTGCAGGCCAATCCCTTTTCTTATTTCCATGAGGGTGAGCTTGAAATTGGCCAGGGAATTTATTCTGTCTTCCCCCAACAGATGTTGAAGGGGTGGCATAGGCCACAGTTCCAAGCCTGTCCTCTATGATCAAATTTCACCTAAGCTCATAGCAAAAGCCTTCTTTATTGAAGAGAAACTAGAACTAAGACTGTGAAAATCTGTACAATACCTGGACTTCCTTAAAGGAACTAGTTGACAGCCCAGGGCTCACAATGTCAAGATCATCCAATTGGTAACAAATTCCAAAATTAAGACTTAGGCCCAGAAACACTCAGCCTGGTCCCTACTCTCAAAAAATTCTGAGGGCACCTTGGTTTATAGAATCAAGCTATCATCTCTCTGGAGAAATAAGAATCGAGGACTTGGTTCACAGCTCCAAGACTGTCCTCAATTTTAAGCATTTGTTTTAGAAATTACGCTGATAGTACCAACCCTGTGTTATCTTAACAGCACATTCAACACAATCTGATCCCATGTCACCAATTATCCTTTTAGACAATATTGAAAGGTGACCATAATTTACAGCACCAAGTCTTTCTTCTGGAAAGAGAAGGTAGTGTGGGCACAAAGCCTAAACTGTTCTTTAAGGAACCCAAATGATGAGCTCGGAAGCATAGGCACGCATTGCTCCTATCTCCAGAAAGTAGAATGAAGACCTTGGCCCACAGAAACTAGCCTTACTTTAATTAATGGAACTTTAGATGGAGGATTGGCACACAATAATAACACCTGCTTGGTAGGAAGAAAAAAGTCAATGCAAGTCTATGGCCATGACCTCTGCTCGGTCAGGTAAGTTGAGTGGATGTTGGAAAACACAACACCACATCGGTCTCATCTACAGGGTAAACTCAAGTGCAAAGCATTTTATACTTGATACCTGGTCATTCTAAGAAGTAAACTGAAAACCTATGATCAAAACAACAAGACTATTTTCCTAGTAGACATGAGTTTCTTTTGGGGTCTCAATTCACATTGATCCCAATGTGAATCCCGTAAGGTGTTCACTTGATCTTCATGTGATTCCCTAGTGATTTCTATGTGATTTTAAGGTGACTTCCACCTTATTCCTCTTCCCCTATTACCAACCAAATGTTTTCAATACACGTCTCATAAACTCTTTTTTTCATTTTTTCATCATTGATGCATTGGCCGTAAAGCATTTTTTTCTTGACTGTAGTGGCCTAAGGTCCACATACAAGATTAGTGCGAAAATCCAACCTGAAGCTGTTAGAGTTATGCTCAAAATGACTCAGCATTTTTGCTACAGTACATCGAAATGGCACCTACAGTCTCCACCGCTTTAAAGTAGCTTTGTCAAGTAGACTCAGTCTCTAAAATTCAACTTGATTAAAGTGCAACATCCGATTCCATTGCATTCAAGCAAGATGCCTGAAAAGAGATGAAAACTCAGGCCAGCTAATTAACAACAATTGTCTGTTAGTCTACACTGCTGTCCTCAAAGAAGTCTTCTCATACAGACATGACCTTTCGATTAAGTGGCTAAGTTACACATGAACCCTCATTTTCTCAGTGCTTATTTGAATTTTACAAAGAAATGTAGAAGGGTAACTCAATAGTGAGTGCCTCACCATCACCTCAATGTCATGTGTTCTCCCTGTGATGCCCTCAGTCCAGTCTCTTGACGATCACGTGAAACTCGTGGGAAAACTGCATGAATATTGTGAGAATCCCTAATTCTCGTTACAAGATTTCCAGGTGACTTCCACCTCATTTTCCTCTGCTAGGCTAAAACAAGCATTTTCAGAACATGTTGAAGGAACTGCCTCAATGTCAATATCACAGCTTTCCTTCAATGGTGGCTAAGCCTGCCCCTCTTAAAATTTGTTGTCTGAAGTTTTCTATAGATAAATTTTGGGACTGCCTTTCCTTCCACATCAAGAGGTACTCTCAAAAGAATTCACCATTTTTCCTACAATACAGCAAAATAGTGGCTATTGTTTCCAACGCTTTCCAGTCGATTCCTCACAGCATACTCAGTGTCCAATTACCAATGTGGTCGATGTGCGACTGCTGCGTCCACTGCCATAAAGTAGTTTCTCTGACAAACTGACAAAACTTGAGGTGAACTGAAGATCATTGACCACACACATACACTGTTGATCTCAAGTAAGATTTGTAATATGGACACAGCATTCGATGGGAGGTCAGAGAAGAAGCTGTCTTGGCCACCTTGTTCCATGCAGACTAATGTTTTCTCAGTGTTTACATGAATTTTCTCAAGTGATATGTACTCATCATTACAAAGGGAGAACTACATCATCCCCATCTGTCGCATGATGTTTCTGAGTTTCTTACAGTCCATTCTTTTGATGGGTACCAGTTTCCCACAGGCAGTCATGTGAACCTGAGGTGACTCCCTCTGGGCCATTCTACCAAGTTTAACACTATCTAATTTTGAACAGGCTAGTCTAAGGCCATACTCACATTACCAACATCCTAGACCCTGTGACAGAAACTAAAGTGCAGTGCATGGAACATAGATCAAAGCTGTAGGGTGCTACAGAAAAAAAAGGAGACCACCGTTTAGGTAAAAGTAGTGTCCTCTCTTCAAATGATGTACTGTGGATCCCAGACCCACTACACAAAGCCAGTTTCTTCCTAACACTAATACAATGGAGCCCTGTTCTACAGCCAAAAAGCCTGTCCTCATTGAAAATTCATATATTGGAGACCTTAAACCACAAGATCATCTTCTTCTCTGGTAAGAATATCTTTCTTGAGGAACTAGAATCTTGGCTCCAAGCCTGGACATTCTGTTAGGAGCGACAGTGGTGACAGTAGCTTTCTGGTCCAATTCTTCAACTATTCCAGGAGGTTGAGCTGATACTTCGAGCATTTCTTCCGTCCTTTCTTAACAAACACTGAAGAGGTGGCTTGGGCTCATGGTTCTAATCTGTCTTCCCTGAAAACATGTTTAGAGTTTTCCTAGAAATGCAACAATAAGCACGTCTTTACAGAAGGGAAACTAGAATGAAACTAGATGGCCTGTGACATCAAGCCTGGACCCTCCTCATAGGAATTAGAGTGCGGGCCCAGGTGCAGAAGTTCAAGAACATCCAATTAATAACAGACTGGAAAAAAAACTACTCACATTAAACCTAAGGTATCCCCTAATTACAGAAACTCATGTGGAGTGTATGACCCTCAAAGAAGGCTGACATCTCGGAACAAAAGAAGAATGGAGGCTGCCACTAATATCAGCAAAACTCTTCCCTTGTTCAAATGTGGTGTGGTGACATGGGCCCAAAGCACCAAGCCTGTCATTTCCTGTCAAAAAGTAGAATGGAGACTGGGACCAAGGCACTAAGCCTGTCCTCTCTGAAAACTAGTAGATAGGGGAACTTAACCCACAGAGCAAGACTGTCCTCATATAAGAGGGTCTTATCTTGATACCTAGGACCTTGTTTCCTGGCTTCATATCCAATTTGGAACCAGTGTGCTGACCTTGGTTTGCCGTTCAAATCCCTATCCCTATTTCCAGGAAGCAGATCTGAGAAAATAGCCCAAAGCCTATCTTCTGACTCTCTCTTTCATAGACTGAAAGGGTGGTGCAAACCCACAGTCCCAAGCCTGTTTTCTCTTAAAAATTTTTGCTTTTAGTCCTAGGCTCACAACAAAAGCCTTCTTTATGGAAGAAAAAATAGAATGAAGACTGTTGAAATCTGCACCATGCCTGGACCTCCTAAAAAGAACTAATTAAAGCCACAGGCCCACAATGTCAAGACAATCCTACTGGTAACAAAGACCAGTCTGAAGACCTAGTCTCGCAAACACCCAGCCTGGCACCTGCTACCAGAAACACTTGAGGACACCTTGGCCAACAGAACCAAGCTTTCATCTCCTAGGAGAAGGAATAGTAGAGGACTCAATGCATGGCTCCAAGACTTTCTTCCCTTTAAAGCATTTATGATAGAAATTGGGCCAATGATACAACTCTGTGTCATCTTAACAGTACATTCAACACAACCTGGTCCCACATCACCAATTTTCCTTTTCGAAAAATGTTGAAAGATGATCATACCTTACAGCACCAAGCCGTTTGCCTGGTAAGAGAAGGTAGTGCAGGCACTAAGAAACCTGGCACAAAGCCTGGACCATTATTTAAAAACCTCAGTTGGAGTGCTTGGAATCATTGCCAAGCATTGCTCCTATTTCCATAAATAGAGTGAAGATCTTGACTCACAGAATTTAGCCTAACTTTACTTAAGAAATCCTTAGGTGGGGGACTTGGCACATGATAACAAGACCTTCTTGGCAGGAAAAAAAAGAGTCTATCAAAGTCCATGGCAATAGACTCAGACCTCTGCTCGAACTAGAGTAAGTTGGGTGGATGTTAGAAAATACAACACTGTGCCAGTCTCATTTAAAATGTAAACTAGAGTGCAAAATGTTTCACACTTTGAAGCTTATTTCATTCTAAAAAGTAAAATAAAAACCTATGCTCACAGCAACAAGTCACCTAGTAGAAATCAGATTCCTTCTGGGTCTTTGATTGTCGTGTGAATCCCACCAGGTATTCACCTGACCTCCATCTGGTTCCAGAGTGACTGCTACATGATTTTCAGGTGACTTCCACTTTATTCCTCTTCCCTTATCCTCAACCACATGTTATTAAGACACATCTCATAAGCTTTTATTTTCAGTTTTTCAGCTTTGATGCATTAGAAATTAAGCAATTTCCTCTCGACAGTAGTAGCCTCAGGTCTGCATTCCAGAATAGTGTGGGAGTCTCACCTGCAGCTCTTAAGAGTTATGCTCACAATGACTAAGCATTTTTGCTACAATACAGAAAAATGGCATCTATAATTTCCACTGCTCTAAAGTAGCTTCATCAAGCAGATAGCCTCCAAATTTCAATGCGGTTAATGTTCGACATCCACTCCCATTGTGTGCAAGGAGGTTGCCTTATCACAGACAAAAACCAAGACAAGTTAACTAAAAACAATTTTCTCTTAGTCTACGCCACTGTTCTCAAAAGAATCTTCTCATGCAGATATGACCTTTCGATTGCAGGGCATTTAAGTGGCTATGTTACATAGTTATTATCATTTGTTCAGTGCTTATGTAAATTTTACCAAGAAATGTAGAAGACTAACTCAAAAGTGAGTGCTATATCATCACCCCTATATCATGTGACCTTCCTGTGATGCTCTCAGGCCTGTCCCTTGAAGGTCACATGAATCTCACAGAAAGCCTCATGAGTATTGCGAGATTCCCTAATTCTTGTTATGAGATTTCCAAATGACTTCCACCTCATTTTTCTCTGCTAGGCTAAAACAAGCCTTTTCAAAGCACATTGAAGGGACAGCCTCAACATCAATATCTTGATATACTTTCCATGGTGATTAAGATAATCCTCTCAGAATTTATAGTCTGAGGTTTGCTATAGAGAAATTCTGAGGCAGCAGTTTTTTATGCCATGAAGTAGTATTCTCACAATAACTTAGCATTATTTTTACAATACAGCATATGGTGGTCATTGTTTCCACCACTATCCAATCATTTCCTCACAGCACACTCAGCCTCAATTATTAATGCCACCAATATGCGAATACTGCCTCCACTGCCATAAAACAGTTTTGCTGACAAATAGTCAGAAGTAGAGGTAAATTTAAGATCATTAAATGCCTGCATATATTGTTGACCTCAAGTGAGATTTGTAACATGGACATGACATTCAAGACATGGAGACATAACATTGGAGATCAGTCCAGAGTCAGTCTTGGCCACCTCCCGTTCCATGCATACTCGTGATTTTTCAGTGTTTATGTGAATTTTCTCAAGTGATATGCACTTGCTACTACAGAGGTATCACTACATAAACTTCGTTTGTGAGGATGTGGATTGGTGACAAGGGACCAAGGAACAAAGCCTGTATTTTCCAGATAGAAAGTAGAAGGGAGACTAAAACTCAAGGCACTAAGCTTGTCCTCTCTGAAAACTAGTTGATAAGAAATCTTAACCCACAAAGCAAGCATGTCCTCATGTAAGAGTCTCATCTCAACACCGAGGATCTTGTCTCCTATCTGCATTTCTAATTAGGGACGAGTGTGCTGACATTGGTTTGCAGTTCAAACCCCTGTTCCCAGGAGGTAGATCTGGGAAAACAGCTTACAGCATTTCTTTTGACTCTCCCCGACATCAACTGAAAGGGTGGCACAGGCCAAAGTCCAAAACCTGTTGTCTGTGAACAAATGTTGCCTGGAGTCCTAGGCTCACAGCAAAAATCTTTATGGAATGAAAAATAGAAAGGGGACTGTGGAAATCTGCACCATGCTTGGAACTCCTAAAAGGAACTGCTTAAAGCCACAACCCCATAATGTCAAGACCATCCAATTGGTAACGAAGACCAGTTTGAATACCTAGGCCCACACCCCCCAGCTTGGCCCCTGCTGGGGACACATTGGCCTACAGAAGCAAGCTGTCATTTCCTAGGAGGAGGAAGAATGAAGGACTTGGTGCATGGCTCCAAGACTTTTCTTTCTTTAAAGATTTATGATAGAACTTGGGCCAATGACACCAACCCTGTGTCATCTTAACAGTATATTCAGCACAACCTTGTCTCACGTCACCAATTTCCTTTTGGAAAAATTTTAAAAGGTTACCATAATTTACAGAACCAAGCCTTTCACCTGCTAAGAGAAGGTACTGTGGGCACTAAGAAATAGAGCACTAAGCCTGAACTATTTTGTAAGGAACTTGATTTGGGAGCTTGGACGCACAGTCAAGCATTGCTCCTATTTCTAGGAAGCAGAGTAAAGATCTTGGCCCACAGAATCTAGCCTAACTTTACTTAACGGATCCTTAGGTGGGAGACTTGGCACATGGCACAAGATTTTCTTGGGAGGAAAAAAAGTCTTTCAAAGTTCATGGACTTAGAACCAGATCTCTGCTCGAATTAGACTAAGTAGGTGGATGTTGGAAAGCACAACGCCATGCCAGTCTCATTTAAAGTGTAAACCTGAGTGCAAAATGTTTCACATTCTGAAGGCTGTTTCATTCTAGGAAGTAAAGTAAAAACCTATGCCCAAATAGACAGCAGTTTCCTGCGGGGTCTTCCTTGATCCCCATGTGAATCCTGCCAATTGTTTACTTGTTCTCCGTGTGATTCCCTAGTGATTGCTACATGATATTCAGGTGACTTCCACCTTATTCCTCTTCCCTTATTTTCAACCAAATGTTATCAAAACACAGCTCATAAGCTTCTTTTTTCATTTTTTCAGCATTGAGCAATTCCGACTCCATAGTAGTGGCCTCAGGTCCACATACAAGAATAGGGTGGAAGTCCCACCTAAAGCCCTTCATGACTCAGAATTTTTGCTATAATACAGAAAAATGGCATCTACACTTTTCAGTGATCTAAAGTAGCTTCTTCAAGCAGACAGCCTCCAAATCTAAATGCAGTTAATGTGCGACACCCACTCCCATTACGTTCAAACAGGTTTCCTTATCACAGATGAAACCTAAGGCCAGTTAAGTCAAACAATTGTTTATTAGCCAATGCTGTAGTTCTCTAAAGAAAATTCTCATGTACATAACCTTTTGATTGAAGGGCCAATCAGTGCCCTATCATTTTCTCAGTGCTTATGTGAATTTTACTGAAGAATGTAGAAGGGTGACTCAAAAGTGAATGCCACACCATCACCCCAAAGTCAAGTGATCTTTCTGTGAGTCACTCAGGCTTGTCTCTTGAAGCTCTTGTAAATACCAAGGGAAAGCTTCATGAATATTGTGAGATTCCCTAATTCTTATTATAAAATTTCCAAGTGGTGTCCAGCTCATTTTTCTCTGTTGGGCTAAAAGAAGCCTTTTCAAGAATACATCGAACAAACAACGTGAATGTAAATATCTCGGTTTACTTTCCATGATGGTTAAGCCAGTCCCTCTAAGAATTTGTGGACTGAGGCTGGCTATGGAGAAATTCTGAGGCAGTCGTTCTTTCTACAATGAAAAAGTATCTTCATAATGACTCAGCATTTTTCCTATAATACAGCAAAATGGTGGTTACTGTTTCTACTGCTATCCAGTAGCTTTCTCACAGCATACTCAGCTTCATTTATCAACACCACCAAAGTGCAACTGCCACCATCACTGCAATATGGTAGGTTTCCTGACAAACAGACCAACTAGGGGGGAATTAAAGATCATAAAATGCCCATATATACTGTTGAACTCAAGTAAGATTTGTAATGTGGACATGACTTTTGATTTGAGGTCTGTATGAAGACCGTTTCAGTCACTTTCTGTGCCATGCATGCTATTGATTTCTCAGTGTTAATATGAATTTTCTCATTGATATGCACTCTTCACTACAAAGAGAGCACTACATCATTTTCCCTTTGTGAGGATGTGGATTGGTGACATGGGTTCAAGGCACAAGGCCTGTCTCTTTTTTGACAAAAAGTATAAAGGATGCTGGGACCCAAGGCACTAAGCCTGTCCTCTCTTAATATTAGTAGATAGGAGAAATTAAACCACAGGGTGAGCCTGTCCTCATGTAAATTGAGTCATGTCAAAACCTAGGACCTTGTCTCCTGCCTGTATTTCCTATTAGGAACCAGTGTGCTGACCTTAATTTGCATTTCCAATCTCTATCTGTATTTCCCAGAAGTAGATTTGACAAATTAGCACACAGCATTTCTTCCAACTTTCTCTGACATAGACTGAAAGGGTGGTGTGAGCCCACTGTTGTAAGCCTATTTTCTGCAAACAAATGTTGTCTGGAATCCTAGGCTCAAAGTAGAAGCCTTCTTTATGGAAGAAGAAATAAAACAGAGACTGTGGCAATCTGAACCACTCCTAGCCCACCTAAAAGGAAGTTGTTAAACCCCAGACCAACAACATCAAGACCTTCTAATTGGTAACAATTTCCATTTGAAAACCTAGGCCCACAAACATCTAGCCTGGGCCCTGCTACTTGAAACTGTCATGGACACCTTGAACTACAGAACCAAGCTGTCATCTCTTAGGAGGAGGAAGAATGAAAGACTCGGTGCACAGCTCCAAGACTGTTCTCCCTTTACAGCATTTCTAATAGAGATTGAGCTGAAGGCACCAATACCGTGTCATCATAACAGTACATTCAGCACAACGTGGTACCACATCGCTAATTTTCCTTTTATACAATGATTGAAAGGTGACCATACCTTACAGTACCAAGGCTTTCCTTTGGTAAGAGACCATAGTTTGTGCACTAAGAAACCAGGCACAAAAGATTGAACTGTTTTGTAAGGAACTTGATTGAAGAGCCGGGAAGCACAACCCAAAATTAATCTTATTTCCAGGAAGAAAACTGAAGACCTTGGCCCACAGAATCTAGCCTAACTTTGCTTAACAGATCTTTAGGTAGAAGACATGGCACACGGTCACAATACCTTTTCTTTGGTTGGAAAAAAAAGCCAATGGAAATCCATGGCCCAGGACCCAGTCCTTTGCTGGAAGTAAGATAAGTTGTGTGAACTTTTGAAAGCACAACACCATGTTGGTCTCATTTACAGGGTACATTCAAATGCAAAACATTTCACAGACTGAAGCCTGATTCATTGTAAGAGGTAAGGTGAAACTATAACCATAACAGTAAGAATAGTCACTTGTTAGACACTAGATTTTTGTGGGGTCTTACTTGATCTGAAAGTGAATTCCACCAGATGTTCACTTGTCCTCTGTGTGATTCCCTGGTGATTTTCAGGGGACTTCCCTTTATTTTTCCTCCACTATCCTCAAACAAATATTTTTGAAATACATCTCATAAACTCTTATTTTCAATATTTCAGCATTAAGGCATTAGCCTTTAAGCAATCTCCACTCGATGGCAGTGGCCAAAGGTCCATCTACAAGATTGGCATGGGTCTCACACTGAAACTGTTAAGGATTATGCTCACAATGACTCAACATCTCTGATACAATACAACATAATGGCACTTAGAGTTTCCACCACTCTAAAGTAGCTTCATCATTCAGTCTCAGCCTCCAAATTTCAATATATTTAATGTGCGCCCACTGCTCCCATTGACTACAAGCAGGTTGCCTGTCCACAGATGAAACCTAAAAGCAGTAACCTAATGACAAGTCTCTGTTAGCCTATGCCTCTGTCCTAAAACAAGTCTTCTCATGCAGACATGACCTTTTGATTGAAGGGCCTTTATGTGGCTATGTTTACATGGGTTCTCTCATTTTATCACTGCTTATGTGAAATTTACAAAGGAATGTACAACGGTAACTCAAAAGTGAGCATTATACCGTAACCCCAATTTCACTTGATTTTCGTGTGTTGCCCTTAGGCCAGTCTCTTGCCAGTCATGTGAATCTTAAGGGAAAGCCTTGTGATTATCGCAAGATTTTCTAATTCTTGTTACAAGATTTTCAGGTGATTTCTACCTCATTACCTCTGCTATACTACAATAAGTCTTTTCAGAACATGTTGAAGAAACTAACTCTATGTCAGTATCTTAGCTTTCTTTCCATGTTGGTTAAGCCATTCCCTCGCTGAACATTTAGCCTGTGATTTGCTATAGAGAAATTCTTAAGCAGCCATTCTTTTTCAATGAAGAGGTATTTTCACAATGACTCGGCATTTTTCCTACAGTAGAGCAAAATGACAGCTATCATTATTTGTGCTATCCAGTCGCTCCTTCACAGCACACCTAGCCTCCAATTACCAACACCGCCAATGTGCAACTGCTGCCACCACTGTCGTAATGCAGGTTTCTTGAGAAATAGTCAAAACAGTCAGCTTGCACTATTACCACTAAAATGTTCTTCCTTCATTGTTTTGGGATAAACTATTTTACAAGGCTCAGCTCAAATGTCATCTCATTTTTGAAACTCTCCTTAATCATCCATTATTCCTGTATCATGGGAAACAAATACATTTGACCTGTGAGTTCTCAAAGGCAAGAATATAATATTATCCAATTTCATATTGCTCAGTTTCCATCTCTGGAGCACAGGTACTATGTGGGTGATCTCAGAGGAGATACAATTTAAGATGGATCTTGAAGGAGAGAAGAGTATAGATAACAGTACAGAAATGGAGAAGATTTATTTCAGGGGAAAATAGTGAATCCTCCTTGGCTTGTACAATAGACAATGTACGTAGTAAATTATGTTTGATGCTGAGAATTTTGCATCTCAAAATATGCTTTTTGAGGTATTGGTTATTTTTAGCTTTTTTAAAAAAGAAAATAAAGATTCAGGAAAAACTTCTGTACTTTTCCAATAACTGCCTAAAAGACGTTAAAGAGTACTTCCTCCATAAATGGTCCTGCTAGCATGGATACCTATAGTTTCATATGAACTAGTTATGATAGGGAGAAAACAGCAAGACCCATTTGATTTAAGTCTTCTCTGTATCCCATTGTTAAAGAGAGCCCAACAAACATTCGTTTTGCAACATATAATTTTCTATCTCCATGTGAATTGCTGTCCTACCCGTTGAAGTCCAAAACCATAGTGCTTCATTTCTTTTTAGCTCCTGATATCCTGTAAGACTTAACTGCATAATCTGTTATCTGGTCTCACATTCTTATGGAACACTGGTATTTACATGCATAATAAATTTGGTCATTTTTGTCCTGTTTATTTCTCATATTAATTTGAGTTTTAGTTCTTCCAGAAGACCTTAAAAGGTAGAAAGAAAATTAATTTTTCCACCTTGCTATGCATGCTCTGATGTTTTCTATCAATGAAATGTGGTCATGATATTTATGTTCCATTGAACTTTACCTTTTGAAATTTATTATTCATATATAAAAATTACATTGTACTTATTATTAGTGCCTGTTATATATGACTTTGGCTAAAATTTATGAAATTCTGACTTACATTAATTAATAGAATCATAATTTTATACTTCTCAGGGATTTGAATTACATTACACTTACAAAGACATTTTCAAATTAAACATGTGAAATGCTAATAAAATGTTAGACATATGGCTAAATAACAAAACTTCTAAGATAGAAATGGTCAATATACATACAATATAGGATAGAGAATTGTGCTGTTTTTGATTCCAAGATCAGATATTACTTATTATCCTTTGTTATATTACATGGATCGGTAAAGCTTTATGGGTCTTCTTATAATTATTATTACTCTTTAACTAATGCTAATCTTCTAAATTACAATTGTGTAAAATGAATATAATTTATATAAGAGATATGAAGACTTGGACTTTATTTCATATTTAATTATGCAGAAAAGACCTATATCTTATTTTTAGGAAAATATCCTAAATTGTATTAATAGACACAATGAGAGATTGGCAAGAACAAAGCAAATCAAGCAATTATTATACGTGTTTGTGTGTGTATACAAATATATAACTTTTTTGCAGACTAATACTTTTTGAGTTATTTTATTTGCAACAACTATTCTCCATTTCTTTTTGAAATACATGTAATATGAACTTGTTTTCTGTAACAGAGCTCTTGTATCATTATTTTCATGCTTCAAAGATCATGCCAAAACTATACATTAAATGAATATATGGAGTACTTGATAAGCATGAGCATTTTTTTTAGTTACTCAAGGGGATAAGTAAGATGACATCATTGTCTTCAAAGAGTTTAGATTCTGGTGGAGAAGCTATGATGCTGAAGCATACAAATAGTAGTAATACGAAAATAACATGTGGCTAATTGCTTTCAGAGAAACATAGACATGCATGGTTTGAGTGCAAAGAAAGTAAATGCTATGGTGAACTATATAGCTTCTTGATTGAGGAAGGAAGTGGAAACTTTATTTGAAGCAAGAACTGGTTTTATTTGATGCAATTGATTCTGTTTAGGATAGATGAAAGAGGAATTAGAAAGAATTCAGACAGAAAGTCATCAAAGAAGAAAAAGCATCTCTCTAGCCTAACCCATAGAGAGCCGAAACTAATTGGTACATAACTGAACACATCATAAGAAAAGCTAAAAGCAACAGACTTACAATTGTACTGCTCTACATATTGAAAGGGAATTTGAAAGTGAGGTAAGGAAAAATGCATTGACTATGTAACAATGGGAGCTTCTTGGTGAAGGTTACATATCCTAAAGCAGGGGAGCTGATGAAGCTAAACGGCTTATAACACTGAGAGGCAGTTTAGCTTTATTAACCCAGCTCTGATCCAATGAACCTCTTACATGTTTATCTGTCAAATGAGAAGGATTAATGAGCCTCCAGGACCATTTATCCCTGTGTCTCTGAGAGACTGGCAGGAGAAAACAGCAAAAGTCTGAGTTTGGAGAAGCCCTGCATTTAGCAAATGAGAGGAAGAAATAGTTACTGAAGAGACCATGGAAAAGATCAGTTAACTGTGTATAAGGATGGCCTGTTAGCCAAAAGAGAAGAAAAATTTCAAGAGAGGTAGAGGATGCTGAAAATATCGAACATTACTGAATTTTAAGAAAATAAATGACTAAGGAAAGTACGTTTAATGACAGTCAATTTGACCACACAGTAACTACATTTAATGGCAAATAGTGACAACTTTCCTGAGGAAGAAACAGTAGATAAAGGATTTCTTGGTTTTATCTACATAAGACACAATTAACAATTTAGTGTATTCTTAAATATTTCTTAATTATTCTTAATTTTTGTATTTTGAGACCTGCATTTCAGCTGAATTTACATATTATATGAATCCAAAAGCACAAACTGAGTACTTTGTTTCAGAAATAAAAAACATAAATTTAGTTTGTCATTCTTTTTTTCTACCTGATTTATCAATTTTTAAAAATTTATTAATTTATTTTTAGAAGTGATATTGATTAATAAAATATAATAAGTTTCATCTGTAACCTTTAACAGTAAAGTAAATATATATATATATATATATATTTACACCATGTGTTCACCTTCCATAGTTATATTTCTATAGCTTTGACCCGATTTACCTTGAATACTTACCCCTCCTAACACCCCCTACCCTCTGGTAACTACAAGTCTATAGTCCATGTCCATGTCTCTCTGTTTGTTTGTATTGTTCATTTATGCTTTTAGGTTTATTTCCCACATATGTGATATCATGTGCTGCATGCCAACGGCCACTGGGGAGTGCACAGCCTGCTCCTGATTGTTGGCCTGCCCAGGTTGAGGGCAGAATCCACAAGAGAACTAGAGCTCCCTGGGTCCAGTGGGAGGGAGCCCCATGTGGCCTTCCAGGCCCAGGAGGCCCAGTCAGCCTGTGACCAAAGCCTGGTCCAGGGCCCCAATGGCGGAGAAGGGGGCCTGGCTGTGGTTTGTCTCACATGGTTTTCTAAAGAGTGCGTACAGAATCTTTCATTTGCTCTGAGGTGAACCTGAACTTCATCCTTGCCTTTCCCTCATAATGGTTTGGTAAATTTCAGGTGATTGTGGGGACAAAATTGTTCGAGTTGCCTGGCACTTTTAGTGGCCGGCCTTGAAATTTGAGCATTCCTGAAGCATCAGCTGTGGGTAGTAAGACTCTGTATCGGCCACCATCATACAATCTATCTCCTACGCCCTTTTCGCCCTCCCTCACCAACATTCTCATCGAATCCTTGACTAGCATTTGCCCTTGAACAACTTATGAGGCTTTACCTTGCAGAACCATTGCATCATGGGTTGTTTCTCACAGATTCGGGATCATTTCAGGGAGGTATCAGAGCAGAGTTGCAGAGAAAGAAAAATACTCTGACAGGGTAGATATATCCAACTGCTGGCAACTGCCTGAATCATGGAAACCATATTTTTACCCGACTCCCAGGAGATGGGGCCCTCCCCAGTACACTTTGTCTGCGACAAGAATGTTCATTCCTCCACAATGCTGCCTTTTTTTGGTCAACTATTGAGAAAAGGAGCATCGAGTCAGCCTCATAGCTTACTTTTTGTGTCTCAATGCTGGCTACCCGATCCTGAAAGCATGAGGCTATAACACCTCTGGCCTTCGAAGAGCTGCCTTCTCACCGAGAGTCAAGCCCATCCTTTTTGAGTTTACCTCCTGTTCCAATCAGGGGATTTATGTGTTCTACATGCTCGCATGAAATGGTCATGCACTGGGTCTTCCAGTCATTTTCAACTTCCTCTCACCTTACACCGATGTTCTTGACTACTATCTCTGTGAGTAAATGGAAAACCATCCCATGAATTCCACACAGCAGTCCAGTTTGTCCATAGTTCTGCTGTCACCAGAAACCTCGACTCAGAGATGGTCCTAAACCCAGCTGCATTCTGTCATTTGTAGCATATGAAACCTAGCCAAATTACATGGCTTTGGAACCTCAGGGAAATGTCAGGTATGCTAGCACATTAGCCAATAGCCATTGAGTCCATTGCTCGCTCTGCACCTGTTGCATGGTGATTGACCACCACCCTGGCTCTAAACTCTTTACAAATGTCATTGTCCTCCCACTGCCTTGAAGCTCTGGTCATCCCCAGCCAGAATACGCTTTTGCTTGTTTGCTCCTTTACATCATGTCATCTGTCCAAGGTCTACATGGGACTGAAAACAGAAAGTCCATGTTTCTTTCAGTGACATCTTTCCCTTCATTTGGTGGACTGTGGGTCCACTAAAAATGGTCAGTGTCACAGCCTGTTAATGTGAGGTGTTCAGTCAGTGAGCAGCAGAATTTGGAGTCTCAGGTAAACATAGCCCCAAAGTTCGCAGGGCTGTTTGGCCACCACCCATTTTCAGAATAAGCACTAGCCCCTGCACTATCCACTCAACTGAAGGAGTCAGTCTGTGGAATTCAGGTCGACAGATTGCAGTGCAGACATGGCTTGAGTGGAGAAAGTGTTCAGTGTAAGGCAGGTGAGAGTGGCCTCCTGATAGGGCAGCTGCTAACGGCCAGCCTTCTGGCAGGTTCCAGGCAGAAGTCCTGAACCTTGGCTCTCATGCAGTCTCCAGGATCCCTGGGGCCAGTGGAGAGTACACACACTGGTCTGGCCTGAAGCTGGGAAAGAGGTGGTGCTACTCAGTAGTGGGGGCAACAGCCCCATGTGGTATTGTTGGAGTGTCAGGTCTAAGCAGAAATACTGAGCACTCATATGAAGTTCAGGACACACAAATGAAAATTTGGCTATTGAATTCAGCCCATTTTTCATGGCTCTATCACAGCAGTTATCACTGGCTTACTGGTTTTAATGCCAACAGGGATGAAGAAATCACTTCTCAGGGAAGGCCCAGAGCAAGAGCTGCCCAGGTGCTCTCTTTCATGCTGGGGGCCAAGCCTGCAAAGTTCCTGGCACTGGAGGGTCTGAGAGTCACTTCCCTGCCCTTTCTGGACAATGAGATGCTGGTAAGACACTGGTTAAATGGAGGGGTAGCCAGCTATTTGGGTTCCCCTCCCCTCTCAGCCCTGACTATCTGGTTCAACAATATTCATGCTTTCTCTCCAAGCCTCTGGGCTAACAAACTGGGGACCAGGAGCCACTCTTTCTGCTGGGCACCTTCCCGTTTGAAGGTTTTTTTCTCCCTGGCCCTGTCTTCGCTGAGCTCTTCTGCAATCTCCAAGTGACCAGGCCCAGGGCAGGCAAAAGCCCATAGGGGATTAGTGGCCAGGTGAAGTCTCGTCCACCTCAATTGAGCCTCTTTGGACTTCAGACTATCTGAGGTGAGTTGCCTAATTAACGCTCCTAGGAGGGAGGATTAGCTCTCAATAAGTCATAGTTATTATGTATGTGGTTGATACAGGCCAGGCCATGGGCTCTGCTCTCCCCCAGCCTTTTGCTGTGTCTAACTATCACCCTCAAGCCCTGTTATTTTCCTTGACTCCCTCATTCCATTGTCCTTCTATCTCAGCTTCCACTTTTGTACCCTGTCCCATTCCAAACCATGGGAATTTTCCAGCAAGCCCTGTCCCTTTTCCTTCAGTTTTTTTTAACTCTCACAGGCAATTTGACATTCCTGCTCACCCATTCTTCCATCTTCAACTGCCCAACAATCACTCCTATGTTATGAAGCCACCTATTTCACAGCCAACTTTCAGCCAGGTTTCCCTATCCCCCATTCTTACCCTAGCCACTCTTGCCTCACACAAAAGGGCTGTGGGACCCAAGAAAGTGCTCAGCTTCTGGGAGCTGGCACTTCTTCAGGCCCACTGCTCACCCAGGGTGGGGCAGCCAGGGACAGGAATCTGGGGACATGAAGTTTGGTGATGTCTCATTCGGTTTACTAGTGGCTCAAAAAGCAAGACCACATGTACTTGTCCCAGCTGTGTTGCCACTCCCTTTCTTCCTTTAGCAAGTATGTCAGAGAGCTGAGGGGAGTATGAAAAGCCCAGGCCTGTAGCAGTCCTGAAGTGAAAAACTATGTGTCTTCAAGGGCCTGGCTGGGATGCTAGTATGACTTTGGGTGTCTTTCTGTGTCTGGGTCAAACAAGGACAGCCAAGGTCAGCCTCATTTGCCCTTCCTGCTATGGGAGTTGTGGAGCTGTGCCACGTCCTGGAATGTCAGTGGAACAAAGTTCCAATAAGTGCCATGTGGGCTGTATTTGATACCAATCTATGTGTTTGTTTATTTGTTTTTGTGGGAGTATGTGTGTATGCATGTGTGTGTAAGGGGGATGTGGACGTGTGGATATCCAGGCCAGTGAAAATGCATTAATGTTGACCGATGTGTACCTGTGTGAAAAGTTCTTTTCAGGTACATTTTCAGGTGTTTAGTGATGTGGGCATTTTGTGTCTTTGCTAAAGTGTGGGTACAAATCAGGTTGTGAGCATAAAGCACCTTTTGTGTCTATCAGTATCCAGGTGTGTGTGGGAATGTTTCATATATTTTTCCTTAGAGAGGACTCTAAACATTGGGCTGGGCCTGGTGTGAAGGAAGGGTATCAAAAAGAAGGGGAATCATCTCAGTCTTCTTGTGAGATTTGCTGGCTGGCAGATGATGGCTGGACTAATTGTGGGGAATATATCAGGAGATATGTAACTGTGTGATCATGATGTCGTGGACCTGAAACCGATATAAACTTGGACTCCCTCCATACTTCAATCCAGGATCCCTATTTCAAATGGACCATAAATTTAATCCAAGAATTCTGCCCAAATGGACTGCTGCCCACACCATAGCCTGGGATCATGTAGCTGGAGCTTCATGTGCTGCATGCCAATGTCCACTGCGGGGTGCACAGCCTGCTGCTGCTAGTTGGCTGCCCAGGTTGAAGGCAGAATCCACAAGAGAATTAGGGCTTTCTGGGTCTCAGAGACTAGGAGGCCCAGTCAGCCTGTGGCCGAAGACTGGTCCAGGGCCCTGATGGCTAAAGAGGGGACCTGGCTGTGGCTCATCTCATGTGCTTTTTTAAAGAATGCATACAGAACCTTTCCTTTGCTCTGAGGTGACCTTGCGCTTCATCCTCACCTTTCCATCATAATGCTTTGGTAAATTTCAGGTGATCATGCGGATATCGGTGTCCGAGATACCCAGCATTCCCGATGTGTCAGCTTGGGCAGTAAGACTCTATCAGCCACCATCATACAATCTATCTCCTAGGCCCCATTGCCCCCTGCCACCACCATTCTCATCGAATCCTTGACTAGCATTTGCCCTTGAAACACTTATGAGGCTTTGCCTCACAGAATCAGAGTGTGCTGGGTTGTTCCTTACAGATTCAAGGAGGAATCAGAGCTGAGTTGCAGAGAGGCAAGTATCCTCCCAGGGCAAATATATCCAACTAATGGCAACTGACTCAGTTCCAGCAGCCATATTTTCACCAGACTCCCAGGAGATGTGTGCCTCCCTAGTACCCTTTGTCCCTGATGAGCGTGTTCATTCACAACACTGTCTTTTTTGGTCAACTATTAAAAAAAGGAGTGTCAAGTCAGCGTCACAGTTTTCATTTCATGTCTCCATTGTGGGCTACCTGATCCAGAAAGTATGAGGCTGTAACATCTCTGGCTTTGAGAAGACACCTTCTCACTGTGAGTCCTATCTGTCCCTTAAGAGTTCTTCTCTTTTCCAATTAGGGGATTCACGCGTTCCACATTCTCCCATGAAACGGTCATGCACCCGGTCTGCCAGTCATTTTCAACTTCCTCTCACCTTACACCAATGTCCTTGACTACCATCTCTGTGACTCAGCTGAAAACCATGCCATCAAGTTCACACAGCGAACTAATTTGTCCATGGTTCTGACATCACCAGAAAGCCTGAGTCAGTGTTGGTGTCCCTAACCCAGCTGCGGTCTGTCACTTGTAGCAAATGAAACATAGCCAAAATATGTGGCTTCGGAACCTCAGGAAAATGTCAGGTGTGCTAGCTCATTAGCCAATAGCCATTGAGTCTGTTGGGTGCTCAGCACCAGCTATCTGGTAGTTGACCATCACCCTGGCGCTGACCCTCTTTACATATGTTGTTGTCCTTCTGCCACTCTGAGGCTCCAGTCATCCCCAGTCAGCTGTCTGATTTGAAGAATTTAAATTTGCTTGTTTTACTCCTTTATGTCTTGCCCTCTGTTCCAGGTGCACATGGGAGTGAAACCAGAAAGCCCTTGTTTCTTTCAGTGACATCTTTGTTTTCCCTTGGCAGTCTGCGAGTTCCGTCAAAAGGGCCAGGGTGACGGCATGTTAATGTAAGGTGTTTATCAAGTGAGTGGCAGAGGCTAGAGTCCTAGAAAAATGCAGCCTGAAATTTCCAGGGCTAAGTGAAGAAAGTTATCAGTTCCCTATATAAGTAAAACTTTCACTCTTTGCTTATTAATGTGAATTGATCTTGTAACAAATGAAAAAGGAAAAAATTTATACAGTTTATATTTTAAAATATGTTTTTTGAATCACTTTCTATTGAAGGATAAAAATAGAGTTGATTTTATAAAGAACTATAAAGGAATAATAGTCCACCTCCTGATATGCAAACACAGAGAAAAAACATAATGAATAATCCAGAAATTCATGTTTATAAACTATGAAAAATGAAAACAATTTTATAACGAGTGCCAAGAAAATGGTGAAAGAGTAGTTCCAGTTAACATCCCATTATTCAAGAGATTTAAAATTATCCTACACTCTGAGGAACATTGCCCTCATTCTTAAATAAACTGCACATGTTCGGACTTAGGGAATTTTAATGAGTAAGCACAATATTTCAGGGAGAACCTTTGGTCTTGAATTTAAAAAATAAAAAAAAAGCTATCTGTAAACTATTGCTATAATATAAAATAACTCTACACACAGAGCGCATCACTGTTTTCTAAGATTGTTTTCCATTTTAATTTAGATTTATTTTCCAATATGAGAGATAACTTTACCTGAAGATAAATTTTCTGTGTTTTTCGGGCACTTCTAAAATCTTGCTATGGAGATAGGAAACTTTGCCTTTTTAACAATCGAAAGAGTGATGTTTTACAAATGATATTTCTAGGTCTGGCCTCATGAACCTACTCTGTCAAAATCTTTAAGTATGATCCAAAAAATCTGAAAATTTTAATATGTTCTTTAGCTAATACTTATTTATGGTTTTAAAGTTTGAGAGCCAATGGCTAAGAGAGAGGAGATAAACTGTATTAAGAACAATGAATGAAACAAACAAACAAACACATAGACATCCTTAATGACAGATGTAGTCTTCTGGACTTGAGGAATTGCGTATATCTCCAGGGCTTCCATTTTCCTGTCCTCAAGATGAGGAAACTACATGGCTCTTAATAGAAACAAAACTCTTAACAACAGTAAGAACAGTTTGGGAAGGATGTAAAAAGCAATGTCTAAGTATTTGATTCTTTCTTAATTTTCTTATTTACAATCCATCTTAAGAATTCTGGGGGAGTAAGAATCTCTTTTCTGCTCTATGTCAATTTAAAACAGTTTTCTCAGTGAAATATGTAAAATTAAATTGCCTTTATGAAATTACTCCAAATTACAAATAATAGGAGTTTCTAGTTGGTGTATTTTTTTTCATTTTCATTAATTCACCTCATAGTAGATAAAGAAACCATTTCTTAATTGGTACTGATTTACGAATATATTGAATGCTAACATGTGAAACTAAATCAGATTTTTCTTAGTTGAAGAAAAGTAATAGAGCCTGATTGAATCCCATTGTAGCTTAATAGCATTGATTTACAACCACTTTTATATACTAAATCATATGGCATGCAAAATAATTATGTGACACATATAATATTTACTTTTATTGTTACTTCATGAACCTAACAATAAAGTAGATTTTAAATTGTAGAATAACTGTGACATCTCTATGTAAAATGTCAAACCTGGGCCTAACATTAAAAAATTACAAATTCTGTTATTTTAGTACAGTGATTATTCAGAGGACAAAGATGTTAAAAAGAATTTAATTGAGAGAAATTTATTGTAGTATATATTTTCAAATAATAATAGTCAATTGAAATGTTAAACAGATATCTATGAATTAATTTTTATATCCATGATAAAATTATGTGATAGTATTTTGCATATAACTTTTGTAGCAATTAAAGTTCCTGGGTTGTACTTTATATGCAAAAATTTACTTCTAAGAAATTTGGAGTCATTTTGATGAATTGTCTTCTTCCTAAAATGCAGCTGTTTGTAGTAAATGCTTACAATGTTCTATGATTCAGCAATAAAAAAATCAAGCCACAAATGATATGGGGGAAGCTAAAGTATATATTGTTAAGAAAGGAAGCCAGTCCAAAAATACTACCTTCTTACTATATGATTTAAATTATTTACATTCTGGAAAAGGCAAAAGTATACAGACAGATAAATGATCAGGGGTGGTGGATTCAGGGGATGTGAACGACAAATAAATGAACAGGAGATTTTATTTGGTCACTGAAACTGCCCTCCCTGTATGATATAGTAATGGTGGACATATGACATTATACATGCGTGTAAGCTCAGTAGCACTTACAACATAAAGAATGAAACCTGGTGTAAATGTGGACTTTAGTTAAAAATATATCAATATTGGTTAATCAATTGTACCAAAGGGACCATATTAATGCAACACATGAATAATAGGAGAAAGTGGAGGTGGATGATGCACATTGAACTGCATATGGTGCTCAATTTTTCTTGAACCTAAAAGTATTCTAAAACACAAAGTTCATTGATCTTCAAAAATAGCAGCTGTTTTACATGTGAAATTTAGGGGTGGTAAGGACAGTAAAAACAGTAAGATAATGAAGTAATAACATTTAAATTTGACGCTATTAAAACTAAGGGTTTTAATTGAATTATTATCTAGTCTCTATTTAAGTATTAACTTAGGAAATGATAAATTTCAGTCAAAATTTGTGGGATTTGTTTAAAATGGCCAAAAATGCCCTTAGTGTTGCTCTTGGAGGAAAAATAGAAGCTAGCGCTGCCATCAGAAATATGTCAGGAACATGGGCATGAAACTCAACTTAGAAAAGCTTTGTGAAAAAGCTTCCTGGAGGACATTTTTAAAATATGAAATCATCTGTCTCTTCAATGTTCTAGGTCCATATTTGTTAATGATATAACCATTTCCTCAAGCATGATCTTAGCAGTCCTTTTCTGGACAGGGAATCCAGTTGATTTCCTGAATCTTAAGCTTCATAACTACGGCTGTAGAGTTCCACTACCTGCCTTTTTTATTGTAAAAGTTTGTTCTCAATTATACCAGCAGTAAATCTAGCTTTAGAAAAATAGAATTCTTGAATTTCAGACACTCAGCAGCTATTTGTTTTAAAATAGGTGTTACAAAGTCAATTGGAAGAGGGTTACTGATGCACTGTTCATTATCAAATGATGAATTACAAATATATGAATTAGCAGCAAGAGAAAGATACGTTTTTTAAGGCCTTTTGAGAAATCCTTTATTGAGCTATAATTCTAGGCTTCTGAAATTAATTGATGGATTTGGATTGTACCCAACAGAAAGAAAAGATGAAATGGTATTGTAAATCATATTACATCAAACTCATAATGGTAGAACAGGAAAATACCTTCCAGAGAGTTTACTCTAAGTCTTATAAACTGTCAGTCAGCTCATAGATCAAGCCCATAGGAAAAAAAAAAAACCCAAGTCAGATGATGCTTTAAAAAGGAAACTTCCATTGCTTGCCAAGTGTAAAAGTGCCAGAGCCAGCAGGCTAAAGTCGAACAGCACCTAAAAGAGAGAGGTGAAGCCTAAGAAAAAAGAAGAAGACAGGAAATAACTTTCGGGAGGGCATACAGTCAATGCTGCAGCCCCCTGCTTATTTAGCACAGCCTTTATATAGGTTTTTGGATACAATAACAAAGCATAGCATATATCAGTCGAATGCTGACATTTACACAAGATCATAAAACATCCAGCTCTCAGGGTATGAACATCCCTGCTTTCAAGTCTGTAAAAACATTCCATTACCTTAAAAAAAGTTTTTTAATGAGGAGAAGCTCCTCACCAGGGTCAGTAATGTTTAACTTAACATCCTGCTTCCTTGAATCATTGATAACACAGTCTCAGCAGCTGCTTTATGGCTCCAAGCAGTGTTAGCAGCTGCTTTATGGCTCCAAGCTGCGTGACACCTTTAGTGCCTTTTAATGGCTCCCGATATAAAAGGTTATGAAATTCACATAAAATTTTGAATTTACTTTCTACTTTAAGATCTCACTGAATATGCATTATTGCATATTATTACCTTTATTAAGTATGACATATAGTGTTCAATTGTTTACTTCCACCACTTTTGCTATGAATTTATGTTTTGTTCATTCTATCCAATTTTGTTATCTTTCTACCCTCTCTGCCATCTGATTGTATGGATTTTGACTTCTTTTTGCTTCATTTATATTTAAATTATATTTGTCTCCTAAAGGAATGTGTACTTTGACCCAATCATGTAATTGGTCCTTTCCAGGGCATAAAACAAAATAAAATGGGACTTGTCTGGCAATGAATGGAACATAATTAAAATTTTGTAATCTAATGTTCATTATCGTAGAAGCTCATTTAATTTTAGCCTGGAGAAAATTGCATTTTTGATGGTATGTTTTGATTCTGGTAGAATGATACATGATCTGTTTAAACATTTACTAACAATTAGTATTTGAAAGGCTTTTAGTGGTATGAAATGGATATAAATTCTTTCTTAAATTAGGCCAATTAATTTGTCTGGTATTAATCATTTCTATCAAGATTGTAGAAAAATACACAGGAAATATTACTTTTAAAGTTTTAAATAAAAGATGGCATTTCCCTATGTTAAAGCTGAAAGTTCATTAGCTGCAGACTTTATATTTATATACTTTATAAGGAGAAAGAAACTAATTATGGAAAACACAAAATTTAGCCCTTTTTACACATTGTAACAAGACAGACAAGTAAACAATTTAAGCAATGTCTAATTCTACAAAAAAGAAATTTAGTTTATGAAAATTATTCCAGAATATAACTAACATCTGTTTTCTTGTATCAAACTAAAGTTGTATGTAATTTGATCTGCCACAAGTTAGCAATTCAAAGTTGTTATTATTGAAGCCATGTGTATTAGTGACCTATTGTAGCATAACAATATTAACACAATCTTAATCAGTTAAAAATCACATATATTATCTTGACATTTCTGTGGGTTAGGAATTAGTCACCTGTGTTTTCTCTTTCACAGTCTCATACAGTATGTGCCAAAAATGTAGGGAAAAAGCAAACAGACTGTCCATCTGCCCTTACACGAGTAAACTGCACCAACAAAAAAGTAAATAAATAAAGCTTTTATTTATATAAACATGTAGGGATTTAACTTCTGACTCAAAATTATGAATGTTCAGGTCATGTTAACATAAATCTTGGATGGTGTCAAAAGGACAATGGACAAAATAATTAATTTGAAAATATCCTCTCTATTTACTATTCATTAAGGATGATAACTTACAACTAAATTTACCATATTGATTTTCATTGGTCACAAGAAATCAGTCATTTTAATTGCTAGAAGAGGGGAAAAAAAAGTAAAGTGGTAATTTTCCTCTTCAGCCTGTAATACAAGAATTAATATCAGTTAAAATTATAGCTCTTAATATATATCCAAAAGAATTAAAAGCAGGGACTCGATCAAGCATATGCTTGTCAGTATTCATGGCATTATTATTCACAATAACTTAAAGTGTAGAAACATCCACGAACAGATGAATGGACAAATAAAATGTGGTATATACATATGATGGACTATTATTCAGTCTTAAAAAAAATATATGTTAAGTGAAATCAGCCAGACACAGGACAAATACTATATGGTTTGATGTTCCTAGAGTAGTCCAATTCATAGAGACAGAAAAGAGAATGGTGGTTACCAAGGGCTATGGAGAGTAGATTGATGAGTTATTGTTTAATGGTCATATAGTTTCAATTTGGGAGGATGAGAAAGTACTAGATATAAGTGGTGGTGACGGTTTCAGAACAGTGCAAATGTACTTAATGTAAGTGAATCGTACACTTTAAATGGTTAAAATGGTAACTTTAATGTGATGTATATTTTAGCACAGTGAAAGAAAAATTCCAAAGATGAGGAAGAACATCATCAATATAGTTAGAGTATGAAAACCATTATTTTCAAATGTTATTCATCAGTGATATCCATTTTTCCTAATTTGGTTTGAATGTGAATCTCATATTGACATTCAGAAGCAAAGATTTGTGTTATTTTATTGATATTTCTTGATTATATAACTGTGGTTTTGAACATTTATTCTTCAACACATTATCAGTGATACCAGTACCAGTTGAAACAATTTGGCAGTGATGCTCACTGTAGGGTCATACCTCCATTTCTTAGCCTGCAAGAAGTACAGAATCCCCCAGAAGATTCTGATTTACCCTTCTCTGGGGGCAGGACATTAGTCGAATAACACTAATTGAAATCTCCTGTTCTAACAAAAAATGACCGATAGATTTGGTTACAGCAGAATAATAGACTACTGTCACAAAGGCATTTTAAATGATTAAGGAACAAGAAACTAAAAGCAAATATTTACAACATATTTTTTTATATATACAGAGAAAAAGTGTTCAGAGGTAGAAAGAATTTTTCAAAGCAACTATTTGGCCAACATAAACAAAATAAAAAAAGTCATGTATCTTTGTCATATTACTCATAATTTTCTGTGTGAGATAAAGAAGATTGAACTTAATCTTTAAGCATTAGCTTTTTGTTCCTCTTGGGCCTTTGAGAAATAGTCATCAATATATACTCCTTATCAATAACAATAGTTGCCATTTTTTTACCTTTATTACTTTTTGAGAACTGTAAAAAATCTTCACTTATTTTAGCCTACAGAATTTATTTAAATAGATGAGCAAAAAAAAAATTAAACCAACAAATAACGGAAACATCTAACTACAAGTTAGTTGCAATTACTCCTGATTGTATTGTTGTAAAAATGAAGATTAGTACAGTTGGGTAACTTTCCAAGTATCACTCAGCCAGTGAAGACAGAATTCAAATTTATATTTACTGTAGTTCAAAGCCTTTTTTTAAATAATATTTATACCATTTGTTGCTTCTCATGGAAAAGGAGGATTGGAACCAAAGCAGAAGTAGAATGCTGGCAGAAAACAAGAGAACACATTAAATTTCTATGAAAACCTGGGATAATTATTATCAAGGCTATCAAATGATATTAAGATTGAGATGTCCTATGTGAATTATAATCTCCTTTATTAAGGTAACAAGTCGGATCTGATATTAGAAATACCTTTCGATTTATTAACCAACTTGTCCAGTTTATTTCATGTCATTTTAAATGCAACCATTAACCTAAACTAATGTAAATATAGAGGCAAAATATGATCAAAATTATTTTTTAAATCTCTGATATTTTTCCAGAAGTGAATGCAACAAGGATGAATCTTTCCTTCTACAAGTTGCGGACATGAAAAACTCAGTGCCATAAAAATTGAATTAAAATGTTGGC
Source organism: Rousettus madagascariensis (assembly GCA_028533395.1). Lineage (NCBI taxonomy): Eukaryota > Metazoa > Chordata > Mammalia > Chiroptera > Pteropodidae > Rousettus > Rousettus madagascariensis. The sequence continues at coordinate 81,848,963 of CM052782.1, read as the reverse complement.
TGAATGTCTCCCATATGTCAAAAAGACTATGAACATTGCATTCTTGAGTTATTAAAGAAGACATTTTTAAATTTATGGACAAGAAAACAATATTTTGAAAAAGCATCAAGAAAGAGACAGTTCTTGATGCTCACAAATCTCTAATTCTTTGTTACATTTCCTAAATAAGCGTGAAATGGTGACAAGAGGGTTTAAGAGAATGCTGCTATTGAGATAAAAAAAAAGCCACAAACACTGTTAGAGGATGCAAATTTCCTTAATGGCAAAAGCATAGAAATATGCAAGAGTAACAATGCAGAGAGCAATATAATTTACTTCTAAACAGAAATTAGGGCTCCTGAGAGCTCCTAGTCCCCAGCCCTAGCCTGATGATGTGAGACTGATGGAAGAAAAATAATTGCAGCACATACATGTGTTTCCCCAATGTAGCATCTTTTCCTAGGCCAAGTCAAAAGTGACACTGATAGCAAACTCTTACCTCATGTTAATACTATTGGGGAAGTAGAACTTTTCTCAATGGGTTCTTTTGACTGGTCTAAGAATTAAATTAACATGAAAAAATTACAGAAGAAAATCAAATTTGAGTATGTATGTGCATAAGGAATTCTCATACATATGGTACCTAAGGAAATGACCAAAGCAGATAGCTTTTGAACATTTAAAGGATGAAACAATAAATTGATGAGGATTTAACTGGATAACGACATTTAGGTTTGTGTGTTAAATTCATGTAGAATAATTTGAGTTTGGACTTGGGTAGTAAATTGGTAAACAAAACAAGGTTTGCTTATACAGGCTTCTCATCCATGTCATCTGACTTCATATAGTTTGTACCTTGAAAAAAGTGAATATACCTAGGTGCCTGAGGTTTCATTGTCTTCTTGGCTATGACCCTATAACTGAACTACCATGTGTCTGATTTGGTACTTAACCATGTTATACTGTTGCCATATACTTATATGCCAATTTTCTCTACTAGAATTCAAATTTCTTCTAAGCAGGTGCCATGTTACCTCATAACCTGAACATCTCAAATTGGTATTCATTTAAAATTATATATATTCATTTATTTTTACATATAGTCAGGTCTTTTAACCTTTTAATCAAGACTTTCTGTGTAATACTTGAATTAATTATGTATTTTCGGATAAGTACAATATTCTTTCAATACCTTTCTTGAGCCTGATTTCAATATTAAGAGTACCATGACCCATCATTTCCCTACAAATGTCCCTTCTTATCAAAATTAGGAGCTTAGATTTGATAATATCTTTGTGAAAGTTATATGTCTATCACAATTTTGTTCATTAATTATACCCCACTGGAGAAAACAAATGTCAAGAAAATGTTTTTTTCCTAACAACTGATATGTTTTATTTATACAGTCACAGCCTATGTTGTAGCTAATAATGTTTTCCTTTTCATCGGCTGGAGCCTCAGAGTCAAATGTTGGACTCATCTATGCAATTTTACAAGTTGAATGCAATACACATGTATTATGATAACTTCTTCTCTGGTTCCTGTTGTAGTTTTTGCTTCCTTTCATTTAGCTATTTTTTTATATTCTTATATACTATGTAGAAAAGACTTCATATCTCTTTTGGAATTCTGAGGGGTAAATGCAAACAGATGACTACTAAATACTCTGCTTCTAAGAGTCTGAGGATTTTAAGCCTACATTTCTCTCTGTTTAAGTTGAGAGCTGAGAGGTATTACCACTAGTTTCTAATATATATATTTTCCTTTCTTGTTCTGAACAAGTAGAAATTTTAGATTTGTTGCTTTTAATATGAGTGGGCAAACCCAAGTCTATTTATGTAGGTACAAATGAAGTGTTTAGATAATTTTGCATATTTAAATTTAACTTTGTTTCTTCTACTCTTCCCCTTCTCTACACAAAGCAGTCTTTTTTATTGTCACAGAAAAGAGATCTCAAACCATTTCATTCATATAATAGTAATTTACACTTGTTAATTTACACTTGTTAATTTGAATGTAATTTAATTAAGATTGCCTTAATTTTGATTGCTTCCAACAGAAACAGAACTAGTTTTTCCAAGCTTATATATGTTTAGAGCATGAGAAATTTCAGGCCCTTCAAAAGAGATGAAAAATTTCTCACCTAACTGAAAGTTTCCTTAAGTAAAAAGTTTGAGGACTTTTTACACATTTTAAGCCCTTGGACATGATACCTTAAGAAAAAAATAGTTTATATGGTAAATGGCCAAATCACTTTTCCTTTCTTCAATTCACTGGCGGTGCATATATTTCAAAGACTGATCACATTCTAGTATCATTAGAAATGTATTTAATTCCTGCATGTCTTTCAGATGATTAAATATGTAACAATCCACAGTATGATATGGAATATTATCTTTTGAGTCAAGCTTCCATTTTGTGTAGCAGGTTTTCTATGTTGTAGAACAGTGATAATTTTGTGTACTTTCCTATATTATGTTTCAAGAACTGTATTTAGCATCATATGGTGAGATCTCTCTGGAATATTGACACTCAATTTTAAAATCTCAGACTTTTTTTGAAGTTTCAGACTGCATTGCAAGACAGAATCTCAAAGATATTTCACGTAAATAAGAAATACTTTTTTTCTGAAAATGTTCTGTAATTTCTTAAAATTCCAGCTAATTTTGTGTTCTACTGACCTGACTTTATAAGACAAATCTCAGAAAACTGAGTAAAATGATAAGTATGATTATCTAAATACATTGTTATTTGGAACTGTCTATTTATATCACCTATAAGAATAAAGCACTAGATTTATTTAAAATGTATTATGAAATAAAATTAATTCTAAATATATTATAAAGAATGGGAGAATCCCTGGTAGCTCTAATTAATTTACATTATATATATATATATGTGTATATATATATGTGTGTGTGTGTGTGTGTGTGTGTATAAAACAAGGATATAATTGACATTCTTTAGTTTGTATTTCCCTGTACATCTGAAAATTTCAAAGAGACATTAAATATTGTTTTATTTTCAAAAACAGGTCAAGAAATGTTGTATGAGTTCTTTCTACATTTTGAATATTAAATTAACCTTTTATCAGATGTATCATTAGTGAATGTGTTCTCCCAATCAGTCTATTGTCTTTTTGTTTTGTTGATGGTTCCCTTTGCTGTGCAAAAAAAGTTTTTCTTTTGTTTCTCCTGACCGAAGAGGTATATCCAAGAAAGAATTACTGTTAGCAATATCAGAGAGTTTACTGCCTATATTTTTTTCTAGACTTTTTATGGTTTCGCGTCTTACATTTAAGTCTTTAACCCATTTTGAGTCTATTCTTGTATACAGTGTAAGGTGGTCCAGTTTCCTTGTTTCTTTCTTTTTTTGCATGTATCTGTCTAGTTTTCCCAACACCACTTATTGAAAAGACTGTCTTTATCTCATTGTACATTGTTACCTCCTTTGTCATATACTAAGTGAGCTTATAGGCATGGATTTATTTCTGGACTCCCTATTATGTTCCATTGATCAATGTATCTGTTTTATGCCAGCACCATGCTGTTTTGATTAGTATTGCCTTGTAGTATAATTTGATATTAGGTAGTGTGATACCTGCAACTTTGTTCTTTCTCAAGATCGCTGTGGCTATTTGAGATCTTTATGGTTCTGTATACATTTTAGGATAATTTGGTCTAGCTCTCTGAAAAATGCATTGGTATTTTGATAGAGATTGCACCGAATCTATAGATTGCTTTGGGTGGTATGGCTATTTGAATGGTGTTGATTCTTCCTACCCATGAGCACGATATGTGCTTCCATTTATTTGTATCTTCTTCAATTTCTTTTTTAATGACATAATGTTCTGAGTCTTTTACCTCCTTGGTTAATTTGATTCCCAGGTACTTCATTGTTTTTGATGCAATTGTAAATGGAATTGTTTTCTTATTTCTCTTTCAGAAAGTTCATCATTAGTGTATAACAATGCCACTGATTTCTGAATATTTATTTTGTAACCTGCCACTTTACTGAATTCATTGATCAGTTCTAACAGCTTTTGGTGGGATTTTTAGGGTTCACTATATATAGTACCATGTCATTGGCAAATAGGGAGAATTTTACTTTTCTCTTTCCAATTTGGATACCTTTCATTTCTCTTTCTTGTCACATTGCTGTGGCTAAAACTTCCAGTACAATGTTGAAGAGGAGTAGTGAAAGTGGGCATCATTGTCTTGTTCCTGATCTTAAGGAAAACACTTTTAGCCTTTCTTCATTCAGTATGATGTTAGCTGTAGGTTTGTCATATATAACCTTTATTATGTCGATGGATGTTTCCTCTATTCTCACTTGCTGAGAGTAGATACTGGATTTTGTTGAACACTTTTTCTGCATCTACTGATAGGATCATTTGGTCTTTATCTTTCGATTTGTTGATGTGGTGTATCCCATTAATTGACTGGCAGATATTGTACCAAACTTGCATCCCAGGAATAAATTCAACTTGATCATGGTGTATGCCAGTTTTAACATATTGCTGAATGCAGTTTGCTAATATTTTGTTGAGGATTTCTGCATCAATGTTCTTAAGAGGTATCATCATAAAATTTTCTTTTGTAATGTCTTTGTCTGATTTTGGAATCATGGTTATGGTGGTCTTAAAAGCAGTCAGGGAGCCTTCCCTCTTCTTGAAATTTTTGGGATAGTTTGAGAAGAATTGGTGTTAATTCTTCTATGAATGTTTGGTAAAATTTGCCTATAAAACCATCTGGTCCAGGATTTTTGTTTTTGGGAGGATTTTGATTACTGATTCTCTTTCATTGATGGTAATCAGTCAATTCAGGTTTTCTCTTTCTTCTTGACTCAGTTCTTGGGAGATTATATTTATCTATGAATGTGTCTATTTCTCCAAGATTTTCCAATTTGTTGGCATATTTTCTTGTACTATTTTCTTATGATCTTTTGTACTTCTGTGGAGTCCATAGTTATTTATCTTCTTTCAATTCTGATTTATTTATGTGAGTCTTCTCTCTTTTGTCCTTGATGAGTCTGGTTAAGGGTCTGTCGATTTTATTTATCCTTTCAAAGAATCAGCCCTTGGTTTCATTAATCTTTTGTATTGTTTTTCTATACTCTATTTTGTATATTTCTGCTCCTATCTTTATATTTCCTTCCTTCTCTTTACATTGGGCTTGGTTTGCTCTTCCTTTTCTAGTTCTTTAAGTATAAGGTTAGGTTGTTTATTCGAGCTTTTTCTTGTTTCTTGAGGTAGGCCTGTATTGCTATGAATTTCTCTCTTAGGACTGCTTTAGCTGTGTCCCATAGAATTTGAGTCATTGTATTTCATTTTCATTTGTCTCTAGGTATCTTTTGATTTTTTCTTTGATCATTGATAACCCATTCATTGTTTAGTAGCATGTTATTTAGCCTCTATGTGTTGGTGTATTTTCCAGTGTTTTCTTGTAGTTGATTTCTAGTTTCATACCATTGTGTCAGAGAAGATGGTTGATATTATTTCAATTATCTTAAATTCATTGAAACTTGTTCTGTGTCCTAACATGTGGTCTATCCTTGAAAGTGTTCTATGTGCACTTAAGAAGAATGACTTTGTTTGTTTGTTTATTTTTTATTTTTTTATTTGTTTTGCTACTTTGGAGGTACAAAGCTCTGAAATATCCATTAAATTCATCTGGTCTGGTGTGTCTTCTAGGCCCAATGTTTCCTAGTTGATTCTTTGACTGAAAGACCCATCCACTGGTGTCAATGGGGTGTTAAAGTCTCCTACTGTGAGTGTATTACTATTGATCTTTTATTTTATGTCAGGCAATAATTGCTTTATGTATGTAGGAATGTTGGGTGCATATATGTTTACCAGAGTATTGCCTTTTGAGTTATTAATCCCTTTATCATCATGTAATGTCTTTCTTTGTGTCTTATTATAGACTTTGTTTTAAAGTCTATTTTTTATGACATAAGTATCACTACCACAGCATTTTTCAAATTTCCATTTGCATGAAATATCTTTTTCCATCACTGACAGTCTGTGAGTGTCATTTAATGTGAAGTGGGTCTCTAGTAGACAGCATATGCATGGGTCTTGTTTTCTTATCCATTTAGCTACTCTGTGTGTTTTGATTGGAGCATTTAATCTATTTGCATTTAAAGTGATTACTGATAGGTACATAGTTACTGCCATTTTATTATTCATATTTGTTTTTTCTATTTTCTTTTTTACCCATTCTCTTTTAACAAAATTCCCTTTAGCGTTTCTTGTAATACTGGCTCGTTGGTGATGAATTCTTTTTTTCCTCTGTCTGGGAAACTCTTTATCTCACCTTCAATTTTAATCAAAAGCATTGCTGGATAGCGTATTCGTGGTTGTAGATGCTTGGTTTTCATAACTTTGACTATTTTTTGCCAGTCCCTTTTGGTCTGCAAAGTTTCCATTGAAAACTCAACAGACATTTTTATGGAGGTACCTTTGTAGTTAACTAACTACCTTTCTCTTGTGGCTTTTAAGATTCTCTCTTAGTTTTTGACCTTCAGCATTTTAATTATGATGTCTTAGTGTGGGTCTGTTTGAATTCCTCTTGTTTGGGACACTTTGTGCTTCCTGAACTTCTATGTCTAATTCCTTTGCCAGGTTAGGAAAATATTCTATCATGATTTCTTCAAATAGATTCTCAATCCATTGTCCTCTCTCTTCTCCTTTGAGTACTCCTCTAATCGGATATTGTTATGCTTCTTATTGTCCTAGAGTTCTCTTAAATGATCCTCACTTTAAAAAATTCTATTTTCTTTTCATTTTGTCTGATTGGGTGTATTCTGCTACCTTGTCTTCCAGTTTGCTGATTCAATCTTCTGCTTCGTCCAGTCTCCTGTTGAATCCTTCAAGTGTGTTCTTCATTTCAGTTATTATATTATTCATTTCTGTCTGTTTCTTTTTTATGGTTTCTATGTCCTTTTTAATGCTTACTATCTCTCTGTTGAGTTTCTCATTGTTCTCCCCATAAGTTCATTGAGCATCCTTATAACCATTCTTTTGAACTCTGTCTCTGGTAGGCTGCTTGCCTCCATTTCATTTTGTTGATTTCCTGGAGTTTTCTCCTGTTGTTTCCTTTGTGGCATGTTTCTTTGTTTTCTCATTTTATTAGCCTCTTTGTGTGCTTTTCTATGTGTCAGGAATATTTGTTTCTTCTCTCAGCCTTGGCAAGATGGCCTAAAGTGGAAGGTGTCCTGTGTGGCCCACACTTTCCCTGATCTCCTATGCTGTGGCCTCTGGATGTGATCTTTGTGTGGGTTGTGCGTGATCTTCTGTCATTGCCAAGCCTTATTTTTGTTAGCACATCAGTGGATGGGATGAATGCTCAGGCTAATTGTGGGAATTGGCTGCACCTACAGAGTAAGAGTTGCTGTGTGGGGGCTGATCACATTGAATAGGATTTGCCCTAGCGGGCTTGTGTACTTGTTGCAACCACTCTTTTTGTGTGTACTACTATTGAAGCTAGTCAGGGGTTGCTCTGTTATGGTCTCGTGCCAACCTGCAGATGTGTTGCTTTTGTGGCCCTTGTGAGGGGCTCCCCCATAGGCCAAGTTCAGCTGTCACTTTTGATTGCTCAGGGCTACCTGATGGGACCTACAAAGTGATCCGCAGGTGGTTGTTGCCTATGCTGGATATATAGGTAAGTGGAAGAGACAATGCTGTAGGCAGTGGTCCAGTTATCCCCCGTCCCTGACCTAGGGCAGTTTAGCAGAGGGACCAGTACTCCTCCAGGTCTGACAATGCCTATCAGTTGCCTGTAAGTCTCTGAAACTGAAAGAGCCTCTGGGTGATATGTGTGTTTGGGGATGCAGGGACCCTGGGAGTCTCCTGGGTCTATTGAGTAAATTTTGCCTTGCCACTGCAGTGTCAGTTTATAGGCCAGCACTGTCTCTGTGGCTCCCTGTACAAGTTTGCAATTGTAGCAAGGTCAGCTGCTGCCCACCTTGGGCCTGAATGCAGCAGCTGCTTCCTATCACTGTGCAGGAGGTATTTTGTGTATTGGATGGGACAAAAGCTCTGGGAATCAAGGGTTGTCAGGCCAATAGAAGTTTTCTGCAATTTCTGTGTCTGCATGTTCCCACAATAGTCACAGATCACATGGAGACAAGCTGCTGTCTGGGGCAGTCCCACAGACCCCTGCCATTCTCTCAGGAGATATTGAAGCTCATACAGGCAGCAATGGTCCACCCACAACTGTTTTCCCTGAAATGTGCTCACTGCACTAGCCAAGGTTTGTTGCCTGTGCAGAATGAGCAACCCCAGAGCCAAGCAGAGCAGGAGAAGCTGCCTGTCAATGGGCTGCAGGCACTTTGTGGCTTAGGTAAAATGGGAACTCAGGGAGACAAATTCTGTTAGGCCGATAGAACTTCAGTTTTGCTGCAAGTTCTGTGCCCGGGGCATTCCTGCTGTAATCACAGATCATAGTGAGACCAGCTTCCTTCTGGAGTGGTCCCACAGACTCTCACTCTCCCTGGAAGCAATACTGCAACTCTTGCAGGCAGCAGAGGTCTGCCCACAACTCATTTCTGTGCAGTTCCTGCCCTGTGCTAACCTAAATCTGTTTCCTATGTGGATTGAGAAACCCTCGTGGAGGGGCAGGGAGGTAGTGGTTCACAGTCAATGGGCCACGTGGGACAATTTGTAGATAGGGTGGGGCAGGGCCTAAGGGAAACAATGGCTGCCAGATCAATACAGACTCAGTGTTGCTGCAACTTTTGTTCAGGAATTCCCACAGAAGTTTCAGAGCACCGCAAGGCCAAATGCTGTTCGGGACTGGCCCACAGATCCCTGAGATCTGCCCAAGTTCGTGTAGGCAGCAGTGATCTGCCTGAAAGTGTCTCAGAAATGTAGGCTCACAAGGCTGGCTGCCAGCTGTGAATGTTTGGCCCTGAAAGGGTACAGGGCCAGGCAGCCATCCAACAATAAATCCCCCAGACAATTTGCAGTTTGGGTGGGGCAGGCTGATCTCCTCAGGCCAGTGCTTTCTAATGGCCCTGTGGCAGGGCAGGTGGGGGGCATAGTCTGCACAGTCCAGCTATTGTGGTCTGTAAATTGCCCAGTAGGGGGACCAAACTAAGGCACAATGGTGGCTGCCCTTCCAGACCTCATTCTGGTGCCAGGTAATACAGACTCTCAGTACAATTCCCAGGGGAGCCTCTGACCCACCCCTGGTGTCCCAGGTGAGTTTCTGCAGGTCAGAAAGCCTGTGCATGGCTCCTTCAAAGTGGCATCTAGGATTTCAGACTCCTTCCATCTTACCCAGGTGGCCAGAATACCCTCTGGTTTTTACAGTTAGAGTTATTGGAATTTACTCCTTCCTGAGCTGGTTCCCTGGGCTTGGGAGCCCCAAAATGAGGGCAGGAAACTCTCTCCTTCAGGAGATCCTTTGCAGCCTCTGTCTTCCTCCCAGAATTTCTCTACCACCTGTGAGAACGGATCCAGCCTGATTGGCGACTTTGTCCCTATGCCTTCTATGTGGCTCCTTCTTTATATTATCAGACAGAAGCATGTATTATGAACAACTAGACATCAGGTGTTCTCCACATTGATTATTTTATAATTTGGTTGTAACTTCAATGCAGAACTGGGAGAGGCAAACCCTGCTTTTATATAGTCTGCCATCTTCCACCAGCCCACCAATTGTACTAAAGCTATCTATGAAAACAATTCCAGACTGGAAAAGGCCAGTTATTTAAAAATGTTGAAGTCCCCCCCTTGTAGGAAGATAGAGTAAAACATGCCATTTTTCAAAGAAAAAGTAGTAAGGAAAGTTTTGGCAGCAGAAAATTTGTCTTTTAAGATTATAAAGTGAATTATCTGTGAAAAAGTTGAGAAATGAGGCAGCTCTTTCTCCTGCTTTAATGAACCACAACATGACATATAATCTTTTCTGGCACCTCCTGAACATATTAATGTTATGTTATATTAATAATCATAATTAAAACTAGGGATAACTTATAAGTAATTGGAAAGAACTCAGTGAAAAAGTATAACCTCACCTACATTTATTTGATTAGCACTAAATACAATTTAAACATTGAATTCTTTTTAAAATTTGATTGAGCAGCACCACTAGAACAAGAATATGAACAATTTCTTGCCAGTGTTTGTATTCTGCTTTGTCCCAAAAGAGAGATGTGGAGATGAAGCTACTTGCTTTAAGTTAATTTCTACTAGACTCTACTAATACCTGTACAGAAGGAGAAAAAAAATGAGAAATGCTAATTGTGATTTCAAATGAAATCTATCATTTCGGTACAGGTGTCATCTTGCTGCGAAGCAAGGAGCCTGGGAAAAATCTTTACCCCACCACATACTTCTTTCAGTACAATAACTTTATTGACAAATCCTGCATGGGCCTCAGAGTCAAAGTTGATAGGGTCTGATCACCAACAATGTGATCATTTACCAAGTCTTCTCTGGTTCAGAAGTGGCATCTACAAAATGGCTTTTGTTCTTTCTATCTACCAGAATTAAGAAAAGTACACGATACATTATGCATAGAGTGCTTAGCCCAGTGCAGGTCGCTGTGTACACACTGATATCTCTTATGTTTCCACAAATCTTTCTTGAATAAAATCTTAGATTTCTTACTCTTTTTTAGTTCTGACACTCACTCTGCAGTTAATTATCATGATCATGCCAATAACAGTTCTTCATTGTCTGAAAACTTATTTAGATTGGAGCAGACTGGCCAAAAACAATTAGATTAAAGGCAGATTGGCCAATGCTGTTTTATGGTCAAAACAAATGAATGCCAACAATTTTATTAACTATAAATGTTACCTAGTAACTATCTTTCGAGCTTTGGTAATGTTGCTGTTATTTGGGGGGTGATTTTACAACAATTTATAGATTTTATGTATCCTTGAAAAATATTTCTATTTTTAAAAGAATACTACTTAATTAGCAAAAATTTTAATCCTACTTTAGTGTTTTGCTTGAAATAGAAATACACTCTCTTTTGTTTAAAATAAATAAAATACTCAATGCCTAATAAATAACTGAAATTAGTAGCTATTAAAGCCACTAAAATGGTATAATCCTATATAATTCTATATACAGAAAATTATATGTATGATTTATATATAAATTTTAAATATAAAAGACATATTTAAATATGTTAGTGATTATACATGTATATAATTATAGAGTTTTTAATATTTTTAGTTAATTTGCATTTCTGATTTCTTTATTAAGCAATAAGTAATAATGTACTTATATATTAGACACATCATTAAAGACCCATGGCTGAACCTATTATGATAATCATTTCACAATATTTGTAAATTATACCATCTCACTCTATGCTTTTTTATACAGTGATGTATGTCAATTATTTCTCAATAAATCTGGAAGAAGAGACTGTGGATCATTTAAGTTGTTACAACTTTTTGTCCATATGAGTAACACAAAGTGAGAATAATTAGATAGAAATTATTTAGAAAAATTTTGAAGGGAAAGCAAAAATGTTTTAATAATTTTGCAATTATAGATTCATAAATTATTATTCAAAACATGATTCTTAAAAAATAAAAACATATCTAAAAATCATCAGTAGTAAATACTAATATTTTTCCATATTATCTCAAGATTGAATTGCAATGTTGACCACACGGCTTCATAGCAGTTTTCTGGTTTTTAATTTATTGGGAGATATTGGTCAACTAATTATATAGTTTTCAAGTGTACAATTCAATAATACATCATCTATATATTGCATTGTTTGTTCACCACCCAAAGTCAAATTTTCTCTGTCACCATATATTTGACCCCCTTTACCCTTTTCTACCTCCTACCTCCCCCCTTTCTCTCTGGTAACCACTAAACTGTTGTCTGTGTCTGTCAAGTTTTGTTTGTTTGACTTGTTCATTTGTTGCTTTCAGTTTTATATCCCATATATGAATGAAATCATATGGTTCTCAACTTTTTCCATCTGACTTATTTCACTTAGTGTGATCATCTCAAGATCCATCTATGTTGTCACAAATGGCAGTATTTTATCCCTTCTTATGGCTGAATAATATTCCATTGTCTATATGTACCACATCCTCTTTAGCCAATCATCTATCGAAGGGCACTTCAGTTGTTTCCATGTCTTGGCCTCCATGAATAATGGTGCACTGAACATTTGGGTGCATACATCTTTATGCATAAATGTTTATCAATTTGGAGGGTACTTAGAGGAAGACATGCTGAGCCATATGGTGATTCTATTCTTAACTTTTTGAGGACCCTCCCTACTGTACATTCCCCCTGATAATGTATGAGGGTACCTTTCCCCCCACAATCTTTCCAATACTTGCTATTAGTTGTTTTGTTGATAATAGCCATTCTAGTGGTTATCATAGGGAAAGGGTGGAGGAGGAGAGGTGCATAAGGATAAAAAGGATCAGATCTTGTTGTTAGTAGCCATACTTATAAGTGTGAGGTGATATCTCATCATGGTTTTGATTGGCATTTCCCTAATGGCTAGTAAAGTGGAGCATCTTTTCGTATAACTGTTAGCCCTTTATATGTCTTCTTGGGAGAAATGTCTGTTCAGGTCATCTGCCCATTTTTTAAATGGATTGTTTTGTTGTTGTTGTTGAGTTGTATAAGTTCTTTATAGAGTTTGGATATTAACTTCTTATCAGAAGTGCTATTTACAAATCTCTTCTCCCATTTCTTAGTTGCCTTTTTGTTTTGTTGATGGTTTCCTTTGTTGTGCAAAAGGTTTTTAGTTTGATATAGTTTCATACATTTATTTGTGTTCTTACTTCATTTGTCTTTGATGTCAAATATTCATTTAACAAGAAATTTATGATGAAAGCACTTAATGAAATGGTGATCATTAGTTTCATTGTAGAATTTTATATTTAATATAGTTTAGAAAGTTCTCTATTTTTGAAAGTAAAAAGTTTATAAATTGAATTCTATTTTCCTTTGGCATGCTCTTTTTAAAAATAAAGCGTAATAAAGATTTTGTTTGTTTGGTTTGTAGTAAAGCTTTTGGTTGTGCTTGTTAATCTCACATTAGATAGAACAAGAATCATTATCAGAAAGATTGCTTAGCGATTTCAATATTCAGATTTAATTTGCAGAAGCCCCACTATTAATTTCCCCTGATTTTCTATTAAACTTAGAAATTGAGGGATAAGTAAGCTTCTTATACATTATTCAAATTCTAATCTTTTCGTAATAATGAAAAAATGTCATTATTTATTTTCTAACATGAATAGTCTACTTTAAAATTGTAAAAATATATTTGAGGATGTTTAAATGAAAAGATATGCAAATCTCTTTATGAAGCTAAGTGGAACAAATTCATCGATAAATGAAAGAAACACTGAGGTAAATACTCTAACAAGGGGTGCAGAAGGAAGGTTTTAAGTTTTGTTCAAAGGGATTTTTTTAAATGTTACATATTTTACTTTAAATTTAAATTTTTTGAAAAGATGTTTCTGGATGTGGTTCCATAGTGTAGCGGTTAGTACATCTGCTTTACACTCTGAAGGTCCTGGGTCAACACCTCAGTGAAGCCACAGTTCATGGTCTATGGGCATGCCACTTTCCACAAGCCTGATGTCTGATCTCAGAAGCTAAGCAGGGTCGGGCCTGGTTAGTACTTGGATGCCTGGTTAGTACTTGGATGAGAGAATACCTAGAAATATCAGTTGCTATAGGCATAAATAATAATAAATAATTTTTAAAAAGATTTTTCTTGTCAATCTACAGATTAACCAAGTGCTAAAAATTTTAAAAGATGAGAAAATGAACAATAATTAAAATTATAAATAAATATAACGTTAACCCTGTTTCATAAATTTTTATTCTTAAACTATTTAATCAGTATATCTCAGGTCAAATAACCTGTTCAGTTAAATACATTAAAATAAGATTGTATTTTAAGTTTTTGGCCCAAGGTTAAATCCATGGTCATATATAATTCTAAAATACATGTTAATAATTATAAACTGTGCAGTTTTCATTACATGTAATATATGTAATAACTATTTGATTTGTATTCTTAAATATTCTAGCAGTTTCTCAATGAAATATTTCAAAATGACTAGTTTAGTCTCTGATAAGCATCTTATTTCAGTAATACAACAAAAATTTAGCTACTTTCACTTTGGTATCAGTAAAAAAAAGTATAGCAGTCATTGAAAAGACATTAATAAATATACTTTCCGAGTGACAGATTGATTCTTTCAACGAATATTTCCTAGCTACATTTTATATGCAGGCACTGGGCACTTAGGATTATGAGATACAAAGACAAATTAGAAAATAGTCCTGCTCCCAATGAATTAGAATCAAGTGTAAAAGGTAGAAAGTGATATGTCTTTAAACATGCAATACCTGATAAGTAAATGGCTGTAAACTACTCATAGAGATGGTAATAGTACAGTTACAGCAATAGTTAATCTTGATTGTTTAATTTGTGCCAAGCACTGTGTTTTCCCAGCTGTCCTATTCAGCATGTCCTATTTCCTCCCTTTACACATAAGAAACTAAGCTCTAGAGAGTTATTTTCCCAAGCTCATATAGCTAATAGGGGGTGGAACTCTCATATCTGTTACTTCTAAGTATTTATCTCTGATATTTCTTCTGCTAAATTCAAGCCAAACATTATTGATCATTTACTGGGGAGGATACTACTGTAGAAAAAAAATCACCAGGAGCAAGTTTTGTGTGTAATTGAGACACAGGAATATTATAATATGCCAAGGTAAATGTAATAGTAAAAAATATGTAAAATATTCTATGGAGAACATAAAGGTGGAAGCAGCACTCACTGGAGAGTCAGGACAGCTTTCAGAAAAGTAGTCCTCTAAGCTGAAGTTTGATTTCGGTATTCAGTATTATACATATTCAGTGTGTGTGTGTGTGTGTGTGTGTGTGTGTGTGTGTGTGTGTGTGAATGCGCACGTGCGTGTACCGTAGTGTAGTTCGGGAGTGGACATCGTTTGGCCAACAGACAAGGAACATTTTGAGGTAGAAGAATCCATCTGTGAAAAGGATTGGAATCATGAAAAAAGAGATTGTTCAGAAAAAACTAGATAATGTGGTTTGAGGAAACAGTAAATACAGGGTAAGAAGTTGGAATGGTAAACTGGGATCACAGTGAGAATACTTAATGGACTTGTCTTAACATCCATCTTCTGGTCGGAGGAAACTCTCAGTCATTTTTAAACTATTGCTGGAGTTAAAAAATGAAACATGAGAGACTGAAATTGGGCAGCATCAGCTTGATTGATAGTCACTGAACTGAGAAATATGCAGTGGTAGGATGCAGAAGGCTAGCCAATGAACTGGAAATAGGGAGTAAAGGGGTGAGATAAAATAGTTGAAGAGTATATTTAGCTCAGTTTGATCCATAGATGCTGATGCCCTTATCAGGAAAAGGAAATACAAAAAGAGGAACGAGGATGGGAGCCAGAAGGGAGATGAAAGGGTGGGAGCTGAGGGAAAAAAAACCCTAAATTTGGGTTGTATTGATCGAATGTAATGTAATTAGGTAAGAAGAGTTAAAAATAATGAAAGTGTTATTTAATTTTCTTTTAATGCTGAAGGATTTAGAATTTATAAATACAGAATTATTTCAAATTATAAATTTCTTGAACATTTTAAAAATAAGTAAGCATCTAGTAAAAGTCTGAATAAACATTTTGTTTATTCAGAATCAACATTGAAAACCAGTTTTCTCTTCAAATAAAGGGCTCAAATTATACATGTGTTTTGTTACTACTTCTATTGAACAGAGCCCAATTTGTATCTTTTCCACATGGATGAAAGTTCGAACAAATAATTTCAGAGTTCATTTTAAAGTATCATTGAGAAATACATTATTAGTCATTATATCAGCAATAATGAAGAAAGAACAAAACAAATATTTTTTGAAGTAATAATATTTATTTTCTAAGATATTTTATAGGTAAAAAATAAATTTAAAAATGTGTCAATTATTATATAATGCAAGTTTTTCTTATTTTGAACTCTCATGCCTTCTTTAATATAGAATATTTCAGTTTATAACTTTAAAAAATATTAAAAGAAACATTTTGGTTACTTCAGTTTCTTTCCTTAATTTTTAAATAAATATTATCCCATGATATTTGGCACCACTCTTTAAATTAAGAGAGAACCTAGATAGCATTAACTCTTAATTCTGGCAAATTCTAACTACAATAAAATAATACTAAAACCTTTATAAAGGTCTTTATAATGCAAAATATGTTGTATGTTGCTACATAGCATATTAAAATGTTGTTTCTATGCAATCTTGTATTTTGTTGATTAGACTATTTCTGAGTTATATCAATTTTTACTTAACTTTACAAATACTAAAGGACATATTGAAATCATTAACATCGTAGTGTGGTACCTTTTTGGATATTCTTATGAAAAAATCAAATACTAAGCTTTCTCATTTAAATGATTTCTTTCTTCTTTCTTTTTTGCACAAATCTTGAATAGCCTTCTAAATAGATCAATATACCTGATACATTTCTCATTTACATTTTATCATATTTTTTATATATTGTCTTTAAGGGCTCTAAAGTGAAGGTTTCTTTGTAGTCTCTAAAAAGAGAAAAGCTAACTTAAGGTAGTTTAAAAAACAAAAACTCCTTTTGCCTCTTGTAAACACAGTTTGAAATATTGACATTTGTTGGTGAAAATGTGAGATTTGAGTATTTTCACCCCAACATTAAAAAATATTTACATTACATTCTTTAAAAACATGAGCCTTTAAGTGCTGTTAAATGTTAAAATGGAGTCTGAGAAGCTAGAGTTAAAGTTAGCATTATTAGACTTTCATGGGCTTTGGAGTTCTTAGGACATCGATTATTCTCTTAATATTTCTGCATCCATAGCATTCATTTACTCAACGGAAGGGAATAGTTACTTTGGCCACTAGGAAATGAATGGGGTCATCTACTCCCTTGTATGATAGAGGCAATTATTTGGTGATTTTATCTTAATGTTGGGGACCCGTGTGTATTAAAATTTCAAGAAGTGGTCTTAGAAATGTGTAAACAGTGTCCAGTGTCTTAGCTTTAATTAAAAATATATATATACATATATGTGTATGTATTTATATAATTACAGTAAGTATAATTGTATTATGCATTTTTTATTTTGTTCCTTTAAAATACCTCTAGAGGTAACTTTGCCAATTTTACTCACTAAGAGGAATAAAAGTCAGTGAATCAGTTAGCTCTTCCAGGTAATAATGACTATCAGAAACCCAATATAAAGTTTTAATTATAAAGAAGCTGATGGAATCAGTAAAATGACATCAAGCATTTATTAAATTTGATCCATTAATTTAACCAGGCTTGTGAGATATCCCTTTATTTCTATCTTAAAAGTGATAGAATAGATTTATAATTTTTTATTAACTTTACCCTTTCATAGACTATCTTTATGAATTTTCTCCAGTTTTGAAGGAAAAAGTACAGGCTATATTCATAGTAATTTATTTTTTTTAAAATACCACATGGCTGTTCTGCTTAACTAATGACATTTTAGGCAAATAGTTTCCTTTAAAACTGGTTCTTCTTAGCCACACAGAATGTATCAAGCCTAACCTCTAATATTGTAAAAATGTTTAAATATTGGTTCTTCCCCTCTTTTCCCTTCCCCCAAAAGAAACAGTAAGGTAAAATTCTACCTAGAAATACATTAAGATGTAAGTGAACTTTGAATTATGTTTTCAATCACTTTTCTACTTTTATACAGTAGAATGTATTCTATCCAGTGTGATTAACCTTGTTTGTTCTAAAGATTGAATTACATTGTTGTTGTTACAGATATAATAGATTTTATTCCCTATCATTTCATTTTAGTTTTGTTATCTTTTTTTTTTCTACATTTTTTTTCTTAAAAAAATCTTATTGGGGATAGATTTTTTTAAAACCACATATATCCCTGGTATATTTGAGAAGTAATATGCCCTATTTCATTCAATAAGGGTAACCATAGAAATTTTAACACAACACATACCTAAAGAAAAAAATCAATGTTCCTTCCATCTTGAATATTATTATTTAGTCTTAGGACATTTATCTATAGTCATTACTATTCCAACTTATATATCATTGTGGTTGATATTATTTATTTAACCACACATAATGACTTAATTATTTGCTGAAGAGTTCATGCTCTACAGTTATTCACATATTTAATACTTTCTTTACTTTTTCATTTCCTCCTGAATCTTAGACCTTCCATCTGGGATCACATTCCTTTCACTTGAAGTAAACAATTTAGAACTTTCCATGGATATCTTTTCATATCAAACTCTTTCAGCAATTAACAAAGTGTTAATTTTACTCTTGTTCCTGAAAGACATTTTCATTAGGGCTAGAATATTAAGTGCACAGTTATTTTCTCTTTTTACTTTGAAGATTTTATTTCCCTTGCTTCTATCATTTAATGTTGCTGTAAGAAGATAATTATCAGCCTACTACTTCTAAGACTCCATTTTTGGGGTGGGGCTGGGGATTTTCTTCAGTTTCTACATGATGTGTGGGTTCCAGGTATTCATTACCTGTTATTTATGCTATTTATAGTTTATTGGTCTTGAATCTATGGATAGTTGTCTTTTATCAGTTTTGAAAAATTATGTTTCATTCTCCCTTCTCTTTGAAACTCTGATTAGATGCTGGCTAAATGTTTTCACTTTAAATTCTGTCTAATGTTACTCTTAGATTTTTTTTTTAATCTGTGTAACTGTGAAGCATTCTGGATCATTTCTTTTGCCCTGTTATGCAGTTCACTAATCCTCTCCTCAGTTCTGCCTAATCTGCTAACAACTGCATCTCTGATTTTTTAAAAAAATCTCAATTATATATAATATTTATAATTAATTTAAATTAGATTTAAGTATGCAGTACATTAATTAGACATCTATATGTTCAGAGAAATGATCGCCCCAGTTACTCCCTCCCTCCCTTGGCCCTCACTTACCCATTATATTAATGCTAATTGCATTCCCTCTGCCGGGCTCCCCATCCCTGTGCCCAACTATCAACTACTAATTTGTACCTCCTTAACCCTTTACCCCATTCTCCCAGTCCCCTAACCCCCACCCCTCTGTCTATCACCAAATTGTCCACTATATTTGTGAGTCTGTTTTTAATTAGTTTGTTCTTTTTGTCCTTTAGATAACAAATATACTCGAAATCATATGGCATTTGTTTTTCTCTGTCTGACTTATTTTACTCAGTATAATAACCTCTAGGTCTATCCATGTCATTGCAAATGGTAGGATTTCATTTTTCTTAATGGCTGAATAATATTCCACTGTATATATCAACCATAATTTCTTTATCCAATGACTGTTGATGGGCATTTAGGTCACTTTCATATCTTCCTATTGTAAATTGTGCTGCCATGAATATTGGAGGGCATAGATCTTTTTGAATTATTGTTTTTGTTTTCTTTGGATAAATACCCAGTAGTGCAATTGCTGAGTCAAAAGGTATATCCCTTTTAGTTTTATGAGAAACCTCCATACTGTTTTCTATAACAGCGGTACCAATTTGCAATCCCACTAACAATACATGAAGGTTCCCTTTTCTCTGAATTCTTGCCAACACTTGATATTTTTTGATTTATCGATGATAGCCATTCTGACAGTTGTGAGGTGATATCTCATTGTGGTTTTAATTTCCATTTCTCTGATGATTAGTGACCTTGAGCATCTTTTCATATGTCTTTTAACCAGATGTATTTCCTCTTTGGAGAAGTATCTATTCAAGTCTTTTGCCCCTTTTTTAATTGAATTTTTGGGATTTTTTATTGCTGATATCTCAATTATGTACTTTTTGTTTGTAGAAAGTACTTCTTATTTATGTCTCTATTTATTTATTCATATTTTAAAGAACTTTGTTGTTTATTAAAATATATTGAACATATTTGCTTTATCTCTTTGTCTGCTAATTCAAATATCTAAAGCCTTTGTGGGAAAGATTGCTTTGTTGTTGTTGCGACAGACTCTTTTTCATGATAGTTTGTTTCTTGTTCATTATGAGAATTATTTTATTTTTACTTTTCATTTTTCTTGGAACTTATGAGTCAGAATTATTTGAGTCATAGGTTGGAGGAAGCTTCTTTGAAAAGGTGCATAGATGATAGAGGTCTGTTCATCCCTCTTGTGACCAAATCAAAGTAGTAAACAAAAACAAGGGGCAAACAGCAAGAAAAAATCACCTGAGATCTAGATGAACAAGCCATATACCTAGGGAGAAATGTAAGCAATCACCCTGCAATGGCAGAAGGCAGGATGGGGTTAGGATGTGAGACTGCTTGGTCTTGAGCGGCTGAGTGGGATAGAGGCTGTAGCAGTGGCAGCAGCAGCTACTGATGCCTTTTATGTAGGTCATATCCATAAGCGAACTCTCGTGCTGACAGACATGCTGGGTCTGAGCATCAGCACTTGGTCAGCTGCTTGAGGAGGCACCTGGGACTTACAGAGGACACTGAGTCATCTGAGTGAGGGCTGGAAGTGAGGCTCTCCCCTGAACAGAAGTTCCAGCGGTATCCATTGTTTCTCTGTTGAGCCCTCCCGCCTACCAGTGTGCGGAGTCAGCTCTGCCATAGCTGAGAGGTCGTCAAACTGGATAACGGAGTCCCTGAAACCCTGCCTCCCCAAACTCGCAGCCCCACCCAGGACACATCTAGGTGTGTCCTTGTTTAGTCAGGTGCCCCTTGCTGAGCAGTGCCTGGATTCACACTGATGGCAGCTGGCTTTGGTTCCTGGTGTGACCTTTTGAGGCAACTATAATCACAGCACCTGTGGATTGCTTGCTGAATCTTAACCGGTGGCCCCTGAGGGACACAGGCTAAGGTTAAATTTAGCCTGCAGCTGAACCCCTCTCAGGTCTTTGCCACTGGACACCGCACAAAGCCACACTAATAAAACTGGGAGACTTCAGAGCTTTGCTTAGTACATAGAAACACACAGAAATGCGGCCAAAATGGGAAGACAGAGAGGTAGAAACCATATGAGAGAACAGAGCAGGGATCCAGAAATAATGGAGTCAAGCAGTATAACAGATGCAGGGTTCAAACCACTGGTTATAAAGATACTCAATGAACTTATGGAAAGTGTACATGAATTCAGTAAAAACTTCAACAAAAAGATTAAAAAAAAAAACCCATACAAATGGAAGTGGAAATTATAAAAGGGAACCAGTTATAAATGAAGAACAGATTATCTGAGATGAGAAGTATATTAAATGGAATAAACAAAGTGAGTAAAGAAGAGGATCAAATGACCTATATAGAGGATGGGAAAGCCAAAGACACTCAATCAGAATGGTAAGAAGAAAGAAGCCAAAATTATAATAATAATTCAAGGGGCCTATGGGACACTATTAAAGGTAAAAATATTCATGTCATAGGGGTTCCTGAAGAAAAACAAGATGTTGAAGAGCTATTTGAAGAAATAATGTTGGATAACTTCCCTAATCTGGTAAAGGAAATAGACATGCAACCCCAGGAAGCTCAGACGGTCCCCAAAACCAGGAACCCAAGGAGGCCCACAGCAAGACACATAATTAAAATTCCAAAGGTTAAATGCAAAGAGACAATTTAAAAGCAGTAAGAGAAAAGCCCTTAGTTACCTACAGGGAATCACCTATAAGATTGGCAGCTGCTTTCTCAAGAAAAACTATGCAGGATGGAAGGGCTTGGCGCAAAATATTCAATGTGATGAAAACCCAGGATCTACAAACAAGAATTCTTTATCCAGCAAAGCTGTCATTCAAAGTAGAAGAACAGATAAAAGAGCTTCCCAGACAAAAATAAGATAAAGGAATTTTTCATCACCAAGCTGGTATTACAGGAAATGGTGAAGAGATGTCTTTAAGGAGAAAAACATGTATCAAAAACAGGAATAAAGAATGGTAACAACTACATTTCTATAAACAAGTACCTCAAGTGGAAAAGAATTAAGTTCTCTAACCAAAAAATAGAATGGCTTAGAAAATAAGACCCCTATATATGCTGTCTACAAGTGACACACTTTAGATTAAAAGACACACAGACTAAAAGAAGGGTGATGGAAAAAGACATGGTCTTGATGGATATAGAGGGTATTGTACTCAATGAAATGAGTCAGATCGAGAAAGACAAATGTCACATGACTTCACATACATGTGGAATCTAAAGAACAAAATCGACATCAACAAAAGCAGAAATAAACTTATATATATACAGAGAATATTTAGAGATACTAGATGGGCGGGGGTTGGATGGGACAAAAAAAGGGATTAAGAGTTACAAATGGATAGTTATATAAAAGACATGGAGATGTAGAATGTAGCATGGGGAAGATGGTTAATGATGTAATAAATATGTAAGGGGGAAAGGGGTACTAGATTCAGTGGGGTGATCACTTTGTGAATTATGTGGGTCTCTGATCACTACTACACAACTGAAACTGGTATATTATTGTATGCCAACTAAAATTGAAAAAAAAACTCATTGAATTGTACAATGTAAATACAAGTAACTAGTTGTCTATTTCAATAAAGATGAAAGAAAGTGCTTGCTTCTGTGAGGGTGTTAGGCCATCATCAGTCAGTGATCGCTTTTCTCAAATTCTCAATTGTGTTGTTTTTGTTCATTTAGGTAGAGTTCAGGACCATTAGATTTACAAATTTAGAACATATGGTTTCTTCCTGAGTTGAACAAATTGGTGGTGTGTGAATAAAGAATACAAACTCTAATGAGAGTTTGCAATTGGTTATGAATTCTCAAGGAAATTTTTTCTCTACTACACTCAAAATCAAGGGTTAAGCTAGGCTATTTTCTTTGCAGTTTTGGAGTTGTTGTGGCAGTTGTGGTTGGAAAAGAGATGCATTTTTCATTCACCCTCGTAGTGAGAATTTAGTATTCTGGGGAGGGGAATCTTTTTAGACTCTTCCATGAGTAAGCCTTGAGTCTTGCCTCTTATTCTCTGAGCCACTCAAGGCCTCATAAATCAAATTTTAAGTTCACCTAGATCAGCAAAAATCTTCTAAGTGAAAGCCATCATCATTAAGATTTTTGTATTTTTACCTTCACTTAGTTTTTGACCTGGCTATTTATTATTGTTTTTTACCCCCTTGATATTTCTAGGAAGAGTTTTTAATATATTTTATAATATTTACTGTTGTTTTCATTGAAATTTTCGTCCTGGTACTTAGTCTGACATATTCAATGTAGTGGTTTTAGAGTGAGACCTAGCCAGGTGTACTACCAACTATTTGTGTGATTTTGAGCAAATTAGTATTTTTTCTGTGCCTTCATTTCTTCACCTTAAAATAATAATAAAATTTTCTCAATGAAAGGTTGTTATACAATAATGTATATATTTACATAACACCTAGAAAACTGTGTTTCGTACATTCTAGCTTGCAGCATCGGCAATAACATCCTACAAACAATGCAAATGGACTTTGTGGTTTAAAGAACACTGGACTGATAATTGATCTGAGACTGAGCCTACAAGGTGGCATGATAGTGGCAGGATTCCAGCTGTAGTTAAAGGATGATTGTGAAGTAAAAAATTGGAGGTGACGATTGTAGGAATATTTTCTGAGGAATATAACTGTGAAAAATAGATATGAAAATTGTGGAGATAGTGTCAGAAGTTGGTAGAGTAAAAGAAAAGTTTAGTTTTATTTTAATGAGAGGAAGATTTCTCATAGTCTGTAGAAGAAAAGGTTGGAAGTACAGAGACAGATAGAGCTGATGAAGTATAAAATATGGAAGATATGGGAGGGATTTAGATGAAGGCATGAAAACCTTCAGAACAGAAGAGTCAGTTTGTTCCTCTGAGATTTTAAGAAAGACAATAAGTACAGATATAGGTACTTTTATACTTATAGGCTGTGAAGTTGAGCTATTTCACACTGAAATCCTCAATTTTTGTGTGAATTACAATTTCAATGGAAGAGACTGAATAAATATGTGATTTGAAGAAAACGGTGAATCTTTGGAGCAAGGCAAAGAATATAGAACACCGTTTTTCCAAATAAATACAAGCACAGTTGCATTCAGAGATCATGGACTTAATAGTAGCATTAGTCTGCCTGATTATTTAATTTCTTTCATTATAATTACATCACCCAAGAGTAGGTTGGTGGTTAAATGGATCCAAGAGGAGGAAGTCTCACGTGTGGATGGAGAAAAAAATGAGAACACAGTGAATATGAAATCTATGATGGAGAGGGAAGGGGCATAAGCCCTGAAGTAGTGAGAGCAAAGATATTTTGGAACTAAAAATTCACTTAGTATCAAAGTGGTCTTAACTGAATAAGGAAGCGATGGGAAGTTGTGGTTTGAAATTTATACATTAAAGTTTATGTTTCCAGAGCTGGAGTGTTTTCTTAAGAACAATATCTCCATAAACCAAAAGGCTATAGTGTAGTTCTAGAATTAAACTGATGCAATCAGTCAGTTAAAAGATTGGAGTTTTTTCATGCCTAGGAATTTGAAATGGGTTAGTGGGTGTGTCATCTACATAAACATTGATATTCATACAAAAAGAAGGTGAAGTTAAAGAGGTAGATTAAGAACTAGATACCTACAGCTTCATTATATTCAGCAACAAGGAAGGGTAAAAAATATACTACACATAAATGCATGGAGTTCAATTGAGAGAGAGGTTGTGCATGGTTCGTTCAAAAGTGACCAGGAAGCCATAAGGAGAGAGCAGGAAAAAATATGTGTGTGTGTGTGTGTGTGTGTGTGTGTGTGTGTGTGTGTGTGTGTATCAGGAGAGCAACATACATGCATCTTGTGCTAAATAAGAAAAAAATTAGTAATGTATTATATTAAGGGAGTTACAATCTTATGATAATATGTCTGAAGTAATAAGAGTTTTAATTGGTTTTGTGCTTAAATTTGCACATTCATTGGTAAATGCGTGAAAATGTTATTTTCTAATGTTATAATAAACGTTCAGGTAATTATGACATCATACTGTACTTGGTCATATAATATCTTTAAATGATATTTGTTGATTAGTATTCTTCTCATTTTATAAGGAAACCTAAAACTCTAAGTGACTTTTAAAATATATATATACTTGACTTTTGAGTCCACCTCCTTTGAAAACACAATACAAAAAACAAACAAGTAAGTTTAAGGGTATTAAAAGTAGAAAACAAATAGGTACTATACACTCTGTGCTGAAACTCAATTACCTGGTTCACATCTTGAACCAGATTTAAAATTGTGTTCCTAATTTTGTTGTGAGTACTTTTTGTGACTTGGTATGTATTTCAATGAATCGTGTTTTGTAATTGATTTATAAAAAGAACATTGTTAACAGTGTATGATTGTAATGTACATACACAACATGAATCAGTCACATCATATATATAGTTTTCAGTCTTAAATTCATTGTTCATTAGAAATGGAATAGACTCAATGTTAAACTTGAAAATGCTAAAAGTATCATACCTATTAGAATTTTTATCATTCACTGTTTAACTTACTAGTATTCCACTATATATACTTGGGAGAGAACAGGGAAATTTGACAGAATGCTAATGATTCTGTCAACCATCCTTAATAAGTGTTTTCTGAAATGAGAACATTGAGATTTCAAAGAATATCAAGCCCCTTCAAAGAAATAGAAATTTAAAGTGGAGTTTTATATTTTTGAATAAAAAAGTTCCAGTAAATATGATTTTTTAAAATCCTGTATCTCATTTTTGACAATTCACTTCATATATACTATGAAAAGTTATAAAAGAAAATAGATATTCCTGAGTTATAATTATGAATTTGATGCCTAAACTTTTGCATTAAATGATTTCTGTTTCAGGAAAGGTATGTTTAAAGGAGTACCTTAATCTGTTACAATAAAGTACGGCCATTTTGTGGTTATCATAATTTAATAAATCAGCAATACTATAAAGTGAAATTACTCATTTGTTGAAATTGTAAGTTAAGAAGTAAGAACTATGCAAAGAAGCTGAATGTACCAAACAATCACTATGATTCTATTGTAACCGCCTTTCCTTTTCTAAATGTGATTGTGTTGTGTTACCGGGTCTATTTTAAAATATAAAAGATTAGAATCTCACAACACAAAATTGAGTAAAGGAAGGTAGACAGAAAACAGAACATATATTATGACCCTATCAATATAAAGTTTAAAAATACTCATAACTAATCTATAGGGATAGAAATTAGGATAGTGGTTTCCTCAGGGACCTGGGTATGAGTGGAAGGGCATGAAAGACATCCTGGGATGCCAGTAATTCTTGATGCGAATACTAGTCTCATGGATGTGTCTATTTTGCAAAATTTTATTGAGCTGAACACTTAAGATTTTTTGCATTTTTTGGTGTGTGTTTGTTATACCTCAATAAATTTTGCATTAGCAATAAAAAGTTTATTTTAGCAAAAATGCTCATGTTAATCATTAGTTAAAGGACAATGTTGAACCAAATCTTTGAGTGAGTTGCATTAGTCCCAAATTTGCTCATAGTAATGTAAAAGAAATGTCTTTAATTACTTGATTCAAATTCTGGTTTTAACTTTAGTTGGAGATATGCTTTTTTACTTCTTATGCTGTCCTTTGTCAAATGAATAAAAACTCTGAAGTTCAAAACTTAAAAAAAACCTTTGGCAGCTATGTTTTCTTTGTTCTTTTTTGTTCTCTTTAAGTCATAATGGGACCAAAAGTTGAAATGTAATTACCATTCCTCTAATGCCAAATCTCAGCTCTGTCATTATGTAAACCATCCAGATTATCTATTGAGATGAGCTGGTGGTAGTCAGAGCTTGTCCTACTCTAAAGCTGAGAATTTTAACTTCTTAGAAAAAGTCAAGTAATACTCTTATCCTGAAGTGGAATATCAGTTTTTTTTAAGTGACCTTGTCTTACAGATTAAGTATATATATCAAATTTGAAAGTAGAGAGTCAAGCTCATGCTGCATCTTAATTCACAGTTATATTATTTACTATTATTTTTATCATATCCCAACTTTACCATTTAATGTGTCGCCTTTGGCTACTTAAATTTAATTAAAATTAAACTAAACTAAAATTTCAGGTGCTTAGTCACAAGAGCCTCCTTTCAAGTGTTCAGTAGTCAAATGTGTCTAGTGACTACTGTATTGGACAGAACATGTTTAGAGCATTTCTAATATTGCAGGAAGTTCTATTGGACAGCACTAATATATATATAATTAGAATAATATATTCCCCTGAGAGTTTTTTATTTTTTTAAAAGTTATTAGTTTTGTAGACCTTTGGTATTGTTTTTATTTTTACTTTTTATTTTTTTAATGCCTACAGCACCTAGAATTCCTAGGTGGTCTCCCATCCCAGTACTAACCAGGCCCAACCCTATGTAGCTTCCAAGATCAAAAAAGATAGAGCACATTGAGGGTGGCATGGCCATAAATGAACTTTTGGTATTGAAATGGCAAAACAGAAATGCTTGGTACATGATATTTAATAATAATGTTACTGGTTAAATGAAGAATAATCGGATAATGCAAATAGTAATAAAAATATAACATTTACATATATAGTATCATGAGTAGGGTATATATAACTGTATTAATTCATGAAGATTCATTCTGTTTTTAAATATTTCACTATGAAATAATTCTTAAATTGGCATTCTGAAAGTTTTCCTGAAATAGAAGCTATAAAGAGAGCCTAATATATTATGCTCACAGATTTATTAAACACACACACACAACCTATATTAAGCAACTATTTACTTTTTAAAAAGTTTAAATATAGGAAACCTTAACATGTAGGTCATAAGCACCTACCACCAGGAATAAATCTGGTTAACAAGGATATAAGATTATGAAAAAGGAAGTTGGATGAATATTCTAACCCTCTTGAATTATAACATAGCATTAACTCATTAGGATCTCTTTATGCATATCTGGGATTACTGGTTAAAAGCTCTGAACTTTAAATTGTCTTATTGTCATTTGAGGTATAAATGTGTTTATTTCATTTTTTCCCTTTAGGAAATAGTTTGCTAAAACACACACACACACACACACACACACACACACACACAATCACATACTATACCTATACACAAAGCAAAGGTTAGGTAAACAATCAATCTCACCCTTAAGAAAACTGGGATCACAGCTCAGAGATGAACCCATTTCACATGCCAGTCAAAACACTTGATTTATAGACTGTACTCCGTTAGCGTCTATGTCCTTTAATTCAAAATTCAGTGGTTATCATTCTAATGATCACTACTCAACATAAAGTGGATATAAAGTCTATAAATCTATGTAATATCCAGAAAAAAAATTGACTTTTTGTATTATTATGACACAGGGAACATCACTCTTAAAAACAAATAAGTCCTTTACTAAAAGTTAACTTTTCATGATAATTTATAACCTGTATTTTTCCCCTCACAGGCTACTGATAAAGATACTGGCAATTATAATGCCATGGCATACAGACTCATGATACCACCAATTAAAGAGGAAAAAGAAGAATTTATGGTGGAAATATATACAGGTATTATCAAAACTACTATGAAGGGGTCCTACTTTAAGTTTCAAGTCATTGCAACTGACAACTATGTGAAGGAACTAAGTGGCAAAGCTGATGTACTTGTAAGTAGATAAAACTTCAGATAAGGGGATACATAAAATACTAGCCAGGAGTTAGTGTTTTTAACTCATAGAACATTAAAATTTATTTGATATAGGTTTTCTATAATATCTGATTAATTTGCATTCAGATAGTTGATAGCTATTTTTTAGTGTATAAAAAATACACCTTTATGGTTGTGTCTTTTTTTGCCATTTAGGAAATACATAATATGTTTTTATATATGATTGTGACAGCAATGTCATAAGCATTAGATTTCTGTTTGGTCTATGGATCTCATTTTTAACATAGAGTTGGCTGCAGCTACTTAAAATTATAAAATACTTTACAGAGTTGTGCTATAGATGTCCAAAGATTTTTTATTACTTTTTAATGACTTTCAGACCTTGTGTATTAAGAAGACAAAAGGAAATATTTTAAAGCAAGTTTAGGTCCCAATGGATGATTTTTTCTTGTTTTTCCAAAATCCCCATTGATGATTTTGATGAGCCTTGACAGTTATATTTGGCTTCAGTCAGTAACATCAACTTTCTAGTCTGCTTTTTCTCAGGCTATAGAAGCTGAGTGGTGGATTACTCCCAAGGGTGGTTCGATACTAATATTTATTCAAATATTCAGTACAAGTGCATCTATCCTGTGGAATCTCTATCATTATCTGGACTTTTCTCTGATGAATCTAGCAAAAATTATATTTATTATTGGAACTATCTGTCACATACAGACAGAATCAAGTGTAATTTTCCTTTCGCTCTTTAGATCTTATTAAATCTTTATCATTCACAGTGTCCTTCATTTAGTTCTCTAGACAAGTTGAATCTTTATATATATATGCAGACATCAGTGATCAAATATTATTCTTTTTAGATAATGGTGACGACCAATCATCATGATTGTGATTGGTATGAAGGCCAGAAATTTGTCCTGTACAAGAATAAAGTGCATAGAATAAACAATGGCCAGTCTAGGCCTTTTGGCAAAGAAGATATTATGGGTGACATAAATTTTCAATCAAATCAGTAGCTGTAAACATTATGTGAAATAATTTATTTCTCTTTCTGTCATTTAAGATACACACATTGTGATGATTTAAGGCTGATAAGCTCACTGAGTAAACTTAAAATACTATAAAAACATAAATAAACTGTAACTATATAAATTATTTTATACACACACACACACACACCTACATATATTATGTACATAAGCAATGTAAAGTTTATGGAATTTTTATTTGAACTCTATAAACTATTATGTGTAAACTATAAAATATAACTTTTAAATTATCCAAGATATATATAGAAAAATTAATTCAAAGAAATTATAATGTTATACATTTATAAACTATAATACACATGTCCAAAGAAGACTTCTCAGCAAAATATTATTTATAAAGTCTATAATTCTTTAAATCAAGAAAAGGGAGATATGGAGAGAAATCAGACTTATGTAAAGGGAACAAAATATGCCAAAACTGAGAAGGAAGAGAAATTATGGCAGGTCTCAATAACTAATAGATATTTACCCATTATGGAAGAGTGAGAGAGGGAAAGTAAATAAGAGACAGGCCTGAAGATGAAAGTAGCTGGTTCATATAAAAGCTTTAGGTCATATTAAAAGTATTGAAACTTTTTCCTGAAAGCAACAGAAAACTATGGGAAAAAATTTAGTAAGAGTGAGTGAAGAAAAGATTTTTAATTTAGATAAAACCTTGCATAATGCAAATCTGGACCTTTCTTGAGGTTACTACTTCTGCTGGCTTCTCAAATAATGGCTTTTGTGTTGTTTTAAATATTGGTTTGCCACAGTCTTTATACAACCTACCGGCAAAGTATGATTTTCAGTGCACCACATTGCTATTTCTACACCCTTCCTCCTTCCTAGGAATCCAGCCTTTATTCTCACCATCTCACTCTCACTCACTTGCAGCCTCACACTTTGCTGTGATCTCATCACTCCCATCGCTAAATCTATCCAGCTACCAGAATTTACACCAGCATTCTTTGCTTTATTTCCTGTTCTTTTAGATGGATTCTCTATGTGTTTTTCTGGAGCCATTACCTCCACCTGTGCAACAGATCCAGCCCTCCGCTTATCAGCTCTAAGATATTATTTGAGTAGCTCTCCCATTTCTTATATACATTATCAATATCAGTCTTTTCCCTTTATTTGATTATTCCCGTAACCATGCTCTTTTTTCAATCTTCAAAAAATAATTAAAAAAAAAACTCTCTTGACCTACATCTACTTTTAGCTACCATTCCATTTCTATTCCTCTTTCCAGAAAAATATCATTAGAATTGACTCATTTTCCAGCATCTAATCACTCTTAAAACTTCTTAATTATAATTTTGCTCTCAACACTTATCTAAAACTGCATATGTCAACATGATCATTTGTTTCTTCTTACTAAATGTACTAGTAATTTCAGTCTTTATCTTAGTTGAACGATCAGCAACACGTGACTGACTGTTACTTTTACTAAGCTTTTGGGCCACCATTCTCTTTTGCTTACTTCATACCTTGCTGTTTGTTTCTTCTCAATCCTCATCTCTGATTTCTTTGGCTAAAAATTATTTTTTGATTCATTTTTTTCCCAAACCACACATTCAATATCATAGTAAATATCATTATTATTTAGATATGCTTATAAATATAGATTTCAATATAGACATAGATCTACATGTTATCCGCATCTTTAACACTTCTACTATTATAACTTGGTTGAAACCACCATCATGTTTGTCTATTTCATTGTACAAACTCGTTAACTTGCCTTAATGTCTCCACTCTTGCTCTACTAAAGCCAGGTTTTAATATAACACCCAAAGTGATTCAAATTTAATTCAGGACCTGTTATTCTTGAGATCAAAACCTTCTAATGTCACCTCGATGTTTTCAGAAAAATTTTCAAGTCATTTCCAAAGACTGTGAAGCTCTTGATAATATTTCCTCCAACAACCTCATTTTCTACTTTTCTTCTAAGTCATTCTAACTAGATCATGCTGGTCAAATTGCTTTTCAAACAGCCAGATGTGCTCTCACTTTAGAGATTTTGAAGTGGCTCTATCTAGAATGCTCCTTCTCCAAAGGTAGTGTCTTTGTATACAGTATCAAAAAAGAATATATCTCTTCTTTTTTAAGGAAAGTGGGGTTGTACCAGAGAGTAGTTAAAAGAGACAGTGACCAGTCCAAGCAGAAGATGATGAGGGTCTCTATAGCTATAGAAGATCTTCAGAGGATCTAATATGTTAGATATTTGCCACTGAGCACATGAAATGTGGCTAAGTTGCATCGCGATGTACTAGAAGTATAAACAATGATTTCAAAGATTTAGCATGAAAAAAATATAAATTTTTTTCTTAATAAGTTTATATTGAGTACTTGATGGAATAATAATATATTTAATATATAAAGTTAAACATGTTGTTAAATTAATTTCACTTTTTAAAAACCTTTTTATTTTAGGCACCAGAAAATTTTAAATTATATATCTGGTATGTATTGTGACTCAAATTATATTTCTACTGGATGGCTCTGTCTAAACTATATGGGAAAAAATGAGGGCATAAAAGGAAATGTAAGAGGTTTATGATGAAAAATTAAAACGACTTAGAAATAAAACATGTAAAATGGCAATCTCTGTTTTAGAATTTTGTGCTTCACAAATGTTCCTCCTTTTTCTTTTTGGACTATACCTAGTGACAAAGATGGATTCTGACAATAGAAATATTTTCTTAAACATTTTTATTAGTAATTAATACATAAAGAATGAAATTAAACAATTTTATAAGAATGTTTTAATAGTTTTTTATTTTGCAATTACAGTTGACAGTAAATATTATTTTCTAATATTAGTTTCAATTATATAGCATAGTGGCTAGACATTTGTAAATAGCTACAAAAATACAAGTGTTAGTTAATTGTACCAAACATTAAAAAATTCTGCTATATAAACTCACTTTTGTTAATATTTGGTATAATAAACTGTCATGCATATTTCTGGAACTATATGAAAAGAGGCTATACTAGAAAAGTAACATAAATGATACCTAGTTTTCTTAAAGATTTAAATAACTTTGCTATAGATGATAGAAAAATTCAGGGATGCTGGATTTCTTTGAAAAATCAAAATATAAACTGTAAAAGCTTATTCTCTATTTGCATAGTCAAGTGTACATTCTACATAAACAAAATATTAATGCTTTAAAAAGAATTAAAATTTTAAAGACAACTATTAACAGGTAAGTATGAGGCAACTACTTTTGAGGTTAACTACAGTATGACTTTTGTTTTTTATCAAAATTAGAAATACATAATTTTTATATCTTAATAATACAAAAGTATGTTTTTAAAAGTTATTAAAATTGAGAGACCTTTTTGAAAAATTATAGGAATAAATATATATATTCCACAGGAGTTTAAATTTTAATTATTTTGTTAATTCAGTCAGAATTTAGTCCCTAAGCTCATTAACAAATTCAAGATTCCCTTTGAATAAGTAATTTATCTTTCTGGGAAATTATTGACTGTTTATAAAATGCAAACAGTAGGATTCCTTATATCTGCTAGGCCAAATTTTTCTTCCAAATAGAAGCCCTAGCACATTAATTTACTGCATTACAGAAGTTTACTTGTGTATGAACTTCCAAAACCCTATACCAGGGGGAATTCTATTAAATCCCTACACCCACGTATAACTAGCATTCTAGTTTTCTTCGTCCTACAATTAGTAAGACTCTAATAGCTATGTGTAATAGAGTCCATGTGTAATAAATTCATGACAAACAACAGGACATGAAAAACAGCATGGCTAATGAGTGTTTACTATGGTAGACTGATGATGTAACAGAAAAACTCCAAAATTTCAGTGTTTTAAACAAACACATTTGATTTTTCCCTTTGAAGACATAGCAATAAGCATATACATGGTTGGGTGATGTTCTTGACAGCTTCTCTGTATGTAGAGGTTCAGGGCCTCAATTTCCTTTAACTTGTGTTTTTCCCCTTTTTTTTGACTTCTTTATTCAGATAGAGATTGAGAGAGAAAGGGTAGGTTCACACAGATTTATGAAGACTTATTTCTTCCTTTGTACTTACTTTACATTGAACAGAACTCCATCATATGGTTCCACCAAACTACAAAGGAGGTTGAGAAATCTATTCTTGTTGAGATAACATTCCGTGGTTACTATTTATTTCAGGCCATTTGCTTGTGACTAGAAATTTCATTTCAGTTAGTTCAGTTCAGTTCTGTTCAGTTCAGTTCATTCCATTTCACTTTATTCATTTTATTACATTCCTGATTCAAAATTGAAAGACAAGGAAAAAAAGATAAGACAGGAAGAAAGAGAGGGAGAGTGGAAAGAAAAGAAGGAAGCAAGGGAGGATGAGACAGAGAAAAGTTTTGTAAGTATCGTACACATATTTCTAGAGATTTTGGGCATGTGTTTATACTACTAAGAACAAAAATAAAGAAATAGAGAAACAAAATAAGAATACTTCTGTATAACTTCTTTCTCTTTTTTTTTTTACTCAGGATGGATAAGAAAAAAAAGTTACACAAAAACTATGATAAACCTTTTTCTAATGAACTTATATTTTTTTGTGAAGACACTATCAAGATTCATCTACATGTTTAAGAAAAATTTAAACATTTGGTTCCAGAGACCTGTAATGAGTTAGGGATGCAGGGTTGTAACAGACATTGTTAACTATTTGTTCACAGGTGGTAGTAGAACAGATGTCTGGCTTAATATAGACTGCAAAACATAATTATTGAGCTCACACAATGGTTTGAAAAATTTCTAATTAGTTGTAAATATTTCAAATCTGGACCTGTTTTGTCACATAGTAATATTCACTAGAAATGAGTTAGTAGGTGATCTCTTCAAATCAGTTGTAGGCTAACTTCTATGTACCCCTATCGTTTCATAATTTTGGCTACTTCACTTATTTAGGTTACCTCTTAGTCCCTGAAGACATTGAGTTTGTGGCTCCTGATAGAGAATCTGTGAGCAGCTATATCAAAAATAATTGTGGATGTAAAATCATCTCCTAGGATAAATTATGTTTAGCAACATGGTGATAAATATACTTAACCTAGAATATTCAAATCATGGTCCTGATGTATATAAATTTATATAATTTTAATAGTGTATAACTTACATGCAGGACGATATATGGTTTGACTTTATGTTTTTTATGTCCATATTGGGCAATAATAAAGAGTATATGCTCTAGAGACAGACAGCCTGTGCTAATTGAATCCAAGTTATTAAACATCTTTTTTAAATCATTTTTATGACATAAAATTGGAATAATAATTGTAACTACCTGATATGATAGGTATTAGAATTAAATGAGTTAATGGCTGTAGAATATTAAGGGAAACAAGTAAAGCGTATTTTGTAAGCAGGAAATAAATGCTTTTAGTTCTTCATTTTTCTAAATAAGAATAGAAGGAATTCTGTAACTGTTAAACAAATAGAACAAATTCATAAACAGCTGTTCAAATTTATTTAACCCATATGTAAATTTGTATGTATATATCTCTTTATCTACACAGACATAAGTTGGCTAAAGGAGACTTAAAGACTATCTATGATGATTACATGGAATGAATTCTTCTAAGTAGTCATAGCCCAGATTCCTAGTCACAATGAATAAATGATTATGATATTTATAACATCTAAAGGCTGTGTTTTTCATTCTTCTGAGTGTTTTTAAAGAACACATTCAAAAACAAAAACAAACAAAAAACCCCCACCTCTCATGTCCTAGTAAATAATGAAGAAAACAAACATACAAAATCTACAACAGTCAAAGGCATTTAGGGTTCTGTAACTTCTAAGTAAGCAACATTCTATCATTCTCAATATGTCCCCATGTCTACTGGAGATTTCATAACCAAAAATATCATTTATTCCTAAATTTACAAATGTCTATGC
Source organism: Rousettus madagascariensis (assembly GCA_028533395.1). Taxonomy (NCBI): domain Eukaryota; kingdom Metazoa; phylum Chordata; class Mammalia; order Chiroptera; family Pteropodidae; genus Rousettus; species Rousettus madagascariensis. Next base: position 81,813,409 of record CM052782.1, on the reverse strand, counting down.
ATAGTAGAGAAGAAATAAAAGTTATTTTTAATCATAGAAATGTTAATGAGTAAAAGTCAAACAAATTCTGATTTTTCTTCTTTCAGTTCTCTGTGTTCAATCAGCTGGATATGCAAGTCATTGTTTAAAATGTGCCCCCAACTCTGGTGGAAAAAAGAATAGAAGATCTTACTGAGTAATGGATTTTTGTTTGCTTACATGTTTATTTTTTATGCCTATAATTTTTATTATATTGGACCATTTAAATCATTATAATGTTTAGATTAAACATGCATTCTAAAACATTGCCTTAATAATAATTTAGCTTGCAATGATTTGAGCTCTCTTTAGCATATACACCCCCTTTGACCACAGCCTTATCCCACTTTGCACGAATTTTTACCATGTTAGCTGCCAATTTTCTCTAATTGCTTTCACACTTTGTTGATGTTGGAAAAATCCAAGGTTGCTTCACATACTGCAGATGTCAACATACTTCGTAAAACAATACAGCAGGCAATTCAGATTATCTACCTATCACTTAGCACATAAAAGAATGTGTTTGGAACACTGCTAGGAAATAGCAGCTCGTAGATTGGAAGAGGTTCAAGTCAAGGCCATTGCTTCAAGTATTTTTTCTCAGAGTGAACCAACTTCTTGAGTAAGCATAATGGATTTCAGCATTAAGTCACAACCACTATGTCACTATCTCTTCGAAAACATCTTTGAGAGATGTTTGAATTTTCACATGCATTCCGTAACAAATTTGCTGTTCAATTTTGTAAGGCTGTTGCTGAGGCCACATATTACAAGCACATCTTCACCAGAAACATTTCTCATGATATTCAACTGTGATGCTGCATGCAAGACAAATTGGCTTTCCATTTTTCTTGACAAAACAACATTGTATAGGACATTTGTTAAAGAGTGGCTCTTATAGACTACAAGGAAACCAACACTCTCTTAAAACCTGTTCAAGCAATCTATTCAGAGAGTCAATTTGAGAGCAAGTATCACTAAAGCATTTTTTCCACCTATATTTGGTACTGAAATCCGGTCGCATCTAGAACAGGAATAGTCATGTCAGATGGTATGAATTTCACTCTGGTCAAAAACACTGGGGTAAAGAGATTGCTCAAATCAAAAATGTATTGCACGAATGCAGGCATCAACTGTAATCCATTGCACAACATTTTTAGAGTGCCACATTAGATTTCACAGCTTACATCAATACTAGTACTGAATCATTGACTGGATGTCTAGATTTCAGAACGTAGGTAAAAACCGGTTTCCTTTACATATGCTGCAGACTTTCTCTCAAGTTTACAGATATTCTGTCTCCTCTTCATGGCAACATGAACCACAGTGTGGCTACTCTATACCACCTTGTTCATTGCAAAGGTTTGAGTTTTCTTCAACACTGATGCTACTTTACAACACATAGCAGCCTGATCCCACTTTGTATGAATTTCCACATGAAAGGTGCCAGTTTTTCATAATTGCCTTCACACTTTGTGGATGTTGAAAGTGTCCAAGGTTGCATCACATACTGCAGAGAGCAAGTCACCCTCTACAGCAATACCATGTGCAATGAAGATTATCTCTTCACCACTTGGCATATAGAATGTGTTTGGAGCTACATGACAAAACAGAAGTAGGAAGCATGGAAGTGGATGAATGACAAGCCTTTGCCTCAGGCATCATTCCTGAGTGATTCAACTTCCAGATTCAGCTTATTTGTATCCCAGCTTTAAGGCTCAATCAGGATGTCAGTGTCACATCAGAAACATCTTTTGGAGATGGGTTCAATTGCAATATGCATTCTAAAACATATTTATTGTTCAGTTATGGAACAGAGCTGCTGAGGACACAGATGACAAGCACATCTTCAACAGAAAGATTTCTTGTCACATTGGACTGCCACACTACTGCTAGACACAGTGGTTTTCCATTGTGCATGACAAAGAAACAGTGTATAGGACATTTGTTAAAGAGCCGCTGCTATAAACAACAAAGAAGCTGCCATTCTATTAGTACCTACACATGCAGTCTATGCAGAGGATATGTTCATGGTGCCCATAATGGGATTTTACTTCATGAAACAGAGGATGGTTATGTGACAGATGAGGATGATGCAATGTTCCCTTTTAATGACAGTGCATATCAATTAATAAAATTCACATAAATACTGAGAAGTCCTTATTCTACATGGAGCAGAATGTGGCTGAGATGGCCTCCTTACTGTCTTCCAATCAAATGTTGTGTCCACATTACAAATCTAATTTGATGTCAACGGTATATGAGGGTAGTCAATGAACTTTAATTCACCTCTGGTTTTGTCTGTCAGGAAATCTGCTTTATGGCAGCAGAGGCGGCAGTCACACATTGGCAGCATTCATAATTGGAGGCTGAGTGAGCTGCGAAGAAGCAACTGGATAGCGGTTGAAACAATAGCTGTCATTTTGCTTTGCTCTAGGAAAAATGCTGAGTCATTGTGAGGGTATCTCTTCATTGCAATAGAATGGGTGCTTAATAATTTGTCTATAGCAAATCATAGACTAAAAATTCTGCGAGGGACTGGCTTAATCAAGATGTAAAGAAAGCCGAGATAGTGACATTGAGGTAGTTTCTTCTAAGTGTTCTGAAAAGGCTTGTTTCAGCCTAGCAGAGGTAATGCAGTGGAAGTCACCTAAAAATTCGTAACAAGAATTAGGAATCCTGCGATATTCACAAGGTTTTCCCATGGGATTCATGTGACCAGCAAGAGACTGGCCTGAGGGCAGCACATAGAAACCATGTGAAATTGAGGTGATGGTGTGACGCTCACTTTTGAGTTACCCTTGTACGTTATTTGGTAAAATTCACACAAGCAATGAAAAAATGAGAGTACCTATATAAAATAGAACCTAATAGTCCTTCAGTCGAAAGTTCTTGTCTACGTGAGAAGACCTTCTTGAAGACATTGGCATAGGCTAACACACACTTGTCGTTAGGTAATTTCCCTGATGTTTCTTATGTAGTCTTGCAATCAACTTGCAGTCAATGGGAGCAATGGTCACACATTAACGTCATTGAAATTTGAAGGCTGTTTCTGAATGAGGAAGCTACTTTGGAGTATTGGAAACTCTAAGAGCCATTATACTGTATTGTAGCAGAAATGCTGAGTCATTGTGAGCATAAACCTCAACTTTTCCATTGCGAGTCCCAAGCAATTCTTATAGGTGGACCTTAAGCCACTACTGTAGAGAAGGAATTGCTTAAAGGCCAATGACTCAATGCTGAAATGTTGAAAATAAGAGTTTATGAGACCTGTGTTGAAAACAATTATTTGAGGATAGGAGAAAAGGAATAAAGTGGAAGTCACCTGAAAATCATGTAGCAATTACCAGGAAATCACACCAAGGTCAAGTGAACACCTGGCGAGGTTAACATTAAGATAAAAATAATTCCCACAGGAATCTGATGTCTACTGAGTGATTAGTCTTGATGCTGTGGCTGTAGGTTTTCACCTTACATCTTACAATGAATAGGCTTTAGTCTGTGAAGTGTTTTGCATTCGAGCGTACCTTGTAAATGTGACTGACGTGGTATTGTGTTTTGAAATGGTCACACAACTTACCCTAGTTCAAGTAGTGGACTGGGTCCTTGGCCATGGACTTCCATCGAATGTCTGTGTGCCAAGTCCTCTACCTAAAGATCTGTTAAGTAAAGTCAGTCTAGAATCTGTGTGCCAAAGTCTCCACTCTACTTCCTGGAAATAGGAGCAATGCTTGGCCATGCTTCCAGATTCTCCAATCAAGTTCCTTACAAAACAGTTCAGGCTTTGTGCCAGGTTTTTTAGTGCCAAAACTATGTTCTCTTAACAGGGGAAAGGCTTGGAGCTGCAAGCTATAGTCGCCTCTCAATAACTGTCTACAAGAAAATTGGTTACATTTTACTATGTTGTATTGAACGTACTGTTATGATGACACAGTTTCTTTCCATTGGCCATATTTTTATCATAAATATTTTAAAAAGAGGACAGTCTTAGAGCCCTGCACTGAGTCCTCCATTATTCCTTCTCCTATAGATAACAGCTAAGTTTTGTATACCAAGGTGTTCAGAAAAGTTTCAGGTAGCAGAGTCCAGGATAGATGATTGTAGACCCAGGTCTTCAGACTGGACATTGTTAGCAATTGGATGGTCTTGACATTGTGGGCCTTGGTTTTAACTTCTTTTTTTTAGGTGGACCAGGCTTGGTCAAGTTTTCGCAGTCTCCATTTTATTTTTCTTCAATAAAGAAGGTTTTGCTTTGAGCCTAGGACCTCAGGATACATATGTTCACAGAGAACAGGCTTGAAACTGTGGGCTTATGCCACCTTTTAGTCTATGTCAGAGAAAGTGTGAAGAAATGCTGTGGGCTAATTTCTCAGATCTACTTCCTGGAAATAGGGATAGAGATTGCAACTGCAAACCAAGGTCAGCACACTGGTCCTTAATAGGAAATGCAGGCAGGAGACAAGGTCCCTGGTTTCTAGATAAGAGTAAGATTATATGAGGACAGGCTTGATTTGTGGGTTAAGTTCTCCCATCTACTAGCTTTCAGAGAGGACGGGCTTGGTGCCTTGAGTCTCAGTCTCCCTTCTACTTTTTGCTAAGAAAAGGCAGGCCTTGTGCCTTGAGCCCATGTCACCAATCCAAACCCTGAAAAGGGAAGATGACATAGTGCTTTCTTTGTTGTGATGAGTGCATATTACTGAAAAAATTCACATCAACCCTGAGAAATCATTAGTATGTGGGGAATAGAAGGTGACTGAGACAGACTTTGTACTGACCTCAATTCGAATTTCATGTCCACATTACAAACCTTACTTGAGGTCAATAGTATTTGTGGACAATCATCTTTAATTCACCACTAGGTTTGTGTGTTAGTCAGGAAAATTGGTTTATGTTTGTGTAGTCAGCAGTCGTTCATCGGTGGCATTGATAATTGAGGTTGTGTGTACTGTGAGGAAAGGATTGGATAGTGGTAGAAACAATAGCCACCATTTTGTTTTATTGCAGGAAAAATGCTGAGCCATTGTGGGGATAGCTCTTGATATCAGAAAAAATGCCTGCCTCAGAATTTCTCTACAACAAACCTCAGACAGCAAATTCCAAGAGGACTGGCTTAACCACCAAGGAAAGAAAACTGAGATATTGACAATAAGGCTTTTCCATGAACATGGTCTGAAAACAATTTTTCAGCCTAGCAGAGGAAAATAAGGTGAACATCACCTGGAAATCTCATAGTAAGAATTAGGGAATCTTGGGATACACACTTGGGTTTCTGCAGGATTCACGTGACTGCGAAGAGACAGGCTTGAGTACATCACAGGGAGATAACATGATATTGGGTTGATGGTGTGGTACTCAATTTTGAGATACCCTTCTACATTCCTTGGTAAAATTCAGATAAGCACAGAGAAAATGATAGTACCTGTGTAAAATAGCCACATACCGGCCCTTAAATTGAAAGGTCATGTCTGCATGAGTAGATTCGCTTGAGAACAGTGGCATAGGCTAACAGGCAATTGTTAGTTAACTGGCCTTAGGTTTCGCCTGTGGTCAAGCAACCTGCTTGAATGCAATGGGATTGGCTGCCAAACATTAACCACATTGATATTTGGAGGCTGATTCTGCTTGATGAAGCTACTTTAGAGTGGTGGAAACAGTAAGCACCATTTTACTATATTGTAACAAAAAATGCTGAGTCATGTGAGCATAGCTCTGAATGGCTCCATGTGAAACTCCTGCACTATTCTTGTATGCAGACATTAGGACACTACTGTCAAGAGGGAATTGCTTAAGGGCCAATCAATGCCTCCATTCTGAAATACTAAAAACAAGAATTTACGAGATGAGTTTTGAAAACAATTGTTGGAGGATATGGGAAGAGATATAAGGTGGCAGTCACTTGAAAATCACTTGGAAAATACTAGGGAATCATGCAGAGATCAAGTAAACACCTTGTGAGGTTTATGTAGGGCTGAAAGAAGACCCCACAGGAATCTTGTCACTAACAGGTAACCTGTTTTGTTGCTGTGGTCATAGGTTTTCTGTTCACTCATAGAATGAACAGGCTTCAGAGCATAAAACATTTTCAAGAGTTTATCTTGTAAATGAGACTGGTGTGGCATTGTGTTTTCGAACATCCACCCAACTTACTCTAGTTACAGCAGAGGACTGCAATCCTAGGCCATGGATTTCCATCTATTTCTTTTTTCTCCTACCAAAAAGGTCTTGTTACTGTGTGCAAAGTCCTCCTAAGGATCAGTTACGTAAAGTTAGGCTAGATTTTGTGGGCCAAGGTCTTCACTCTATTTCCCAGAAATAGGAGCAATGCTTAGCTATGATTCCAAACTCCTCAATAGAGTTTTTTAAAGAACAATCTTGGTTTTGCCAGGATCTTAGTGCCCACACTACCTTCTCTTACCAAGCGAAAGGCGTCATGATATCAGGTATGGTAATCTTTCAAAAATTTTTGAAAAGGAAAATTAGTGACATGTGATGGGGTTTTGCTAAATGTACTATTAAGATGATACAGGGATGGATCCATTGGCTGAAATTTCTATCATAATACTTTAAAGGGATGACAATTTTGAAGAGGTGCTCTGAGTACTCCATTCTTCCTCAATCTAAAAGATAACAGCTTGGTTCTGTAGGCCAAGGTCTCCACAAGAGTTTTTGGTAGCAAGGGTCAGGCTAGGTTTTGTGGGCCTAGGTCTTTGGTCTGAAATTTGGTACCAATTGGATCATCTTGACGTTGTTAGCTAGGGGCTGTCAGCTAGTTCTTTTGAGGAAATCCAGGATTGGTGCATATTTCCACAACCTCTGTTCTTGTTTCTTTTCCATAAAGAAAGCTTTTGCTGTTAGCCTAGGACTCCAGGCAACATCCTTTCACAGAGGATAGGCTTGGAATTGTGGGCTTATGCCACCCCTTCAGCCTCTGGGAAAGATATTAGATATCTTTTGAGCCAATTTCTCTGCTCTAATTCTTGAAAATAGGAGAAGGGACTGGAACTGCAAACCAAAGTCACAACTCTGGTTCCTGATTAGACAATTAGACTGTAACAAGGTCCTAGGTCTCGAGATATCATTCTATTCCATTAGTACAGGCTTACTCTGTGGGTTAAGTTTTTCTATTTACCTGTTTTCAGAGAGGACAGACTTAGTGCCTTGGGTCCCAGTCTCCCTTTTCTTTATTTTAGGAAAAGATAGGGTTTGTGCCTTGGGCCCATCTCCCTAATCCACATCCTCAGAAGAAAAGATGGTGTAGTGCTCCCTTTGTAGTGAGAAGTGCATATCACTGAGAAAATGTACATCAGCCCTGATAAATCATTAGTATGCATGAATCAGAAGGTGGTCGAGACAGACTTTGTACTGACCTCAATTAGAGTATCATGTCCACATTACAAATCTTACTTGAGATCAATGGTATACGTGGGCAGTCAATGATCTTTAATTCTCTTTCAGTTTTGTCTGTTAGGAAAACTGCCTCATGTCCATGGAGGCAACAGTAGCACATTGGCAGTGTTGATAATTGAGGCTGTATGTGTTGTGAGAAAGCAATTGGATAGCGATGGAAACAATAACCGCCATTTTGCTGTATTGTATGAAAAATGATGAGTCATTGCGAAGATAGTTCTTCCTGGAAGAAATAATGGCTGCCTCAGAATTTCTGTATAGCAAACCTCAGACCACAAATTCTGCGTGGGACTGGCTTAAACACCGAGGAAAGAAAACTGAGATATTCACATTGAGACTGTTCCATCAATGTGTTCTGAAAAGGCTTGTTTTAGCCTAGTAGAGGAAAATGAAGTAAAATCAACTGGAATTCTCATAACATGAATTAGAGAACCTTGCGATTTTCAAGAAGCCTACTGCGGGATTCACGTGACCATCAAGAGACAGGTCTGACGGCATCACAAGCAGATCATGTGATATGGGGTTGATGGTGTCATGCTCACTTTTCAGTTACCCTACTATATTCCTTGGTAAAATTCTGATAAGCACTGAGAAAATGAAACTACCTGTGTAACATAGCCACCTGACGACTATTCAATCGAAGGTCATGTCCATATGAGAAGATTCGCCTGAGGACAGCGGGGTATACTAACAGACAGTTGTTGTTAGTTATTTGGCCAAAGGTTTCATCTGTGGTCAAGCAACTTGCTTGAATTCAATGGGAGTGGATGTTGAACATTCATCACGTTGATATTTGGACTCTGAGACTGCTTGACGAGCTTCTTTATAGTGATGGAAACTTTAGGTGTCATTTTTCTGTATTGTAGCAAAAATGCTGAGTCATTGTGAGCATAACTCTCAATGGCTTCATGTGAGTATCCCACACTATTCTTGTACGCAGGCCTTAGGCCAGTATGGCTGAGAGGGAATTACTTAATAGCCAGTGTCTCAAGGCTGAAATATTGAAAATAAAGTTTTATGAGAGGAGTTTTAAAAACACTTGTTTGAGGATATTTAAAGAGGAATAAGGTGGAAGTTGCATGAAAAACTCAGTAGGAAATCATGAGGAGATAAAGTGAACATCTTTGTGGGATTTATGTGGGAATCAAAGTAGAGCACATAGTAATCTGGTGACTAACAATCTTGTTGCTGTGGCCGTGGTTTTCTCTTTACTTGTAGAATGAACTAGAATAGAGTGTAAAATGTTTTCCAAAGAAGTTTACCTTGTAAATGAGACTGGCGTGGTATTGTTTTTTCAAACACAACTTAGGTAAATCAAGCAGAGTACTGCATCCTAGGCCATGGACTTCCATTGACTTTTGTTTTCCTATCAAGAAGCTTTTGTTACCATGTGACAAGTCCCCCATCTAAGGATCTCTTATGTAAAATTAGGATAGATTCTGTGGGCTGTGTCTCTATTCTACTTCCAGAAAATATGAGCAATGCTTGATTGTGATTCCAAGCTCCCAGATCGAGTTTTTAAAGGACAGTCCAGGCTTTGTGACAGATTTCTTGGTACCCACACTACCTTCTTTCCCCAGGCAAAAGGCTTGGTGATGTAAAATATGGTCCCTCTCAATAATTTTTGAAAAATTAAATTGGTGGCATGGGACCAGTTTGTGCTGAATGTATGTTAAGATGACAAAGAGTTGCTGCCATTGGCCTAAAGTTCTTTCATAAATGCTTTAAAAGGAGGACAATCTTGGAGCCATGAACAGATTCCTCCATTCTTCCCCCTTCTGGGAGATGACAACTGGGTTCTGTAGGCCATGGTCTCCACAAGAGTTATTGGTAGCAATGGCAAGGCTTGGTGTTTGTGGGCCTAAGAATTTAGTCTGGAATTTTATACCATTTGGATGATCTTCATGTTTTGGGTCTGCAGCTGTAACTAGCTCCTTTTAGAAAGTCCAGACTTGGCGCAGATTTCCACAATCTCTGTTTTTGTTTTCCTTTCATAAAGAAGGCTTTTGCTGTGAGTCTAGAACTCCAGGAGACATCTGTTCACAGAGAATAGGCTTGGAACTGTGGGCTTATGCCACCCCTTCAGCCTGTGTCTGGGAAAGATGGAGATATCTTTTGGGTCAATTTCTCACCTCTAATTCTTAAAATAGGGGAAGGGATTGATACTGCAAACCAAAGTTCCTGGTTAGAAATGTAGCCTGTAGACAAGATTCTAGGCCTCAAGATAAGATTCTCTTCATTTAGAACAGGCTTACTCCATGGGCTAAGTTTTCCTATTTACCTGTTTTTAGAGAAGACAGGCTTAGTGCTATGGGTCCCAGTCTCACTTGTCCATTATTTTAGGAAAAGACAAACTTTACACCTTGGGCCCGTGTCACCACACCACATCCTAACAAGAGAAGACAGTTTTTCTGGTATGAATGGTAGCCCACATTCTTCTTTTGTTCTGAGATGTTAGCTTTGTTTGAGGGTCATACACTCCACATGAGTAGCTGTCCTTAGGGGTTTCTAGGGTTTAGTGTGTGCAGTTGTTTTTCTATTCTGTTATAAATTGGATGTTTTGAAATTCCACACTGGGTCTGCACTCTAATTCCAGGCTTGATGTGACAGGCCAAAATCTCCATTCTAGTTCCCTTCTGTAAAGACATGCTTGTTGCTCTGGGCCTAGGAAACTTGGCATTCTATCAGGGAAGACAGATTTAGAACCATAGGCCTACGCCACCATTTCAGTGTTCATTAGGAAAAGACAGAAGAAATGCTATGACTTGAGGTCTCAGCTCAACTTCCTGGAATAGGTGAAGAATTGGACCAGCAAACCAAGTCACCACTGTCACTCCTAAGAGAATGTCCAGGCTAGGAGCCAAGGTTCTAGTTCCTCTAAAAGATATTCTTACCAGAGGAGAGGCTGTACTTGTGGTTTAAGTCTCCAATAAACTAATTTTCAACGAGGACAGGCTTTTTGGTTGTTGACCAGGGCTCCCTTGTATTAGTGTTAGGAAGAAACTGGCTATGTGTTATGTGCCTGGGATACAGCCTACATTATTTTAAGGGAGGACAGTACTTTTTCCTGAACAGAGGTCTTCTTTATTTTTTCTTCAAGAGTCTGCGGCATTGCTCCATGTGCCATGGACTACACATTAATTTCTGTCACAGGGTCTAGTATGTAAGTAATGTGAGTATATCCTTAGAATAGTGTGTTCAAAATTAGACAGTGTTAAACTTGGGAATATGGCCCAGAGGGATTTACCACAGGTTTACGTGACTGCCCGTGGGAAACTGGTGCCTGTCAAGAGACTTGACTGTATGAAACACAGGGAGATCATGTGACAGATAGGGATGATACAGTGCTCCTTTTTGTTGATGAGTGCATATCACATGAGAAAATTCACATAAACAATGAGAAGTCATTAGTCTATGTGGTACAGAAGGTTGCCGAGACAGCATCCTAACTGTCCTACAATCGAGCGTCGTGTCCACATTACAAGTCTAATTTGAAGTCAACGGTATATGTGGGCAGTTAATGAATAATTAACCTCCAGTTTTGACTCTTTGTCAGGAAATCTGCTCTGTGGCAGTGGTGGCAGAGGTCACGCATTGGCGGCATTGATAATTAAAGGCTGAGTGTGCTCTGAAAAAGCAACTGGATAGCGGTTAAAGCAGTAGCTGCCATTTTGCTCTATTGTAGGAAAAATACTGAGTCATTGTGAGGATACCTCTCCTTTGCAAAAAGTATGGCTGCTTAAGAATTTCTCTATAGCAAACCAATAACTATGAATTCTTTGAGGGACTGGCTTAACCAACATGGTAAGAGAGCTGAGATACTGTCATGGAGGCAGTTTCTTTGATGTGTTTTGAAAAGACTTGTTTTAGCCTAGCAGAGATAAATAAGGTGGAAATTACCTGGAACTTGCATAACATGGAAGAGGAAATCTCAAGAAAATCACGATGCTTTCTGTCGGGATTCATGTGACCAGCAAGAGACGGGCCAGAAGGCAAAACACAGAAATCATGTGAAATTGGGGTGGTGTTGTGGTGCTCACTGTTGAGTTACCCTTCTCCATTTCTTGGTAAATTTCACATAAACACTGAGAAAATAAGAGTACCTGTGTAATATAGCACCTAACGGCCCATCATTCGAAAAGTCATGTCTGCATGAAAAGATTTGCTAGAGACAACAGCTATCATTAGATAACTGACCAGAGGTTTCAACCATTGACAGGCCACCTGCTTGTAGTCAATGGGAGCCCCTGGTGCACATTAACCGCATTGAAATTTGGAGGCTGAATCTGAATGCCAAAGCTGTTTTAGAGTGGTGGAAATGCTAAGCACCATTGTGTTGTATTGTAGCAGAAATTATGAGTCATTGTAAGCATAACCCTTAATGGTTCTGCCAGGAGACCTGTGCTATTTTTGTAGACAGACCTTAGGCCACTGCTTCGAGAGGGAATTGCTTAAAGGCTAATAATTCAATGCTGAAATACTAAAAATAAAGATTACAAGACATGTTTTGAAAACACTTGTCTAAAATAAGGAAAGAGGAATAAGGTGTAAGTCACATGAAAATCATTAGCAATCACCAGTGAATCACACAGAGGTCAAGTGAACACTTGGCGGCATTGTGTGGGGATCAAGAAAGATTCCATAAGTATCTGGTGTCTACCGGTTGACTAGTCTTGTTGCTGTGGCTGTAGGTTTTCACCTTACTTCTTACAGTGAATCAGTCTTCAGTCTGTGAAATGTTTTGTGCTTGAATGAACCCTGTAAATGAGACTGGTGTGGTATGGTATTTTCAAACGTCCACACAACTTACTCAAGTTCCAGCAGAGAACTGAGTCCTGGGCCATGGACTTCATTTGACTTTTTTTTTCCTACCAAGAAGGTGTGACCATATGCCAAGCCCTCCACCTAAAGATCTGTTAAGTAATGTTAGGCTAGATTCTGTGGGCCAAGGTCTCCACTCTACTTTTTGGAAATAGGAGCAATGCTGGGTCATGCTTCCAGGCTCTCCAATTCAGTTCCTTACAAAATAGTTCAGACTTTGTTCTGGGTATCTTAGTGCCCAAACTATGTTCTCTTAACAGGGGAAAGGCCTGATGCGATAAGGTATGGTCACCTTTCAATAATTGTCTAAGAAGAAAATTGGTGATATTGGACCAGGTTGTGCTGAATGTACTGTTAATATGACACAGAGTTGGTGTCATTGGCCCAATTTCTATCATAAATGCTTTAAAGGGATGAGAGTCTTAGAGTCGTGCACTGAGTCCTCCTTTTTTTTCCTTCTAAGAAATTATGGCTTCATTCTGTAGGCTAAGGTGTCTGCAAGAGTTTCAGGTAGTAGGGGCCAGGCTGGATATTTGTGGGCATAGGTCTTCTGACTCTACTTTGTTACCAATTTGATGGTCTTGATGATGTGGGCCTGGGATTTAACTACTTCCTTTTAGGTTGTTCAGACTTGGTTGAGATTTCCATAATCTCTATTTTATTTTTTCTTCCACAAAGAGGTCTTTTGTTTTGAACTTAGGACTCCAGGCAACATTTGCTACAGAACAGACTTGGTACAGTGGGATTACACCACCTTTTCAGGGTATGTCAGTCAAAGTTGGAAGAAATGCTGTGGGCTAATTTCTAAGATCTACCTCCTGGAAATAGGAGTAGGGATTGAAACTGCAAACCAAGGTCAGCACATTGGTTTCTAATAGGAAATGCAAGACTGAGACAAGGTCCTAAATTTTAAGATAAAACTAAAATTACATGAGGACAGTCATGTCCTGTGTGTTAAGTTCTCCTATCTACTAGTTTTCAGAGAGAACAGGCTTAGTACCTTGGTTCGCAGTCCCCCTTCAAGTTTTTGCTAGGAAAAGACACTCCTTGTGCTTTGAGCATGTGTCACCAATCCGCATGCTCACAAGGGAAGATGATGTAGTTCTCCCTTTGTAGTTACGAACGCATGTCACTGAGAAAACTCATTGCAACATAGAAATCATTAACATATGTGGAACAGAGGGTGGCTGAAACAGACTCCATACTGACCAAAAATCAAATGTCATATCTAGATTACAAATCGTACTTGAGGTCAATGGTATATGCGGGCAGTCAATGATCTTTAATTTGCCTCTAGTTTTGTCTGTTTGTCAGGAAAACTGCCTTATGTCCATGGAGGCAGTAGTAGCACATTGATAGCTTTGATAATTGAGCTTGAGTGTGCTTTGAGGAAGTGACTGGATAGCGGTTGAAACAAGAGCCTCCATTGTACTGTAATGTAGAAATAATGCTGAGTCATTGTGAGGATACCTCAAGATGGCAGAAAGAATGGTTGCCTCTAAACTCAGACAACAAATTCTGTGAGGGACTGTTGAACCCCCAAGGAAAGAAAACTGAGATATTGACATTGAGGCTATTCCATCAATGTGTCTTGAAAAGTCTTATTTTATCCTAGCAGAGAAAAATGAGGTGGAAGTCACTTGGAAATCTTGTAACAAGAATTAGGTAATCTCACAATACTCACGAGGCTTTCTGCAGGATTCATGTGACTGTCAAGAGATAGGCTTGAGGTCATCACAGGGAGATCACATGAAACTGGGTTGATGGCATGACACTCACTTTTGAGTTACCTTTCTACGTTCCTTGGTAAAATTCAGATAAGCACTGAGAAAATGAAAGTATCTGTGTAACACAGACACCTAACGGCCCTTAAATAAAAAGGTCATGTCTTCATGAAAAAGTTTGCTTGAGCACAGTGGCATAGAATAACAGACAATTTTTAGTTAACTGGCCTTAGGCTTCGTCTGTGGTCATGCAACCTGCTTGAATGTAAAGGGAGCGGCTGTCGAACATTGACCATGTTGATATTTGGAGACTGAGTCTGCTTGACGAAACTACTTTAGAGAAATGAAAACTGTAGGTGCCATTTTGCTGTTTTGTAGCAAAAATGCTGAGTCTATGAGAGCATAACTCTGAATGGCTTCATGTGAGACTCCTGCACTATTCTTGTATGCTGACCATAGGGTGCTACTGTCGAGGGTATTGCTTAATGACCAATGTGTCAATGATAAAATATTGAAAATAATAGTTTATGAGATGAGTTTTGAAAATACTTGTTTGAAGATGCAGAAAGATGAATAAAGTGGAAGTCACCTGAAATTCATTTAGAAACCACTAGGAAATCACGTGGAGATCATGGGAAAACCCCATGGGTTTTATATGGGGATCAAGGAAGACTTGGGTTGTCAGCAAGTTCCTTTGAGGAAGTCCAGGCTTGATGGAGATTTCCACAGTCCCTGTTCTTGTTTCCCTTCTATCAAAAAGTCTTTTGCTGTGAGCCTCGGACTCCAGGTGAATTTTATTCACAGAGGACAGGGTTGGAACTGCAGGTTTATGCCACCCCTTCTGCCTGTGTCTCAGAGAGATAGAAGATATCTTTTGGGCCAATTTCTCAGTTCCATTTCTTGAAAATAGGGTAAGGGATTGAAAATGCAAGCCAAAGTCAGAACTCTGGTTCCTGAATAGAAATGCAAATAGTAGACAAAGTCCTAGGTCTAGAGATTAGATTCTCTTCCTGTAGGACAGGCTTGCCCTATGGGTTAAGTTCTCCTATGTACTTGTTTTCAGAGAGGAGAGGCTTAGACCCCTTGTCTATTTTGTTAGGCAAAGACAAGATTTGTTTCTTGGGCCCGTGACACTACACCACTTCCTAACAAGGGAAGAAAGTTTTGCTGATATAAATGGTTGCCTCCACTCTTCTTTTGTTCTGAGATGTTAGCTTTCATAGAGGGTCATACACTACACATGAGTTCCTGTTCTTAGGGGATACCTTGGGTTTAGTGTGAGTAGTTGTTTTTCTAGTCCATTATAAATTGGATGGTCTAGAACTTCAGTGCCTGGGCCCGCACTCTGATCCTGGGAGGAAAGTCCAAGCTTGATATCACAGGCCTAATTCTTCATTCTAGTTACTCTTCTGTAAAAATATGCTTGTTGCTGTGTGCCTAGGACAACACTCGACATTCTTTCAGGGAAAACAGGCTTAGAACTATGGGCCCAGGCCACTACTTCAATGTCTATTAGGAAAAGACAGAGGAAATGCTGTGCCTCGAGGTCTCAGCTATACCTCCTAGAGTAGGTGAACAATAGGACCAGTAAGCCAAGTCAGCACTGTTGCTCCTAACAGAATATCCAGGCTTGGAGCCAACATTCTAGTTCCTTAAGAAGGATATTCTTACCAGAGGAGAGGCTGGCCTTGTGGTTTAAGGTCTCCAACATATTAATTTTCAAGAGACTAACCTTTTTGGCTGTAGTCTAGGGCTTCATTTAATTAGTGTTAGAAAGAAACTGACTTTGTGTCATGCTCCTGGGACCCAGCCTACATCATTGGAAGGGAGGACAGCACCTTTAACCTGAACAGCGGACTGCTTTCTTTTCTGTAGGAATCCACAGCTTTGATCTGTGTGCCATGCACTTCACATTAGTTTATGTCACAAGGTCTAGGATGTTGGCAATATAAGTATGTCCTAGACTAATCTGTTCAAAATTAGATAGTGTTAATCTTTGGAAAATGGCCCAGAGCAGTCGCCATGGTTTCACAAGACTGCCCATTGGAAACTTGTACCCATTTAGAGACTGAACTCTATGAATCACAGGAAGATCATGTGACAGATGGGGATGATGCAGTGCTCCTTTTTAATGATGAGCGCATATCACTTGAAAAAATTCACATTAACACTGAGAAGTCATTAGTCTATGTGAAGCAGATATTGGCCATGAAGCCTCCTAACTGTCCTCCAATTGAATGTCATGTCCCCATTACAAATCTCATTTGAAGTTAATGGTCTTTATGAACTTTAATTCATCTCTGGTTTTAACTGTTTGTCAGGAAACCAGCTTTATGGCAGTGGTGGCAGTGGTCACACATTGGCGGTGTTGATAATTTGAAGCTGAGTGTGATGTGAAGGACTAGATAGTGGCTGAAACAATAGCTGCCATTTTGCTCTATTGTAGGAAAAATTCTGGGTCAATGTGATAATACCTCTTCATTGCAAAAAGTACAGCTGTTTAAGAAGCTCTCTATAACAAACCACAGACTAAAAGTTCTGCAAGGGACTGGCTTAACCAACATGGAAAGAAAGCTGAGATACTGACATTAAGCAGGTTCTTCCTCTTGTTCTGAAAAGGCTTGTTTTAGTCTAGCAGAGGTAATGAGGTGGAAGTCACCTATAAATCTCCTTGCAAGAATTAGGGAATCTCGTGATATTCAGGATGCTTTTCCGTGGGATTCACATTGCCAGCAAGAGATGGGACTGAGGGCAACACACAGAAAGCACATGAAATTGGGGTGATGGTGGGGCACTCACTTTCGAGTTACCCTTCTATATTTCTTCGTAAAATTCACATAAACACTGGGAAAATAAGAATACTTTTGTAACATAGTCACCTAACAGACCTTCAATTGAAAGGTGATTTTTGCATGAGAAAAGATGCTTGAGGACAGTGGCATAGGCTAACACACATTTGTCATTAGGTAATTGCCCTTACTTTTTGTATATGATCAGGTAACTTGTTTCTAGTCAATAGGAGCAGCGGTCACACATTAACAGCATTGAAATTTGGAGGCTGGGTCTGCTCGACGAAACTGCTTTAGAGTGGTGGAAACTGTAGGAGCCCTTTAGCTGTATTGTAACAAAAATGATGAGTCATTGTGAGCATACTTTTAATGACTTCATGTGGGACTCTGTCACTCTTTTTATATGAGGACCTTAGGCTACTACCGTCAAGAGGGAATTGCTTAATGTCCAATGCCTCAATACTGAAATATTAAAAAAAAGAGTTTATGAGATGAATTTTGAAAACACTTTTTTGAGGATAGGGGAAGAGCAATAAGGTGTAAGCCACCTGAAAATCACTTAGAAATCACTAGGGAATCACGCAGAGATCAAGTGATCACCTCGCGGGATTCACGTGGGGCTCAAAGAAGTCCCTGCAGGAATCTGGTGTCTTCCAGGTGACTAATCTTGCTTCTGTGTCCATATGTTTTCACTTTACTTCATAGAATGAACCAGGTGTCAGAGCGTAAAAGGTTTTGCAAACAAGTTTACCTCATAAATGAGACCAGCATGGTGTTGTGTTTTCAAACATCCACCCAACTTACCCTAGTTCTAGCAGAGGACTTCCATAATTATGGACTTCCATAATTTTTTTTTCTACCAAGAACTTATTACTGCATGACAAGTCGTCTACCTAAGGATCTGTTACATAAAGTTAGGTTAGATTCTCTGCGCCAATGCCTTCATTCTATTTCCTGGAAATAGAAGCAATGCTTGGCCGTGATTCCAAGCTCTCCTATCAAGTTTTTTAAAGAATTGTCCCAGCTTTGTGCCAGATATCTTAGTGCCCAAAATACCTTCTCATACAAGGTGAAAGGCTTGTTGCAATGAGGTATGGTCACCTTTCAATAATTTTCGAAAAGGAAAATTGGTGACAGGTTGTATTGAATGTACCATTGAAATGACACCAGGTTGGTGCGATTGGCCCAAATTTCTATCACAAATGCTTTAAATCAAAAACAGTCTTGGAGCCATGAACCAAGTCCTTCATTCTTTCTCCTTCTAGGAGATGACAGCTAGGTTCTGTAGGCCAAGGTTTTCTGAAGAGCTTTTGGTAACAAGGGCGAGGTTATGTGTTTGTTGGCCTAGGTATTCGGTCTGGAATTTGTTAACAAATGGATGAACTTGACATTGTGGGCCTGGGGCTGTCAGCTAGTATTTTTTAGGAGGTACAGAAATCTTCATGAAGATTTCTACAGTTGCTGTTCTTGTTTTCTTCCATAAATAAGGCTTTTGCTGTAAGCCTAGGACTCCAGGTGACATCTGTTCATAGAGGACAAGCTTGAAACTTTGGGCTTACACCATGCCTTCAGCCTCTGTGTGGGAAAGAGAGAAGATATCTTTTGGGCCAAATTCTCAGCTCTAATTCTTGAAAATAGAAGGGTGTGGAACTTCAAACTAAGGTCAGCACTCTGGTTCCTAATTAGAAATGAAGGCAGGAGACAAAGTTCTAGGTCTCAAGATAAGATTCTCTTTCTTTAGGAGAGGCTTGCCCTGTGGGTTGAGTTTCCCTATCTACTTGTTTTCATAGAGGACTGGCTTAGTGCCTTGGGTCTCAGCTTCCCCCCCTTTTTTTTTTAGGAAAAAATAGGCTTTGTGCCTTGGGCCTATGTCAGCACACCACATCCTAAAAAGGGAAAACAGTTTTGGTGGTATAAATGGTGGCTTCCATTCTTCTTTTGTTCTGAGATGTCAGCTTCGTTAGAGAGTCATAAAGTCCACATGAGTATCTGTAATTAGGAGATTTCTACTGTCTAGTGTGAGAAGTTGTTTTTCTTGTCTGTTACAAATTAAATGGTCTTGAACTTCTGTGTCTGGGCCCACACTCTAATTCTTGTGAGGAGAGTCCAGGCTTCATGTCACAGGCTTAAGTCTCCATTCTAGTTTTATTTCTGTAAAAATATGCTTTTTTCTGTGTGCCTAGGACAATACTCGACATTCTTTCAGAGTAGACAGGCTCAGAATTGTGAGCCAAGGCCACCATTTCAGTTTCTGTTAGAAAAACAGTGAAGAAATACTTGATTTGAGGTCTCAGTTGACCTCCTGTAATAGGTGAAGAATTGCACCAGTAAGCCAAGTCACCACCGTCACTCCTAAAAGAATGTCCAGGCTTGGAGCCAAGGTTCTAGTTCCTCAAGAAAGACTTTTTTACCAGAGGAGAAGCCAGCCTTGCAGGTTAAGGTCTCCAATACACTAATTTTCAACGAGGACAGGCTTTTTGGCTTTAGACCAGGATTCCATTGACTTAGTGCCCATCAAGAGATTGGACTGTATGAAACACAGGGAAATTGTGTGACAGGTAAGGAAGATGCGGTGCTCCTTTTTAATGACGAGTGCATATCACTTGAGGAAATTCATATAAACACTGAGAAGTTATACATCTACGTGGAGCAGAGGGTGGCTGAGACAGCTTCCTAACTGTCCTACAATCGAATGTCATGTCCCCATTACAAATCTAATTTGAAGCCAACAGTATATAGGGGTAGTCAATGAACTTTAATTCACCTCTTGTGGTCACCTTTTGTCAGGAAACCTGCTTATGTCAGTGGTGGTGGTGGTGGTGGTGGTTGCACATTGGTGGCATTGATAATTGGAGGCTGAGTTGCTGTGAAGAAGCAACTAGATAGCAGTTGAAGCAGTAGCTGCCATTTTACTCAATTGTAGGAAAAATGCTGAGTCATTGTGAGGAAGACTTTTCAATGCAAAAAGAACAACTACTTAAGAATTTCTCTATAGTAAACTATAGACTAATAATTCTGCAAGGTACTGGCTTAACCAACATGGAACTTAAGCTGAGATATTGACATTGAGGCAGTTCCTTCAATGTGTTCTGAAAGGCTTGTTTAAGCCAAGCAGAGGCAATTATGAAGAAGTCACCTGGAAATCTCATAAATAAAATTAGGGAATCTCGTGATATTCACAAAGCTTTCCCACAGGATTCACGTGATCAGCAAAAGGCTGGCCTGAGGGCAATACACAGAAATCACATGAAATTGGGATGATGGTTTGGCACTCATTTTTGAGTTACCCTTCTACATTTCTTGGTAAAATTCACATAAGCACTGAGAAATGGAGAGAACCTGTGTGACATAGCCACCTAACAGCCCTTCAATTGAAAGGTCATGTCTGCATGAAGAGACTTGCTTGAGGACAGCAGCATAGGCTAAGACACACTTGTCATTTGGTAACTGCCCTGAGGTTTTGTGTGCGATCAGGAAATCTGCCTGTAGTCAATGATAGCAGTGGTTGCACAGTAACTACATTGAAATTTGGAGGCTGAATCTGAAATGACGAAGCTACTTAGAGCAGTGAAAACTCTAAGCGCCATTATGCTGTATTGTAACCGCAATGCTGAGTTGTGAGATAACCTTAATGGTTCCAGTGGGATACCCATGCTACTCTTGTAGGTGAACTTAGGGCACTACTATTGTGAAGGAATTGCTTAAAGGCCAATGACTCAATGCTGAAAGATTGAAAATAATAGTTTATGAGACATGCTTTGAAAACACTTGTTTGAGGATAGAGGGAGAGGAATAGGGTGGAAGTCACCTGAAAATCTCATAGCAAACACCGGGGAATCACTCGGTGTCAATTAACACCGGAATTCAATTGGGATCAAGAAAGACCCCACTGAATCTGGTGTCTACCTGTTGACTAATCTCATTTCTGTGGATATAAGTTTTTACCTTACCTCTTACAATAAATCAGGTTCCAGTCTGTGATATGTTTTGTACTCGAGTGTGCCCTATAAATGAGACCGACATGGTGTTGTTTTCAAACGATTACAGAACTTACCCTAGTTCCAGCAGATGACTGGTCCAGGGCCGTGGAATTACATTGAATTGTTTTTTCCTACCAAGAAGAAGGTCTTGTGACCACGTGCCTACCTAAAGATCCATTACGTAATGTTCGGCTAGATTCTGTTGGCCAAGGTCTCCACTGTACTGCCTGGAAATAGAAGCAATTTTAGGCTGTGCTTCCCAGCTCTCCAATCAAGTTCCTTACAAACCATTCAGCCTTTGTGTGAAGTTTCTTAGTGCCCTAACTATGTTCTCTTAACAGGGGACAGGCTTGATGCTGTAAGTTATGGTCACCTTTCAACAATTTTCACAAAGGAAAACTGGTGACATGGTACAGGTTGTGCTGAATGTATGGTTAAAATTACACAGGGTTGGTGACATCGGTGCAAATTTTTATTGTAAATGGTTTAAAACGGAGAACAATGTTGGAGCTGTGAACCAAGTTCTCCATTCTTCCTCCTTCTAGGAGATGGCAGCTACATTCTCAAGGCCAAGGTCTCCACTCTGCTTTCTGGAAATAGAAACAATGTTTGGCCGTGCTTCCAGGCTCTCCAATCTAGTTTCTTACAGAATAGTTCAGGCATTGTGACATGTTTCTTAGTACCCAGGCTACATTCTCTTTCCAGGAAAAAGGTATGGTACAATAAGGTATGGTCACCTTTCAATTATAGCCTAAAAGAAAATTGGCGATGTGAGACCAGGTTGTGCTGAATGTACTGTTATGATGATACAGGGTTGGTGACATTGGCCCAATTTCTATTGTAAATGCTTTAAAGAGAGGACAATCTTGGAGCCATGCACCAAGTATTCCATTCTTCCTCACTTAAAAGATGACAGGTTGGTTTTGTAGGCCACGGTGTCCACAAAAGTTTTAGGTAGCAGAGGTCAGGCTGGATGTTTGTGGACCTAGGTCTTCAGACCAGACATTGTTACCAATTGAATGTTCTTGAAATTGTGGGCCTAAGCTTTAATTATTTTTATAAGTAGTCCAGGCTTGGTTCAGATTTCCACAGTCTCCATTTTATTTTTAATTCCAAAAATAATTCTTTTGCTTTTAGCCTAAGACTCCAGGCAACATTGGTTTACAGAGAACAAGCTTGGAACTGTGGGCTTACTCTACCTTTCAGTCCATGTCAAAGAAAGTGAGATGAAATGCTGTGGGCTAATTTCTCAGATCTACTTCCTGGAAATAGGGGTAGGGATTGCAACTGCAAACTAAGGTCAGCACACTGGTTCCTAATAGGAAATGCAGGCAGGAAACCAGATCCTTGGTTTCAAGATAAGACTCAAATTACATGAAGTCAGGCTTGCCTTGTGGGTTAAGTTCTTTTATCTACTAGTTTGCAGACAAGACAGGCTTAGTGCTGTGGATTCCAGTCTCCTTTCTACTTTTTGTTAGGAAAAGTGAGGTCTTGTATGCTGGGCCCATGTCACAAATCTACATCCTACAGTGATGAGTGCATATCACCGCAGAGGAAGTTAACACAGGTTCATGCGAAAGCCTGTGGGAAACTGGTGCCCATCAAGAGACAGGACTGTATGAAACACAAGGAGATCATGTGACAGATGGGGATGATGCAGAGCTCATTTTTAATGATGAGTGCATATTACTTCAGATAATTCACATAAACACTGAGAAGTCCTTGTTCTACATGGAGCAACAGGTGGTGGAGACAGCCTCATAACTGTCCTGCAATTGAATGTTGTGTCCACATTTCAAATCTAATTTGATATCAACGGTGTATGTGGGCAGTCAATGAACTTTAATTCACTGCCGGTTTTGACTATTTGTCAGGTAACCTCCGTATGGCAGTGGTGGTGGTGGATGCCCACTGGCGGCTTTAATAATTGGAGACTGAGTGTGCTGTGAAGATGCGACTGGATAACAGTTGAAACAACAGCTGCCATTTTTCTCTATTATAGGAAAAATGCTGAATCTTTGCGAGGATACTTCTTCATTGCAAAAAGAGAGACAGCTAAAGAATTTCTCTATAAAAAACCAAAGACTAAAAATTCAGCGAGGAACTGGCTTAACTAACTTGGAAAGAAAGCTGAGATAATGATACTGAGGAAGGTTTTTCAATGTGTTTGGAAAAGGCTTGTTTTAGCTTAGCAGAGTGATGAGGTTGAAGTCAACTGGATCTTGTAACAAAAATTCAGAAATCTCATGATATTTACAATGTTTTCCCATGGGATTCACGTGACCATAAAGAGATTGGCCTGAGAGCAACAGAGGGAAATCAAGTAAAACTGGGGTGGTAGTGTGGCGCTCACTTTTGAGTTACCCTTCTGCATTCCTTGGTAAAATTCACAGAAGCACTGAGAAAACGAAAATACCTATTAACATAGCTGCCTGACAGCCCTACATTGAACAGTCATATCTGCATGAAAAGAGATGTTTGAGGACAGTGGCATAGGCTAATGCACACTTGTCATTAAGTAACTGACCTGAGGTTATGTATGTGGTCAGGCAACCTGCTTGAATGCAATGGGTGCGACTGTCGAACATTAACCGCGTTGATATTTGGAGGCTATCTACTTTAGAGCGATGGAAGCTATAGGCACCATTTTGCTGTATTGTAGCAAAAATGCTGAGTCATTGTGAGCATAACTCTTAATAGCTTCACGTGGGACTCCCTCACTCTTCTTGTATGTGGACCTTAGACCACTACTGTCGAGAGGGAATTGCTTAACAACCAATACCTTAAAGTTGAAATATTGAAAATTGAAAATAAGAGTTTATAAAATGAGTTTTACACATATTTGAGAACAGAGGAAGAGGAATAAGATGGAAGTCACTTGAAAATCACTTAGAAAACATTAGAGAATCATGCAGAGATTAAGTGAACACCTCAAGGGATTCATGTGGGGATCAAGGAGGATTTCGCAGGAATTTGGTGTCTACCAGGTGACTCAGTCTTGTTCTGTGGCTGTAGGTTTTCACTTTACTTTGCAGAATGAACCAGCGTGAAACATTTTGCAAACAATTATACCTTACAAATGAGACTGGCATGGTGTTATGTTTTCAAACATCCACTCAACTTACTGCGTCCTAGGCCATGGACTTCTATTGACTTTTTTTTTCCTACCAAGAAGATCTTGTTATTGTGTGCCAAGTCCTCTGCCTAAAGATCTGTTAAGTAAACTTAGACTAGATTCTGCGGGACAAGGTTTTCACTCTACTTCCTGGAAATAGGAGCAATGCTTGGCTGTGATCCCAAGATCCCCAAATGCATTATTTAAAAAACAGTACAGGCTTTGAGCCATGTTTCTTAGTGCCCACACTACCTTTTTTTACCAGACAAAAGACTTGGTGCTGTAAGGTATGGTCATATTTCAATAATTTTTGAAAAGTAAAGTTGGTGATGTGAGACCAAGTTGTGCTTAATCTACTTTTATGATGGCACAGGGTCGGTGCTATCAGCCCAAATTTCTACTGTAAATGCTTTAAAGGGAAGATAATCTTGGAGCCATAAACTGAGTCCTCCATTCTTCCTCCTTCTAAAAGAAGACAACTAAGTTATGTAGGCAAATGTCTTTACGATACATTTTTGGTTGCAAAGGGCAGCCTAAGTATGTGTCAGCCTAGGTCTTCAGTCTGGAATTTGTTATCAATTGGATGATCTTGACTTTGTGAACCTTGGGCTGTCAGCTAGTTTTTTATTAGGAATTCCAGGCTTGGTGCAGATTTCCACAGTCTCTGTTCTTGTTTGATTTCCATAAAGAAGGCTTTTGCTGTGAGATAGGACTCCAGGCAACATCTGTTCACAGAGGACTGGCTTGGAACCGCGGGTTTATGCCACCTCTTCAGCCTGTGTCTGGGAAAGACAAAAGATATCTTTTGGGCCAATTTCTCTGCTCTGATTCTTGAAAATAGGGCATGGGATTGTAACTTCAAACAAAGGTCAGCACTCTGGATCCTGATTAGAAGTGCAGACAGGAAACAAGATCCTAGGTCTCGAGATAAGATTCTCTTCCATTAGGACAGGCTTGCCCTGTGGGTTAAGTTCTCCTATCTACTTTTTTTCAGAGGGGACTGTATTGTTCCTTGGGCCAGCATCAGCACACCTCATCCTACCAAGGGAAGATAATTTTGCTAGTATGAATGGCAGCCTCCATTCTTCTTTTGTTCTGAGATGTCAGCTTTGTTTGAGGGTCATACACTGCACACGAGTTTTTGTTCTTAGGGGATACATTAAGTTTAGTGTGAGTAGTTGTTTTTCTAGTTTGTTATAAATTGGATGGTCTTGAACCTCCGTGCCTGGGCCTGCACTCTAATTCCTGTGAGGAGAGTCCAGGCTTGATGTCACAGGCCTAAGTCTCCATTCTAGTTTTCTTTCTCTAAAGACGTGCCTGTTGCTGTGGGCCTAGGACAACACTCAACATTCTTTTAGGTAAGACAGGTTTAGAACTGTGGGCCAAGGCCACCATTTCAGTGTCTGTTAGGAAAAGACAACAAAAATGGTGTGAATCAAGGTCTCAGCTCAACTTCCTGGAATAGGTGAAGAATTGAACCAGTATGCCAAGTCATTATTGTCACTACTAACAGAATGTCTGGGCTTGGAGCTAAGTTTCTAGTTCCTTCGGAAAGATATTCTTACCAGAGAAGAAGTTGACCTTGTGGTTTAAGTTCTCCAATATACTAATTTTCAACAAGGACTGTAGACCAGGGCACCATTGCATTAGTGTTAGGAAGAAACTGGCTTTGTGTCATCGGCCCGGGATCCAGCCTACATTATTTGAAGGGAGGACATACTTTTACCTGAACAGCAGTCTCCTTTCTTTTCTGTAGGATTCCACAGCTTTGATCTGTGTTCCATGCACTGAACATAGTTTCCGTCACAGGATTTGGATGTTGGTAATGTGGGTATGTCCTTTGACTAGATTGTCAAAATTAGACAGTGTTAAACTTGGGAATGTGACCCAGATAGAGTCACCAGAGATTCTCTATGGGAAATTGGTGCCCATAAAGAGACAAACTACATGAAACACAGGGAGATCATTTGACTGATGGGAATGACATAGTTGCCTTTGAATGACAAATTTATATAACTTGAGAATATTCACATAAACCCTGAGAATTCATTAGTTTACATGGAGCAGAAGGTGGCTGAGACAGCCTCCTGTCTTCCGATATAATGTCTTTTCAACATTACAAATCTAATTTGAAGTCAGTGGTATATGCACTCAGTGAACTTTAATTTTCCTCTGGTTTTCACTATTTGTCAGGAAACCTGCTTTATGGCAGTGGTGGCAGGGGTTGCTCATTTGTGGCGTTGTTAAATGGAAGTTGAGTGTGTTGTCAGGAAGCGACTGGCTTGTGATGGAAACAATAGTCCCCATATTGCTGTGTCATAGAAAAAAAGGTAAGTCATTGTGAGGATACCTCTTGATGGCAGAAAGCATGGCTGCCTCAGAACTTCTCTATAGGAAATCTCAGACTATAAATTCTGAGAGGGACTGGCTTAACCACCAAGGAAAGAAAACTGAGATATTGACATTGAGGCTATTCCACCAATGTGTTCTGAAAAGGGTTGTTTTAGCCTAGCAGAGGAAAATGAGGTGGAAGTTACCTGGAAATCTCGTCAGAAGAATTAGGGAATCTCGCGAGATAAGGCTCGCGAGATATGGGATTCATGAGACCGTCAAGAGACAGGTGAGGAAATCATCGGAAGATCATGTGATATTGGGTTGATGAAGTAGTGCTTACTTTTGAGTTACCCTTCTACGTTCCTTGGTAAAATTCAAATAAGCACTGAGAAAATGATAGTACCTGTGTAACGTAGCCAACCTATCCACCCTTCAAACGAAAGGTCATGTCTGCTTGAGAAGATTCGCTGGAGGACAGCAGCATAAATTAACAGAAAATCATTGTTACTTAACTGGCCTTAGATTTCATCTGTGTTCAGGTAACCTGCTTAAACGCAATGGGAGTGGCTATCGAACATTGACTGCATTGATATTTGGAGGCTCGGTGTGCTTGATGAAGCTACTTTAGAGTGGTAGAAACTGGGCTCTACTGCCAGCTGCGTACAATTCCCTGCACTTCCAGGAATAGTTAGTTGTTCAGGGAAGTCACCACACCTTTGCCCCTCCCCCTCCTCAAGCAAGGAGTTCTCCTGGCTCTGAGAGGCAGCTCCTTTATTTCTCCAGGTCCACCACCCAATACCCGGGGTTCTGACCTGTGGTAGCTCTTATGCCCAGATCCCATGCTGAGACGTGTGGTTCTGGTGTTTTGTGTTGAGTTTTAAATGTTTAGCTTATTGTTATTTCAGAAGGAGAGATCTGAGGACATCTCTCACTCTGCCATGTTTTCTTGCCATTTCACCTCTTTTTGTAGATTTATAAATCTTTGTTAAATTAGTGATTCTTAAGTACAAATATTTCAAATCCTTTTTAGAATAGTCGTATGTTCATAGAAATCTTGGGCAAAAGATACAGAGAATTCCTATATACTCCCCGCCCTGTGAGCACCCACAGATTTCCTCACTATCAACATCTTGCATCAGAGTGGTACATTTGTTACAATCAGTGAACCTACAATGAGACATCGTAATCACCCAAAGTGCATGCTTTACATTAGAGTTCACTCCTAGAGTTGTACATTCTGTGGGTATGACTAATATGGAATGACATTTGTCAATGATTATAGTATCATACAGATTAGTTTTACTGCTCTAAAAATCCTCTGTGCCCCAGCTATTCATCTCTCCCTTATTAACATAACCTCTGATCTTTTTACTGTCTTCACAGTTTTACATTTTCCAGAATGTTAGCATCATACAGTATGTAGCCTTTTTGATTTCTCTTTGAAAACTAAGTTAGTAGAGGAAATTGGTGGTGAAAAGGACTGTTAGATGTGATTCAGCACCATGAATCTCCAATCACTGGTAATGTCCAGAGATCTATAATGAAAATACACCCATTACCAAGGTAGACAAGAGTTCCAATTTGATAATGAAAAATAAGAATTTATTGTTCCAGCGACCAAACTAAGCACATTCATTACATTCTCTGATGACAAGACACAATCATCAAAGTCATTTTCTATATTTCCTGAGAGACATTCTTACCCTATGAAGTGAAAAACTTCAACTCCATATGGTCATCACTTATTTTTTTTCTTTAGGAAGACCCTTATATTAGGCTAAATCACACTCTCCTCAGCCATCTGGCATGTCTTGCTGAAGAATGAAAGGGAGTATTCCTTGTGCCACGGCTTGGGCAAGGACTTGTGGTCACACTTTGTGGGACACTTTCCAGGCTGAATGAGACATCACCAAACTCCATGTCCAGTCTTTCACTGCCTGACTCTGGCTGGATAGTGGCCATGAAAGCAGGCCTGCACCCAGAACTTGGGCGCTTTCTTATATCCTATAGTTTTTATGTGGTGGAAGGAGGATCTAGGGTGAGGTCGTGGGATGGGTAAAAGTGGCTGGAAGTGGATTGTGAAACAGGTGGGGTGAGTAACATGGAAGTGAATGGCTGTGGGGAGATGAGGATGGGAGAATGGGTGAGTGGAGGGATATAGAATTACCTGCAATAGCCAAAGAAACATGAAGGAAAAGGCAAATGGCCTACCAAAAAATTCACATAAGATGGAATAGAATGTGGTGTGCAGGTGGAGGCTGAGAGTAAAAGACAAAGGAAATGAGAAAGTCAGAGAAAAAAAAACAGGGCTTTAGAGTGATAGACACAACAAAGTGCTTGGCGTGGGGAGAGTCCACGGCATGGCAGGAATCAAGCGCATTCAGGACAGCTGAGATTTATTGACAGCTAATCTTTTCTCTTAGGAACGTTAATTGGGCAACTCACCTGAGCCATTCTGGAGGCCTAGGGAGGCTGAATTGATATCAGCTGGCCACTGCCGAGCCAAGGCCTCCCCTCTTGTCTTTAGTCTGCCCTGGGCTTGGGCGTTTTGAGATGGCAGAAGAGCCAAATGAAGACAGAGCCAGGAAGAAAAAAAAAAACCTCTAGAGGGGAAGGTGCCAGGCTAAAAGAGTGGTTCCTGGTCCCTTGAGCGAAAGCATGGATATTGGTGAACTGGACAGTCAGGGCAGGGATGGAACTGGAACCCAAATAGCCGGCTACCTCGCAGTTCCCCTGGTGGATGGCCAGGCGATTATTTCCCAGGTGGGGGCAGGCCAGTGACTCCTAGACCCTTAAATGCCAGACAATTTGCCAGTCTGGCCTCCAGGATGAAAGAGGGCACCTGGCCAGCTCTTGGCAGGGGTCTTCCCTGACTTGGTGTCTTCATCCCTGCTGGCACTGAAGGTCAGAAGGAAGTGATAACTGCCAAGATGGCGCTGTGAGCAGAAGGCTGAATTCAATAGCCAAAGTTGCATTTGTGTGTCCTCAACTTCAAATGAGTGCTCAGTCTTCCTGCCTATAGCAAAGACTCTATAAATACCACATTTTGCAATGGTCCCCCACTCCTGAGTTGTACTACCTTTTCCTCAGCCTCATCCCAGGCCAGACCTGAGGAAAAGGATGTGCACTCTCCACTGGCCCCAGTGTTCCTAGACCATCCTTCGTTTATTCTATGCAGCTTTACAATTATGCATGAGAAAGTTCTGGCCTTCATACTAACCAAATCATGGTGATTGGTCTTTACCATTATCTAAAAATAATAATACTCGGTGTTAGGGTAGGGTTAGTGTTAGGATTAAATTTAGATTTAGGTTCAGGGTTGGGTTAATGTTCTTATGTGCCAAAATTTCATATCATTCTTCATTTATGATGTTATTTTGTATTCGTTCTTTTTAAAATTAAAATTTTTATGACCTATCTAAACATTGTTGCAATAAGAATATAGGCTCAATCTACTAGTTTGATGAAATTCTAGTTTATAGGGCTGTCTTCTAAAATTTGTTTTATATTCAGTATCTATTTTATCTACCCATAAATATGAGTATTTGTTGCAGTATATTTCATAGCCATAATTTTCATCCTAGTAACCTTAGACTATAAAATAATTCTTCCATAGCCTCATTCTTATGCATTATTTTTTTTCTATTTATTCCATGTCAACTGCCTAGAACATCTAAAACATGTATTAGTACACATTAAAAATGTATATCTTGATATGCACAAAGTATCCAGTTAAACTCAAAAGAAATATCAGTCCATAATGCGATCTGCTTTGGAAAAAAGAAAATGGGAGAAGACTTATTTATAACAAGAAAATCCTTTAAATTAATTAAAAATCTATTCGCAAAGTAAAGCTCAGGGCTGAATGCCTTAACTGGCAAATTCTACCTAACATATATGGTGAATAATTAACACAAAGTCGTCCCAAAATCTTTAAAAAATAGAAGTTAGAATTTCCTCAATTATTTGATGAGAACTCTATTACCCTGATTTGAATATCAGAAACATTATGAGAAAATAAAATATCAGATTATAATCTCTCTTGAATATAGACACACAAATTCTCACAAAATACTAACAAAACAAAACCTAAGAAAAATGAGAAAAGTTATTATGCACTATGACCATTTGGGATTATTTCATAGCTGCAACTTTTGTGTATGCTAAAATAAATCAATAAATTCCCTGGTGAAAAAAATATGACTGTTCTCTGTTACAGATGACAATATCCTGTATAAAATGTTTTGTGAGAAATTCACTAAAAATCCACTAGAACTAATGAATAAGTTAAAAAGATCACAGGATATGAAGTCAAAATACAGGAGTGAATAATACAATTACATAGTAATAATAAATGATGCTAAGATAGTATCAAATAAGAAACATTTTGAAATTTAAGTTGTTCTATTCTTCTACACTGACAGTTTTTCTGAAATCAAAAATTAAATAGAAAACATTTGAATTAATGTAAGTCATCAAATGTTCAATATTAATGTCAATATTGGTAAGATCAAAATATATCACAAAATGTCCTACAAATTTAATGCAATCTTTTAAATTATCAAAAGATTTTTTAGAAAAATTGACAAGCTTATCTTAAATTGGATATATATTTAAATCAAACTGCACGTGCAATGTAATCTTTAAAAAGAAAAACAATATGTCAAGACTCACAATCACATATACCAAATCTTTCTTCAATAGTATTATAATTTAGATTGTGTGGTACTAGTGTAAGTATTGATCCATGTAGACCAATCAGGTAGATTTCAGTTCTAGCAATAAACACTATTAAAACTGATTTCAACAGAGGTGTCAATATTTTCAATTAAAAAGAACTATCCTTTTAACGAATGGTGATGTGCATATCAAATATTTATATGCAAAATGATGAAGTCGGTCCCCTCACTAAAATAACACAAAGATACACAAAATGGATGATACATAAATGTAAAGACTAAAAGTATAAACGTATTGGAGAAAAAAATGTCGTAGATGATAGAGAGTCTGTTTATCTCTCTGGCGACCAAATCAAATTTGTGAGGGAAACAAGGAGCAGCAGCAAGCCAAAAACACCTGGGATGAATAAGCTATATAATTAAGTAGAAATCCTAGAAATCACCTTGCAACAGCAGAATTTTAGGACAGGGTAAGGACGTGGGGCTACCTGATCGTGAGCTGCTGAGTGAGATGGAGGTATCCACAGCGGCAGAAGCCTCTTAAAGGGGCTGCATCCAAGAGCGGATTTCCACAGTGATAGACTTGCTTGATTTGAGCACCAGTGCCCATTCGACCGCACTGAGGGGACAGCTGGGACTTACATGGAAACATTGTTGAAGTGAGGGCCGAGGAGAAACTCCCACAGTACAGATCTGCTGGTGGTACCTATTGTTCCCTGATGAGCCTGCCTCCATACCAGTGCATGGGACATAGCACTGCCATAGCCATGATATCATCAAAGTGGATAACAGAGGTCGCTGCTCCTGAAACTCGCCTACACCAACTCACAGCCCCACCCAAACCACATCCAGGGATATCTTCAGCGAGTCAGGTGCTCCTTACTGAGCAGAGCCTAGACTCACACTGGAGGCAGTGAGCCTCAGTTTCTGGTGTGGCCTTTTGAGATGACTATAAGCACAGCATCTGTGGATTGCATGTGAATCTTAACAGGAGGGTCCAGAGAGGCAGATATATAGGCTAAATTTGGTCTGCAGCTGAATCGCTCTCAAGACTGTGCCACTGGGCACCTACTTAACAAATTCACACTAATAAGACCAGGAGACTTAGGAGCTGTTCTCAGTACATAGACACATACACAGAAAGGTAGCTGAAATAGAAGACAAGATGAACCATATGAGAGACGAGAATAGAGATCCAGATATAATGGAGTTGAGTAATGTTACAGATGCAGAGTTCAAAACATTGGTTAGAAATATGCTCAGTGACCTTTTGGGAAGTGTAGAGAACTTAAACAAAGAGATAAAAAACATAAAAATTGAAATGGAAATTATAAAAGGGAACTAGTCTGAAAGGAAGAACACATAATCTGAGATGAGAAGTATATTAAGTGGAATAAACAAAGTGAATAAAGGAAAGGATCAAATGCATTATCTAGAGGATAGAAAAGCCAAGGAAACGCAATTAGAACAGCAAGAGATAAGATGCCAAGACTAAAAATAATTTAAGGAGCATATGAGGCACTATAAAGGGTACAAATATCTGTCTTATCATTGTAACTGAGGAAAGTGAAGATGTTGAAGAGTTGCTTGAAGAAATAGTGATGGCAAATTTTTCTAATCTAGTGAAGGAAATTGACATAAAACCCGAAGAAGCTCAGAGAATTACAAAAATCAGGGATCCAAAGAAGCCCACACCAAGACACATTATAATTAAAATGCCAAAGTTTAAATACAAAGAAAGAATATTGAAAGCATTAAGAAAAAAACCAGAGTTACTCTTAAGGGAACAGCCATAAGACTGGCAACTGATTTCTCAAAAGAAACTAAACAGGACAGAAGGGCTTGGCAAAAAATAATATATATATATATTCGACAGGATGAAGAGTCAGGATCTACAACCAAGAACAATTTATCCAGCAAAGCTATCATTTAGAATTGATGAACAAATAAAGAACTTCCCAGATAAAAATAAGCTAAAAGAATTTATCACCACCAAGCCAGTAGTACAGGAAATGTTGGAGGGACTTCTAAAAAAAAAAAAACAAAAACATGTATCAAAAACAGGAATAAAGAATTGTAGCAACTACATTCCTATTAAAAAGTACCTTAAGTAAAAAAGAATTAAGTGCTCCAACCAAAAGATAGAGTGGATGAAAGGATAAGAAAATAATACATCTACATATGAAAAGGAAAATAATGAAAAAAGATATTGCTTTGATAGACCTAGAAGGTATTTAAGTCAGACTGAGGAAGATTAACACTTAATACGATTAATACGATTTCACTTATATGCAGAACCTAAGGAACAAAAAGAACAAACTAATGAAATCTGACTCACAAATATGGTGGACAATCTGGTGACAGACAGAGGAGAGAGGATTTTGAGGGGCTAAGAGAATGGAATGAAGGGTTAAAGAAATACAAATTAATAGCTGGTGGATGGTCACAGGGATGGGGAGCGAGGACTAGTGGATGTAGTTAGCATTAATAGGTTGGCTAGGTGGAGGGGTAGAGGAGAGAGAAAAAAATTGGGGGGATCATTTTACAAACTGTATAGTTGTCTCACCAATGTACTGAATACATGAAACAAATTAAAATAAATTTTAAAAAGTATGAAAAGTATAAATTTATTGAGAAACATTGAAATAATTTTTGTGGCTTTAGATTAGGCAATTAAAAATAATGAGATAAATTGCACTTTAAATTTAAAAACATGTTTTTCAAATAGTAGCAGAAGGCAATGAAGAGGCAAGTTGCTTAATGAAAAAAGCACTTCCAATTACATATTTATTTCAAATTACATATCTATAATACATAAAAAATCACTTGGAATTTAATCATAAAAAATGAACTATTTAAAAGAAATGGACAGGCACCTTAATAGACATTTCTACAAAGAAGGCATAGAAGTGGCCAATAAGTATGTAAAATGTGCTCAATATTCTTTGCAATTATGGGAAGGCAAATTAAAACCACAAGGAGAAAATAGTTGACCCCCAAGGAGGATTATACAAAAGAGATAATAATGAGTATTGACAACAATGTGGAGAATATAAAACCCTGATACACTGCAGGCAGAATTGTAAAAATGTGCTGGCACTGTGTAAAAAAAAAAAAACTGTGGCATTTTCTTTCAGAATATTATACATGGAGATACATTATGACCCAGAAATTGCACATCCAGGTGTCTATATGCCTCAAGGTATCAGGCAACTCAAAATGCATGGGCAAATGCTCATAGAAATTCTGTTTATAAGAGCCCAAAATGAATAAACCTAAATACTCATGATATAGTGAAAATAAAAATAATAAATGTATGTTCATATAATCAAATATTATTCACCAATCAAGAGGAAGGAAGAAACGGTGCATTATACAAGGAATGGAGCTCAAAATAAAAGCTAAAGTAATGAAACGGCAACCAAAAGAATACATAAATTAATATTCCACTTATAAGAAATTTTCATAAAGTGCTCATCTATAGAGAGGAAAATAGATTAGTAGTTATTCTGAACTGAGTGATAATGGGGATGAAGAGTACATGTAACTGGAATTGTGGTCAATAATCACCTAGTGGGACCTGCAGCTGGGACAACAACCCTGTGCCACCTCCCATCACCAATAAGAAACAGCGAGCAGGTAGAACCATAATCACAGGAGAGAGGAGCAGCCCCAAGAAAGGCTCTGAAGTCACGTGCATGCATGTGTAAAGAGCCAACTCTAGTTAAATTCTCCTCACCATCATAGTAAAATACAACCCCAAGTGAGAGATTCAAGATGCTCAGGAGACATGAGAGGCATAAAGTAGCATATACGTATCCTGCTCAGGCCTAGTGTAAAACCCACCTCAATATACTTTAGGAAGAGAAAGGAGAGAGGTAGGGGGTGGCCCCTAACACCAAGGACCGTAAAAACCCTGGACCTGTGATCCTTGGGAGCCACATTTTTCTACTCTATTGGTGCATCAAGCTTTTAATTTAATTCATCTTTCTCTCTGTAAAATTGTTTCTCTGCACTCATGATTTATATGCTGAGGGGGGCAAGGACCCCTTCACCCCTAATAAAACCATCCAGGTGGCCTACTCAAAACCCTAGGCCTGAATCAGGAGACAGACCGCAAGTATGCAGGTACACAGACACTCACTAATCTGTAAAAATTGGGGAGCAGGTGGGAGCAAGTTCCTCAAATGACCAGGAGCCCTCATTACCTTCTTGTCCTACTTTCTATTGCCAGAATCTCAAAAGAAGTCAGATTCAAATTCTACTCATTAATCTTTCCTAACCACTAAAATTCTCACAATTCACTGTTCTTGTCTCAGTGATTACTTCCATAGCAAACTGTCCAGTGGACAAAACAGGTCTCAATAGTGAGACCTTTAGGTCTCACTATTGCTTCTTAGACAGCACTCAAGTCTTTAGTCAGCTCTGCCCCACAGCATCACGCATGAAGAAGAAAGTGTTCTCAGTGTGCTATACAATGCACGGCCACACACCACATATTGGTAATGGAGTCACACATTAATAGTTTCATGCTTCTCATTAATGTGCTGAAACTATTCTAGATGACAGGGGCTGAAAAGGACTTTATGAGATTATTGGGTGATTCAAAATGTTCCCGACTTACAGGTCAGGAAGTGTGCTGCTGCTGTGTCCAGAAAAAGGCAAGGTCACATCCACACGCACCTCCTCACACATCTTGAAGTCCCCCTTGGTCCCTTGACTCCTTAAACCTGTGGACTTGCTGTCACCTGGGCTTTGTGAAAAAGTGAACATTCCCATCAAGGACAAAGGATACTGGGGAGGCACGTGTCTCTTAGGGTAGGGTGAATACTTGGCTCTCAGGACCCAGGCAGTTCCCAACTGTACTTGATGGGAATGTTCACTTTTTCACAAAGCTTCATTTGAGGTCTTCGACATGTTCTCATGAAATGGTCATACACTTGGTCATACACTTCATCTTCGTCTCACTTTCCTTCAATATTCTTTACTACCATCTCTGTGAGTCAATGAAAACACATCCTGTTAAGTTCAGACAGAAAAACAGTTGTCACAGTTCTGTCATTAGCAGAAAGCAGACTTGAAGTTGGAACCCCAAAGCCTGCTGTAATCTGAATTTTAACTAAATGAAATGTAACTGAAAGAGCAGGCTTCAGAATCTTAGAAAAATGTCAGATTTGCTAACTCATCAGCCAGCAGTTGTTAAGCCCATGGCATATTCTGGCCTTTAGTCTGGTGATGACCCTCTTTACACATTTTGATTTCATGTCTTCACCCTGAGGAGTTGGTCATCCAGGTCTGTTGTCTGAGCCTAACATTTCACTTTTGCTTATTTTGCTTCTTTACGTCTTGCCCTCTGTCCCAGGTTCACATGGATGTGAAACTAGAAAGGCTTTTTTTTCAGTGACATCTTTTCTTTCCCTTGGTGAGCTGGAGGACTGGTCGAAATGGTCAAGGTCAAAGCGTGTTAATGTGAGTTGTTCAGCCAGTTATGGTAGAGGTTGGAGTCCCAGGAAAGCACAGCCCCGAAATTCCCAGGGCTGTTTGGCAGCCACCCGTTTTCACACTAAGGACTGGCAGCTGCACAAGCCATTGGGCCGAATAAGCCAGACTGTGGCATTTGGGCAGATAGCTTGCAGATGCAGACATGACTTGAATGGAGAAAGAGTTAGATGGAAGGCAGTTGAGGCTGACCTCCCAGTAAGCCAGTGGCTAACAGCAAGCCCTCTGGTAGGAAGCCAGGCAGAAGTCCTGCACCTTGACACTCTTGTGGTCTCCAGGAACACTGGGACTAGTGAAGAGGAACACTGGGACTAGTTTCTTTGGTCTGGCCTGGGCTGAGGCTGGGGAAAAGGTGGTGCGACTCAGTAATGGGACGCCAAAGCAGTGTTTGTTATTAATGGAGTCCCTGCTGTAGGCAGAAAGACTGGGCACTCATTTGAAGTACAGGACACACCAATGCAACTTTGGCTGTTGAATTCAGCCCTCTGCTCAGGGTGCCATCACAGGGCTTATCACTATCCTCCCTCCATCAATACCATCAGGGATAAAGAAACAGTCTCAGGGATGGCCCCAGCCAAGAGCTGGTCAGGTGCCTTATTTCACACTGGGACCCAGGCTAGCAAAGTTCCCGGCAATGGAGGGTCTGGAAGTCATTGGCCTGCCCCAACCTGGGTAATCAGCACCTGGCCATAACTGAGGAAACTGCTGAGTATCCAGCCATTTGAGTTCCAGTTCCCTCCATACTCTGACTGTCCAGTTCACCAATATCCATGCTTTTGCTCCAGGTCTCTGAGCTAACAAACAAGTGACCAGAAGCCACTCTTTTAGCCTGACACCTTTCCATATGGAGGTTTTTCTTTCTCCCTGGCCATGTCTTTGCTTGGCTTTTCTGCATTCTTGAAGTGGCCAGGCCCAGGGCAGGTGAAAGCCCAAAGGGGATCTCTGGGTGGGCAGGGGCCAGTTGACATCAATTCATCCTCTCTAGGCCTCCAGACTGGCTCAAGTGAGTTGCCCAATTAACATTTCTAAGAAGAAGGATTAGCTCTCAATAGATCACAGCTGTTGTGCATGCACTTAATGCTGGCCAGGCTGTGGAATTCTCCTCTCCCAATCTTTTGCTTTGTCTAAACATCACCCTAAAGCCCTGTTTTTTTTCCTCTGACTTTCTCATTTCCTTTGTCTTTTACTCTCAGATTCCATTCGCACACCACATTCTATTCCATCTTATGTAATAGGTAATAAATATGCTGTTTAGTTTGGTCACTGGAACAATAAATTTTTATTTTTATTTTTCCTTAACAAATTGAAACTCCTCCTCTGTCTACCTTGGTTAAGGGTGTATTTTCATTATAGATCTCTGGACATTACCAGTGATTGTTTGGAGATTCATGGTGCTGAATCACATCGAACAGTCCTTTTCACCATCACTTTCATCTACTAACTTAGTTTTCAAAAAGAAATCAAAAAGGCTACATACTGTTTGATTTTAACATTCTGGAAAAGAGGAAACTGTGAAGATAGTAAAAAGATCAGTGGTTATATGAAGAAGGGAGAGATGAATAGCTGGGTACAGAGGATTTTTAGAGCAGTGAAACTAATCTGTATGATACTATAATCATGGATAAATGTCATTTCATATTAGTCAGACCCACAGAATGTACAACCCTAGGAGCAAACTCTAATGTAAAGCATGCACTTTGGGTGATTATGATGTCTCATTGTAGGTTCACTGATTGTAACAAATGTATCACTCTGGTGCAAGAGGTTGATAGTGAGAGAATCTGTGGGTGCCCATGGGCTTGGGAGTATATAGGAATTCTCTATCTTCTGCCCAATTTTGCTATGAACATACAACTATTCTAAAAGGGATTTGAAATGTTAGTGCTTAAGAATCTCTAACTTAACACAGAGATTTAAAAATCTAAAAACATAAATCAGACACATGTCTGCTATTCTTACTGCAATAGCAAATGCACATTTAATTCTCTCAAAAGCAACACTAGCCTGACATCCTTATTACAATATTCAAGATGAGGAAGTGTGGTTCTAAGTGTTATATATCTTGCTCAGAGATCACACATCAATAATAGGATTCAAACTTGTATGTCTGAATCCATAATCTAAGCCTAATTACTAAACTATGCTATTTGAGCAGAAAGTATAAAACTCTGGTCTCTCTATGACTTTCTTGACTAACTTTGCGCCACTAACTTCACCTATGTAGAATATCATATATTCATTAAATGTTCATGATTTTCAGTAACCTAGATGGCTTATATCTTTTAGTCTCACTGCATTTTTAAAACATAATTTTTATTAGCTCTTGTCATTAGATGGTGAAACTGAAACTGGGAAAGATGAAAATATTTGTCCAAGCTTGTGTTTCAAAACCACTGTTATATGAAGTCAAAACTTCTTGCAAAGTGGCACGTTTCTTGCAAGACTCAAAAGTTACCTGTTTTCTCATTCATATTTTCATATGCATTTACAGGTATAACTCATATAAATTAATATAAAGTTATACTTTTAAGTAGCCTTTTTTTTGTTTTCAATAATTTCACCTCATCATAAGGAAAAGGACATCATGATTTTGCTTCTATAAAATTTTCATTAGGTAAAATGTGTTGAGTGCTTTCTGTGTAACTGGAATTATGTCAGTTAAAAATAGATTTTCTAGCCTCATGATGCTTATATTCAGTGGGAAATTGACATATAATAAAAATATGAGCTAATGCTTTGAAGAAAAATAAAGAAGAATAAACATTAGAGGTTGAAAAGAGTATCGTCTCTTTGGGATAATGTGATGAAAAAAGCCTATCCCAACAGATGACTTTAAAGCAGCTGAGAGAAAGGCATAATTCTAAAATTTTCAGATGTAATCAGCTATTATTTTGATATGAGTTAAATGTATATAAACTACTTCTGAACACGTAAACAAGACACTGAATGATAGACATTCCATTCACAAATATTGATAATCACCTCATTCGTAGCACATTTTATGTGACAGCCAAAGGGTAAATTTCATAAAATGTCCATAAAACACACATGCTATTATAAGAGAATAATTCCTGTTTTCATCAGTGTCTATTATATTTTATTTGATGCATAATTACTAAAAGTTTAGTTATCTTTCTTAAACTTCTTCCTGTAATTTGGAAGTGAGACATATTTTGCTAGAGAGAGGCAGATAAACAGTGACTGTTGACAACTGTCAACATAAACTCAAAAGAAGACAGAATAAGAAATAAATGCCAATATAGAAATAGTGAAATGATGGTAGGCAAGATAAGGATAGTTAAAGATGAAATAGTAAAGATATTTTAATAATCATTTATAGCATTCAGAATATCTGAAAACATGTAGCTTAATAAACAATCACAACTTTGAGTTGATAATAATATTTTCAATCATGTGCAATGTAATCAGCTCAAAGGCAGAGGAGCATGACATATATTTTAGAATAATTGAAACATATATTGTTTAAAATTTATCATCTGTTTTTGGAGAGAATAAGCTTTCGATGTCTATATGCATCACTTTGAGAAACAGAAATTTTAGACTCGCTGGATTGCTCAGATAATGAGCAATTTGAATAATATGGAGCCACAAAAATCATAATTTGCACTAAAATAATGTTATGCTTTGTTTCTTATATGCTGCATTTGAGATTATATTGATGCATCAGTCAAAGCATTCTGAAGAACATTTTCTTACATTTAATTTTAATTCCTATTTGAAAATACTCTCAGAATCTTCACATATTTCAAATAAAGCTACTTATTTCAGGAAAAGTGCAAGCTAGCTAAATTCTTATGAATATGGTGTTTTAAAATACATATTTAATTGAAACATACTAATTTAAATGATCTAATCCAATAAAAATTATAGCCATATGAAAATAAATATATAAGTCAACAAAAATACCTTATTCAGTAAGATCATCTATCTCTCGTTCTATTAGTGTTGAGGGTACATTAGAAACAATAACTTGCATATCCAGCTGATTGACCACAGAGACCTGAAAACAGAAAAAACAACAACAATATTTTAATTCTATAATTTAAAATAACATTTATTTCTTCCCTACTATGCATAGATTTTTTAAATTTTGGAGTAACTTTTTTTTTTTTTTAGGCAAACTCCGATAGATGTGGAGACATGTTGAGAATGATAGACTGTTGTTTCCTTAGAAGTTACAGAACCCTAAACAACTTCAAAGGTTGTAGAATTTGTTTGTTTTCTTGGTCATTACTAGGACATGAGAAAAAGTGTTTTTGTTTGTTCTTTAACTAGATATCCTTTATGTCACTTCCTAGTATAGCTTTTTTGCAAAGGGCTCCAGAAATATGCATGACAGTATACTATACTAAATGTTAATAAAATTGTTGCTTACATACCCAAATTTTTAAATGGCTGGTATAATAAATTAATACTTGTATTTTTGGAGCCATTTGCAAATATCTAACCAATATGTTGGGTAACCAAAACTAATATAAAATATATTGTATGTCAATGTAATTGAAAAATAAAATAAACTATTAAAACATTCTTATAAAATTGCTTGATTTCATTATTTATGTGTTGATTACTAAAAAAATGTTTTAAAAATGTTCCCATTGTTGGAATCCATCTTCGTTGCTTGGTATAGTCACACACACAAAAAAGAAGGAACATTTGTGAAGCACAAAATTCTAAAAACAGAGAATGACGATGTACACGTTTTATTCCTAAATCTTTTAGATTCCTTATCAGAAACCTCTTATATTTCCTTTTAAACCTATTTGTTCCCATATAGTTTAGACAGTGCCATCCAATAGAAATACAATCTGTGTCACAAATACATACAGGATATATAATTTAAAATTTTCCGGTACCCCAACTAAAAAGATTTAAAAAATAGTGAATTTAATTTACCAATACATTTAACTCCATATGTTTGATATATTATCATTTCATCATGTATTCAATATAAAACAGCTTATTAAGAAAAAATTACATTTTTAATGTTAAATCTTTGAAATTCTTGTATATTTTATACGTCTAGTACAACATAACACAGTTTAGCCACATATCAAATACTTGGTGGCAAATATCTAATATATTGGACCCTATGGAGATCTTCTATAGCTTTAGAGATCCTCGTCATCCTCTGCTTGGATGGGTCACTGTCTCTTTTAACTGGTTTCTGGTACAAACCCACTTTCCTTAAAAATAAGAGGTATTTTAATGGTCTTTTGAGTTAAATGTGTATATTCTTTTGTTGATAATATCCCATGATACTACATTTGGGGAAGGAGCATTCTAGGTATAGCCACTTCAACATCTCTAAAGTGAGAGCATGCCTGCCTCTTTGAAAAGCAATTTGACTAAGATTACCTAGTTTGAATGACTTTAAAGAAAAGTAGAAAATGAAGCCATTGAAGGACAAATTATCAAGAGCTTCACGGTCTTCTGCAATGACTTGAAAACTTCTGAAAGCATGGATTTGACATTAGAAGGTTTTCAGCTAAGAAACAACAGGACCTGAATTAAATGTGAATAACTTTGGCTGTTATATCAAAACCAGACTTTTGTGGGGTGGCAATGTAAACATTAGGGCAAGTTAGTGAATTTGTAAAATGATATAACTGAGATGCAATGGTGATTTCAAGCAAGTTGCAATAATAGGGTTGTTAAAAATGTACAGATAACATGTAGCTCTTTATCTATATTGATATCTGTGTCTATAACTATAACTATATAACAACAATATTTACTAAGGGATTGAACGTGTGGTTTAGAAGAAGAAGGAATCAAAATTTTTTTATCCTAAGGAACTCAAAGATGAGAGGACAGAGAAGAAACAAACAATGAGGTAAGAAGTAAAGAAGAGAGAATGATGGCCTGAAAAACTAATAAAGGAAACAATCAGCCAAGAATTGCTGCTGATTCAAATAAGATGAAGGCCGGAATTACTAGTGCATCTAGTACTCAGAAACAATTAATGATGTCGATGTAAGCTGTTTTAGATGAGTGTTGAGAGTGAAATTGTAACTAAAGAAGTGTTAAGAGTGATTAGATGGTGAAAAATGAGAGTCAATTCTAACAATGATATTTTCTGGAAAGTGGAGATGAAACGGAGTGGTAGCTGCAAGTAGATGGAGATCAAGAGTGTTTTTTAACTTTTTATTTGGAGATAGAAAAATAAAAGTATAGTTATGGGAATAATAAAATAAAGGAAGGATATTGATATTGATAAGAAATTGGAGAGCCACTCAGACAATATCTTAGAACTGGTGAGCAGAG
Source organism: Rousettus madagascariensis (assembly GCA_028533395.1). NCBI lineage: Eukaryota > Metazoa > Chordata > Mammalia > Chiroptera > Pteropodidae > Rousettus > Rousettus madagascariensis. The sequence continues at coordinate 81,770,755 of CM052782.1, read as the reverse complement.
GACTGGATCTTTTGCACAGGTAGAAGTAATGGCTCTAGAAAAACATATAGAGAATCCATCTAAAAGAACAGGAAATAAGGCAAATAATGTTGGTGTACATTCTGGTAAGTAGATGGATTTAGTGATAGGAGTGATGAGATCACAGCAATAGTGTGAGGCAGTGAGTGAGTGACAGTCAGATGGAGAGAATAAAGACTGGTTTCATAGGAAGGAGGAAGGGTATAGAAATAGCAACAAGGTGCACCAAGAATCCTCCTTTCCAGGTAGGTAGCATAAAGACAAACAAGTATAGAAAAGACCACAAAAGCCATTCCTTGACAAGGCAGCAGAAGTAGTAACCTAAGGGGAGGTCCAGATTTGCATTATGCAAGGTTTTATCTAGATTAAAAATCTTTTCATCACTCACTCTTACTAAAAAATTTTCAATAGTTCCCTGTTGCATTTAGGAAAGTTTCACTACTTTTAACATGACCTAAAACTTTTATGTGAACCAGTTACTTCCATCTTTAGGCCTGTCTCTTATTTACGTTCTCTCTCTCATTGAGCAAATATATATTAGTTATTTAGACTTGCTATCATTTTTCTTCCTTTGTGATTTTGGCATATTTTGTTCCCTCTCCATAAAAGTCTTATTTCTCACCACATCTCCCTTTTCTTGATTTAAAGCATTTCAAATCCTATAAAGATTATTTTGCTGAAATGGTTTCTTTGTACACATATATCATAATTTATAAATGAGTAACATTATATTTCAAATTAATTATTCTACATGTATTTTGGATACTTTAAAAAGTATATTTTATAATTTATACACGATAGGTTATAGAGTTGAAATAAAAATCCCATAAAATTCACATTGCTTATGTACATATTATACATATGTATATTTCATCTGTTGTTTATAATGTTTTCAGTATACTTAGTGAACTTTTCAGCCTTAAAGTCATCACAATGTGCCTATTTTAAATAACAAGAAGAGAAATAACATTATTTCACAGAATGTTTACAGATATAGGTTTGATGGAAAATCTCTGTCAAACGTAATATCTCCTGTGCCAAAATCTTATTGGCTTACACTGGCCTTTGTTTATTCTATGTAACTTTGCTGTTATATATGAGAAAGTTCTGGCCTCCATACTAATCATAATTATGGTGATTGGTCTTTACCATTATCTAAAGAGAATAATATTTGGTCACTGATGTCTGCATATATACAAAGGTTAAACTGTGAAAGATAAAGTTTTAATAAGATGTTAAGAGCAAAAGAAAAATTACAGTTAATTTTGTCTATAAGAGGTAGATAATTCCAATTATAAGTATAATTTTTGAAAAATCTAATTAGTAAAAAGTCCAAATAATGATAGGTATTCTATAATATAGATGTACTGGTATTGAATATTTTGAATAAGTGTTAATATCAAACCACTCGGGAATAATCCACCACAAAGGTTGTGTAGAATGAGAAATAGCAAACTAGAAAGGTGATGTTACTGACTGAAGCAAAACATAACAGTCATGGGTCATCAAAATCATCAGTGGGAATTTTGGTGAAACGAGAAAAAAAAATCATCCATTGGGATATAAACTTGCTTCAGAATATTTCCTTTGTTTTCTTGATTATACAAGTCCTATATTATTTTAAACAGTATTAAAAATCTTTTAACTTCTATAGTCAACTCTGTAAAGCATATTATAATTTTAAATAGCTCCAGGCAACTCTATATTGAAAATGAGATCCACAGACCATATAGAAGTCTAATGCTTACAACATTGCTGTCACAATGATATATAAAAATATATGTTGTATTTCCTAAATGACAAAAACAAATCCATAATCTATATATATTATATGCTTAACTATAGGTATCAACAACCTGATTTCAAATTAATCACATTATAGAAAACTGATATCAAAATGATTTAAATATTTTAAGAGTTAAAAAACACTGACCCCTGACTAGTATTTTTTGTATCACCTTATCTAGTTTTATCTACTTACAAGTACATCAGCTTTGCCACTTAATCCCTTCCCATAGTCGTCAGTTGTAATGACTTGAAACTTGAAGTAGGACCTTCTGATATCATGAAAGACCGTAGTGGAATTTTGATATGCCCTGTATATGTTTCCACCACCAATCTTTTCCCTCTTTAATCAGAGGTATTATGAGTCTGTATCCTATGGCACTGTAATTGCCAGTATCTTTATCAGTAGCCTGGGAGGGGGAGAAACACAGGTTATAAATAGTCAGAAAAAAAATAAGTTTTAGTAAAGAACTTATTTCTGTTTGTAAGAGTGATGTTCCTTGTGTACTAATAATACCAAAAAGTCTTTTTTTCCTGGATATTATATATATTTAGAGACTTTATGTCCCCTTTATGCTGAATGGTTGTCATTAGAATGACAATAACTAGTTAATTAAAGGGCATAGACATTAAGAGTCCAGTCCATGAATCAAGTGTTTGGACAGGCATGTCAAATGGGTTCATCTCTGGGCTGTGGTCCAAGTTGGTTTAAGGGTGAGATTGATTGTTTACCTAACCATTGCTTTGTATATAAGCATAGTATGTCATTGTGTGTGTGTGTGTGTGTGTGTGTGTGTGTGTGTGTGTGTGTGTGTGTTTTAGGGAACCTATTTCTTAAATGGAAAAATAATGAAATAAACACATTTATCCCTCAAACGACAATAACTGAAATCAAAAGGCAGGGCTTTTAACCAATAATCCCAGAGATGAATAAAGATATTCTAATTAGTTAATGCCATGTTGTAATTTGAGAGGGTTAGAATATTAATCCAACTTTCTTTTTCATTATCTTGTATTCTGACTAATCATATTTAATCCTGGTGGCATGTGCTTAAGATCTACATGTTAAAGTTTCTTAATATTTAGAATTTTTAAAAAGTAAATAGGTGCTTACTATTTGTTGTATGTGAGTGTGTTTGTGTTTAATAAACATGTGAGCATAATACATTAGGCTGGCTTTATGGCTTCTATTTCAAAAGCATTTTTTGGAATGCCAATTTAAGATGCATTTCATAGTGAACTATTTAGAAGCAGAATTAATCTTAGTGAATTAATACAAAGCCATATACTCCCTACTTATGAAACTAGATGTATAAATTTTATGTTTTTATTACTATTTTCATTATCTAATTATTTTCAGTTTAATCAGTGACATTATTGCTAAATATCACACATCAAGCATTTATACTTTGCCAAAAGTTCTACAAAATAAACATTTTTATTGCAATACAATCTCAGATTAATGTATTATTCTAATTATTTATATATTCCTGCTGTCCAATAGATCTTTCCGCAATGATAGAAAAGCTCTATATATCATTTTTGATCATTGTCCAGTACAGCACCCACTAGGTACATATGACTTGGCACATACTGAATACTTGAAACAAGGCTAATGTGAGTAAGGAAGTGAAATTATAGTTAGTTTAATTTTAATTAAATTTAAATAGCCAAAGGCTACATAATAAGTTGTATAGTTGTGATATAATAATGACAATCATAGCAAATAATACAAATGTGTATTAAGATGCAGCATGAGCCTGACTCTCTAGCTTCAAATCTGATATATGTGCTTAACCTGTTAGACAAGGTCACTTAAAACAAACAAACAGACAGACATTCACTTTGGGATAAAGTACTTCTTGATTTTTCTCGGAAGCTAAAATTCTCAGCTTTAGCATAGAACAATCTCTGCCGACCACCAGCTCATCCTTTTAGATGATCTGGATGTTTTCCATAATGACAAAGTTTAGTTTTGGTATTAGAGGATTGTAATTACATTTCAACATTAGGTCACATTATTACTTCAAGAGGAAAAAAAGAACAAAGAGAAAATAGTTATCAAAAGTTTTCTGTTTAAGTTTTAAACCAGAGTTTATATTCATTTAACAAAGCACAGCATAAGAAATAAAGAAGCACATTTCCAACTAAAGTTAAAATCTGAGTTTAAATCAAGTCATCAAAGACATTTCTTTTACAAACTATAAACTATAAACTTATGCCAACTCATCCTAAGATTTGGTTCAATATTACACTTTAACTTATGATTAACAGGGGCATTTCCACCAATATAAACTTTTTTTCAACAAACACACCAAAAAAAAAAAAAAGCAAAAATCTTAAGTGTACAGCCCAATTAAATTTTGCAAAGTATACACATCCATGAGACCAGCATCTGTAACAAGAAACACATTACCAGAATCTCAGAATGTCTTTCCTTCCCTTCTAGTCATACTAGCTCCACAAAACAAACAAACAAACAAACAAACAAAAACCACTATCTCAATTTCTAACACTATAGATTAGTTATGCATATTCGAATTTTATATTTATGGGGTCATAATATCTGTTCTGTTTTCCAACTTCTTTTATTCAATTTTGTGTTGTGCAATTCTAAACTTTTATATTTTAAAATAGACTCGTTAACACAACACAATCACATTTAGAAAAGAAAAGATGGTTACAGTGGAATCGTTATGATTGCTTGGTACATCAAGCTTCTTTGCACAGTTTTTAGTCAATTCCCCAATGGAAAATAAATACGGCTCTTCTTTTTACAGACTATATAATCCTGTATGAAATGTTTTGTAAACAATTCCCTAAAAATCAACTAGAACTAATGAATAGGTTCAAAGTTCACAAAATACAAAATCAAAATACAAGATTGAATATTACTATTACATAGTAATAAAAAAAATGTGGAAATAGCATCAAATTAAGAAACCTTTAGAAATTTAGGCTGTTCTAATCTACACTGACAGTATTTTTTAAATCAAAAATTAAATAAATAAAAAACCATTTTACTTAATGTAAGTCATCGAACGTTCAATATTAATGTCAATATTGGTAAGATCAAAATACATCATAAATTGCCCTAAAAATTTAATGCAGTTTTTTAAATTACCAAAAGTTTTTTTATAAAAATTGACAAACTTATCTTAAACTGGATATGTAAATTTAAAACAAAAACATGTGCAATGTAATCTTTAAAAAGAAAAACAATATGGCATGACTCATAATGGCACATATCAAATCTTACTTCAATGGTATTGTAATTAAGACTATGTGGTACTAGCCTAAGTATTGATCCATATAGACCAAACAGGTAGATTTCAGGTCTAACAATAAATATTTTATTAAAATTGACTTCCACAAAGATGTTAATACTTTCACTTAAAAAGAACTATCCTTTTAACAAATGGTGATGTGCATATTGAATATTTATATGCAAAATGGTGAAGTTGGTCGCCTCACACAAATAATACAAAAATACTCAAAATGGATAACACACAAATGTAAAGGCTGAAAGTATAAATTTATAAGAGAAGAAAAATGGCATAGAAGATAGAGGCTCAGTTCATTTCTCTGGTGACCACATCAAAGTTGTGATGGAAACAAGGATCAGCAGCAGGAAAGAAATATCGCCTGGGATGAACAAGTCATAGAACTAGGTAGAAATCCTAGAAATCACCTTGCAACTGCAGAATTTATAATTTAGGACAGGGGAAGGATATAGGGATACCTGGTCTCAAGCTGCTGAGAGAGACAGAGGCCTTGGCAAAAGTCTCTTAAAGGTGCCGCATCCTTGAGTGGATTTTCACGATGATGGACCTGTTCACTCTGAGCACCAGTGCCCATTTGCCTGTGTGCAGGGGCAGCAGGAAACTTACAGGGAGACTTTGTCAGAGTGAGTCCGAGGCAAGGCTCACTCGGTACTGAAGTACTAGTGGTATCCATTATTCCCTGTCCAACCTTGCCCCCTCTTACTGTGCATGCACAGCAGGGCCATAGACCTGACTTCATTCATCAAACTGGGTAACACAGGTCGCTCCACCCAGAGGATTCCCTGAAACCCCAATGCCCCAAACTCACGGGCCCACCTAAGCCATATCCAGATGTATCCTCAGCGAGTCAGGTACTCCTTGCTGAGCCTAGATCCACACTGAAGGCAGCTGTCCTCAGTTTCTAGTGTAGCCCTTTGAGGAAAATATAAGCACAGCTTCTGTAGATTGATGGCTGAATTTTAACTAGTGGCCTTGGAGGGACAGAGGCTTGGGCTAAATTTGGCATGAAGCTGAACCCCCCTCTGGACTTTTCAATGGACACCTACTTCACAAATCCACACTGATAAGACTGGGAGACTTAGGAGCTTTGCTTAATATGTAGAAATGGACTTGGAAAGGCAGCCAAAATAGGACAAAGAAGCAGAAACTATATGACAGAACACAACAAGGACCCAGGTTTAATGGAAGCAAATAATCTAACAGATGCAGAGTTCAAAGCACTGGTTATAAAGATACTCAGTGAACTTATGGGAAGTGCAGATAAATTCAGTGAGAATTTCATTAAAAATCATAAAAATTAAATGGAAATTATAAAATTGAAGGAGTCTGAAATGAAGAACACATTATCTGAGGTGAGAAGTATATTAAATGGATTAAACAAAGGAATAAACAAAATGAGTAAAGAAAAGGATCAAATGCCCTGTCTAGAGGAAAGGAAAGCCAAGGACACACAATCAGAATGACAAAAGATGAGATGCCAAGACTATAAAAATAATTTAAGAGGCATATTGGATACTATTAAAAGTACAAATAGTCTTGTGATCAGCATAACTGAAGAAAATGAAGGTGTTGAACAGCTGTTTGAAGAAATAATGATGAAAACGTCCCTAATCTGAGGAAGGAAATGGACATAAAACCTCAGGAAGCTCAGAGAATTAAAAAAATCCAAAGAGTCCCACACGGAGATGCATCAACATTAAAATGTCAAAGGCTGAATACAAAGAATGAATATTAAAGCAGGTAGTTAATTTAAAGGTTAACCCATTAGACTAACAGCTGATTTCTCAAAATAAACTATTCAGGACAAATGAGCTTGGCAAAAAATTCTCAATAGGATGTAGAACTAGGATCTACAACTAAGAATAATTTATCCAGCAAAGCTATCATTTAGAGTTGAAGGACAGATAAAGTGCTTTCCCAACAAAAATTAGCTAAAAGATTTTATCACCACTGAGTCAGTATTACAGGAAATGTTGGAGAGACTTCTTTAAGAAGAAAACACATGTATCAGAAATGGTAACAACTGCATTCCTACCAATAAGTACCTCAACTGGAAAAAAAAGTTCTCTGTCTGAGAGATAGAGTGAATGAAAGGTAAGGAAAACAACATCCCTACATATTACCTTTAAGAGACTCACTTCAGATCAAAAGACACACACAGACTAAAAGGAAGAGGATGGAAAAAGATATTGCTTTGATGGACCTAGAAAGATACACACTATATGATTTTACTTTTATGTGAAATCTAAGAAATAAAAATTACACACTAATCAAAAACAGACTCAAAAATATAGTGGACAATTTGGTGTCAAACAGTGGGGGGGGGGGGAATTTGGGGACTTGAGAAATGGCGTGAAGGGTTGAAGAAGTAGAAATGAATAGCTGATGGATAGTCATAGTGATGGGGAGCATGGCACATAGGACACAGTTAGCATTAATACGTTAGCTAGGTAGAGGGTCCGGGGAGGTAGGAAACAATTGAGGGGGATCGTTTTTATGAACTATATAGCTATCTAATCAATGTACTGTATATTTAAAACTAATTAAAAGAAAGAAAGAAAGAAAGAAAGAAAGAAAGAAAGGAAGGAAGGAAGGAAGGAAGGAAGGAAGGAAGGAAGGAAGGAAGGAAGGAAGGAAGAGAAAACTACAAGTAGATTCTAATAATAAAATTGTTAACTTAGGGAAGGAACAACTAGTCAATTATTCAGTTCTAAAATTAATAGCAGTCATTTGAGCACATGGGGAAGAATTTTTCGTCTTCCAAAAGAACATCTCTAACAATTGCAAATAGTGTCCTGTCTTAGTTCATTTCTTATTCTAACACCTAAAGGCAATTTGGTAATCTCATTGCATCATGAGATTGAAGAAAATCCTACCTTAAGAGTCTATAATAAAATTGTCATAATGGATTCAATAGTGCTTGAATAATGGATAGATTTGTTTTGTTTTCTATAAGGCACCCAGAAATTTAGATAATAAAAAAGTCCTATTAAGTATTGGCAGAAGGACCTACTTTTTGAATAAATGGAAATAACTGAATCTAAATGTGAATATAGGCTTAAATTTGACCGAAAACATGGAATGTACTATTCATAGAAAACTAAGGCTGATGATTATCTTCTTCATCAATCATCTCTTTATCATTTATCAATTATCCAGCTTTTGAAGACTTTTAGAGAAGTACATAAGCAGAGAGTGGTAGGCCTCCTAATGGGTTTCCTCTTACTCCTGGGCATATATTTACACTAATTTTTCAGCCTCACTTGCTAGATGGAGCCATGTGACTGAATTCTGGCCAATAAAATATGGTACAACATGATCTGCATCATTTTCTGCTTTGACTTAACCTTTTCCCCTGTTAGATGTGTGAAATCACAAAACAAAACAAAACAAAACAAAGCAAACAAAATAAATGAGAAACCTTGGCAAGCATTTGCTGATAATTGTAGAAATATGACATAAAAGGAGCTTAGGCCTCTGAATTACAGCTTGGAGGATAGCTACCTAACTAAGAATGCCCTCAAAAAAAAAAAAAACAACAACTGTTATTTGTGCAAGAAACATAGGGGCTTATCTACCATGTTAGCTAATACCATTCCAAGTAACATAGTTTGTCAATGTTTTGTTAGTATAGAACAACTAATGACATAATAATCATTTTAGAAACTTCTCATTTTATTGGAATATTTCCCAGCTTGTCATTTTTAAAAAAGCATACATGGTAGAATACTTTTATACACATGTATATATATTCAACTACTACCTTTGGCAAAATACTTACAATTTTTCAGATTGCTGTGATGGCCAGCACAGTCTCTTTTCCTAACAGAAGAAAAAAATAGAGTTATTGGCTATTGTAAACTTCATATCTCCTTCCCTCTCTATTTTTTCAAATCTATTTCCTACCTCAGCTAGATGCACATAACTTTCATAGATACCAAACTCTGTTATTAATCTATGATTATCAGGATGATCCCTTGTGTTGAAACTGAAGTGGCACACATAATTTTTCTACTTTGATGTAAGCATTATTTGATCTAAAATCACTTAAAAAACAACAAATGCAAGAAGGGCATTCTAATCTCCTCTTTTCTTCCTGGAAACAGGAGATAAAAACACCCCTGGGAAATATGCCCTTCCTGCACAAGGAGAAAAAAAAATCTTTAACAAGGAGTCAGAGTCAAGAGAATTCTATACAAATGGGCCTTGTTAAAATAATTATTATCTCCCTTTAGCTTCCCTATATAGTTTAGTTATTTTCTACAATTCTCTCTATGTTCAAATTAATTTAAAAGCATTGTAGGTTCTGTCATTCATTTGGGTCTTCATTTTCTTATGAGGGCTCTGGTGGCATGTGTGGGTCCCAGGTTTGGCTGTGATCCAGCCATGCAGCTAGGGATAGAACTACGGATATAAAATGTTACATTAATGTAATAAGGCATTTGCACATAATTTGTGCAAGTATGACTCAACTTATTGTTTATCATGCTTGTGTAGCAGAATGCCACTATTGTTCTCTGAAATATATAAAGCCCATTGTCGGGAGCCATTAAGAGACACTGAAGAAGTCATGTAGCTGATAGCCATGAAGCAGCTGCTGCTGCTGAGACTGCTTAAACAATGGTTCTAGGAAGCAGGGTGTGGAGTTAAACATTACTGACCCTGGAGGGGAGGTTTGCCTCCTAAAGAAATCTTCTTAAGATAGTGGAATGTTTTACAGCCCAGAAAAGAATAGGAACTTATGTAAATGTCAGCATTCCTATGGTAATG